>JZKD02S2014381.1:64505-76609 GCA_000966675.3 Picea glauca
ACTATTGGTAGCTCCCTTCTTTTGGCTTCAAAATTACAACCTTTTGCAATGATGGCCTTAAAATCCTTGTAATGATTCCAGAAAAATGCTTAAAAGCAACCCCGCAAAAAATAAACATTGGGTGGGCGATTCCTAGAATCACCATTGCACCCCACCCCTCTAAATCTCGTCACCCTACCTCCCCCTTCCCCGTCCCTCCCCTTGCTCCAAAACCATAAATGAGTGGTTATGAATTGGGGGAGAGAGTAGTCCTAGAATCACCCTTTGACTCGATCCCTTGATCTCCTTGACCCTCTCTCCCTCCTTCCCCTTACGCTCGACCCCTAAGGGAATAATTATAGCTTCTTTGGGGGTCAGGTGTGGAGGTGGTAGGAGGGAGGGTGAGGGGTTGGATGGGGAGCTTGTAGGGTTATTTTATGAACTACTACCCCCCAAAACGTTTTTTTTAGGTTTCTAATATTATTTAGTTTTTTTCATTTTTTTTTTTCATTTTTTTCATTTTTTTACTGTTTTATTAAATATAGGATTTTTCATTTTAATTGCATATTTTTTTCATTTTTTTAATTTTTCTTACTTTCTATTTATCAATTTTTAATTAATTTATGTTTTTTAAGAAACATTGTCAAAATGACGGTAGGGACAAGCTCTCTCTCTCTGTCTCTCTCTCTCTCTCTGGCGTAAACTTGAGGAGCTCAAATTTTTACCTCCTCGCCCCACAAAAAAGGGTGTTATTGTTAGAGCGAATTTTTGATTTGGGGGTTGATTTTGAGGTTATTGTTGGAAACATTACGAAGTTTTAAGTCAATGGTTGCAAAAGGTGATCATTTTTACTTTAGAAAAAAATGGGTGCTACTAGTAGCATAAATTTTCAATTTGGAGGTTGATTTTGGTGTTTTTTTACCCCAAAATATTGGGTTTTAGAGCCAAAACTCTCATTTTGAGGCCATATTTCTCATTAATATGGTAACTATGTTGATTGCAGAAAAACATTTTTTAGATGTAGATTGTGTTAACTAAGAGGACATTTCCATGAGGCTTTTCTATCTTACCCTACCTCCTCCCAACCCAATGGGAATAAAATAAATCCTAGAATATGGAAAACAACAAAGAAAAAATATATTGAACCATCTAATGAGCCACATTCAAGACATCCATGGGAAGCAATACATAAGAAATTCAAGCATCCAAAACTAGAGATGCCTATTCAAATTCTCCTTGATGGATAGGGGTAGAAAGACTCGGCCTTGAAAATGCCAAATCCTTTTGGGCCCTAGATCACCTCCATGAATTGGAAAATAAGGACAATATTGTCGGGTATATTGATGTTAGAAAAAAGAAAAGAAAAATAGATCCACCTAAGGATCTTTTCTCTCACTCTCTCTCTCTCTCTATTTAAAATTATGTTTTTTATTTTTTATTTTTTTTTAAATGCATTTTATATATAAAAAAATTAAATGATTTTTTTTTTTAAATAACATGTTTTTTCTTCTTGCTTTTGTTTTTTTCTCAAAATTTCCCTCTTTTTATTTCTATTTTTATTTATTTATTCAATTTTATGTCTTTTCCCCCCCTTTAATGATTTTGTTTGCAGGAACATGGGTCTTTTATTCCATAGTTTAGTGAATGTTGTGATTTTAATCCTTAAAAAAGACAGGGATGATATTGGTAGTACCCATTTTCAATTTGGGGGTTTATTTTAAGATTTTGGTTGTAAGGGCACTAGTTGTCCAACCATTGGTCTCAAAGAAGTTGCAAGTTGGTCTCAAAGAAGTTGGAATTTTTACCTTAAAAAAATGGGGGTGCTATTGGGAATGTTAATTTTTATTTCCGACGTTGATTTTAATCGTTTTTTTCCAATTCTAAAGTTTTTTTTTTTTGTAAATAAAAAAGTTGTAATTCCTGATTAATTTGTTATCACTGTATAAAACTGAAATATGTCATAGGCTTCCCATCTGTTCCACCAAACTAGTGGAAATTGAAACAGGCGGCTACCATTTATACTTTCATCCAACAATATCGACCACCACTTGCTCCCCCATTTAGTTGGAAACAAGAGAAAGGGGCAGTTGATAGTGTTGAAAGGTATGTTTGGACATACAACTAAAAATGGATAATTAAAGCTAAACAAAAAAACTTAGGAAGAGAAGAACAATAATCCATTTACATGTAAGCAAGGTGCAAAGGATTGAAAAACTTTAGACATTAGGAGGGAATTTAGAGTAGTGGAACATGGCATCCGAAGGCCCACCATGAAGAATTCCATCACTAGGTGTCAGTGTAAAGGGTTGTGCGTAGTTTGGGCTCCTCTTTTTGGCTGGTGTCTTCAAGAAGGCGTCAAATAACATGTCGAGTTTTCTACTGATGAGGGTATGCAGGTGGAGTTTCTCCATCATATATCCCCTCATCTCAAATATGAGTTCCAATTGCTATAGAAGGAAGAGACTGGGTGGAATCTAGTTGCAATATGCATCTCGGTTGAGTAGTAGGGCCTCAGTTCGGTGGTCGTTTATGAGGATTTCCTCCTGGATGATGCAAGTGGCAATTTCCAAAGAGGTCATTGTATATGTTACTACAATGTTGGTGTTCGGGATATCCTGGGCATCCAGAACCGTGTAGAGGAGGGACTATGGTGGATCCTGAATTGGTTTCTCCAGGAATTCCTCCTCCATGAAGGCCATTGGAGGCGTAGTCAGCTTCTTGGTTTGTTTCATATGAGCGATTGATAAAGACCTCTCCAAAGAAATAGAACGCAGAAGAAGAATGGTGAATTCCATGGTTGAGCTGCAAAATTAACAAAGGGGCTGATAAGACCATGCAATCCCCCATACTTATCATCATCCCTTTGTAATTAATCAGTGAGGGCACCATTAATCCTACATGGGGGATTTGTGCTCCCTCCATCTATGTGAATTTATGGTCATCCGGCATCCAAGAATGGGCTTTGAGGTGGCGATCGACCATATTTATGGTCGATGTTGCATGGGGGTTGTGTAGCCTCCCCTAGGCTATGTGTCACCCCATCTGAGGGAGGATACTCTCTTCGGGATAGATCGAGACATATTTTGAATATCTTGGGAGGTGTGAAGATTTCGAAATCCAATTGGATATGATCTTCTTTTGAGTCCACTCCCTATTTGGCTAAGAAATTTGCAATTTTGTTGGCATATATTTTCACATGTGAGGGGATGAGTGTGAGGCATGCCTGAAGGAGGGATTTGAAGTCTTTCAAAAATACTATTAATCTCCATCTTGGTGAAATTTCCAAGGGGTGTGAACCATGGATGATTTTGGAGATGATCTAAATGATTACCTCGAAACCCCCTTCAACTATGAGCTAAAAGATGTTGTGAATAATCGCTAGACTAATCCGTCTGAGAAGGCTCCACAGTTGTGAAACATTGTTTTTGTTAAATAATATATAACCCACTGCAATGTGTAAAATTATCCCCTCATTATCTCTTAGTACCTCTATAAAATCCACCGACCCTAGATTGCCCTTTGAATAACCATAAAAATTTAGTCTGACAAACCCAAGAGAGGGAGGGGACCAAGTGTTTAGACTGCAAGCAATTTTGACTAGATGAATGACATTTCGTCGAGGATCCTCAGTGAGATTTAGTTGGCAGACCTTTAAGATGTTAATTTATGATGGATTTAAATTTAGGTCTTCTTGAGTCCATTGCTCGACTATGGTTTTTTCCCGAACTTGGTTGATGATCCTTGTCCAAGTAGAGTGATGGGGGGAGGAAGTGGAGTGGAAAATTATTTTCTTTCTTTCTTTCTAGACTTTCCAGAGTAAGAAGTCAGGTAGCAGTTGTCAGATTCAATCTAGAATTGGGTTTTGGTAGGATATTAGATCCTAATTCTCAATGGTGTTTATAATGTTGGAATGATTTCTATTGTAGCGACGCATTACTTGCATTGCCATATCCCACATGGATTCACTATGGTTGTATTGATTAAGGATGTGATCCATTGTCTCATCATGTTGTCGACAGAGGAGGCATATTCAAGGGCCCACGAATCCTCATTTAAATAACTTATCCCAAGTGAGAATGTGGTTTTGAGCAATTAACCAGAGAAAAAGTGAGACTTTCGGCCAGAATTTTCGATTTCAGATTTTACCCCATATGTGCTCTTTTGGTTGCATTTGGTAGTTTTCTTGGATATCGTAAGCAAGTTTGACTGAGCAATTACATGTAGGAAAGTGGCCCCATATGATGATGTTCATACCATCCCTGATGAAAACTTTCCGATGATTATCACAATCCTTCTAGGCATGCATGTTTGTTTCCTCCTCTGTGTCTAATTCATGGGGTTGAGTTTTCCATATGCGCCAAGGGTGTGAAAGAGAATTTTCCTTCCATGGATCTTTTACATGTAGAGAATCCCTTGAATGCACTTTCTAATGGAGGGGATGAAGGTATTCTATTGAGGATAAAGGAGGTTTTTTCTCCCAAGATTCTTGCTAAATTAAGAAGTGTTTATCATTTCGTATCTCCCAAAACACATGTTTTTGTATGAGAGGTCTATTACTCCAAGATTTGTTCCAGATGTTGGAGCCTTGAATCAGATCATTGATTATGATAAGAAGGTCCTCCCTGACATTAGGCGCATATTTTCATTTCCATATTTTCACCCATAGTTCTATGGGATGGTTGAGCCAATGCCAACAAAGATTTTCCCCGATTACTCGATTTATTTTTCCTGCGTCCCTAAGACCCAACCCACCTAATGATTTAGGCCACCAAATTTTTTCCCACCTACAAGTTCCCACTTCTTGTTTGGGTGATGGTTGTTCCATAGGAATCCTCGCTCAAGGTTTCTAATGGATATGATAATAGACTAAGGGGTAGATAATGTGGTGAAGAGGTAAGTGGGTAGGGCCTGGAGAATGAACTTTAGAAGAAGTATACAGGAGGCAAGGTTTAGTGATCTAAAATTCCATTTTCTTAGTCTATTAGATATGGAAATAAGTAGCTTTTCCCAGGAGATGTTATGGGTAGCTACTCCTGTGAGGGTGACACCAATATAATTAGATGGAAGGGAGATCTTTGGGATGCCAAGAAGTCATGAGATATGGTTTTGAATTTCCACCGGGGTATTGGAGAAGTAGAGCTAAGAATTTTTAGGGCTTTGAGATGTACCCGACGCATCTATGAAGTCAGTGAGGATGATATTGAGCTTGTTGGAGTTATGGAAAGTGGGGGTATTCAACAACAATGTTTCATATACAAATTGATTGTGGGAGCGATATGGCTGGAGGTTGTGCAGAGGTAGACCTTTGAGGGAGTCATCCTCTACAGAGGATTTTATGTAGCGCCCAAGGCCCTCTTACATTATGAAAAAGATTAAAGGGGAGAGGGGATGTCATTTTCGAATGCCTCAAGTGGGAGAAAAATTCTGGGAGGGAACTCCATTGACAAGAATGGAGAAGAAGGTTCAGGATGTCAGTTGCATAATCCAAGATACCCATATGTTGTCAAAGACAAAGGCTTCAAGGAGGGAATGCATATATTTCTGTATTATTCTATCAAAATATTTAGAAAGATCAGGTTTGATGAGCATAACGGGGGCTCTTGTTGACTTGAGTGAGTGTATGACCTCATGTGTCAGGATGACAATGTCCATGATTTCACGTCCCTCCACATACCTCACTTACTCTTTGGAGATGATGAAGGGAAAGATCAAATTGAGTCTTAGGGAAATAAATTTCATGGTGATTTTGTAGATTACATTACAGAGTGCTATTGGTTGGATTTTTTGGGATGTGTTACCCTTTATTCCTTTTAGATTAAAGTGAGGAAGGAGGCATTGAAGGATGAAATAAATTGCCTAGAAGCTATGGATTCCTCAACTACTTGCCAGACTTCTTCCTGAATCAACAACCATCAATAGTGAAAGAAGTCTATTGTAAATCAATTTGGCCCCGGGACTTTTCCTGGGGGCATCTCTTTAATCGATTTTCCCACTTCCTCTTGTGTGATTGGTCGGGTCAGTGATTTATTTTTTTATTTTATTAACAAGGAGGGGATGTTCCCAGTAATATTGTGGATAGGAGGTGTACGATCCTTTATGGGTTCCATGAGAATATATTTATAGTACTTTTTTAATTCCTCTTTTATGCTTGCATGGTCTAGGATGGGGTTGCCCTGATTTTCTTCTAGTTGGGTGATTTTGATGATGTGTCTCCTATGCACCATGTATATGTGGAATAACTTGGTGTTCTTTTCCCCTTCTTTTAGCTATTTTACTTTGGACTTATTCCTCCAGAGTATCTCCTCTTGCTTCTGTCGCTCTTATAGTTCTACCTATAATTGTTCTTCCTATGTTATCAATGTCATAGTTCTTTCCCCTATGATAAAGACCTATTGCAGTGTCTCCAGCCATTGCAATATTTCCTTCTTCTTTTGTAGTGTATACCAAACACGTTTATATTATGACTCTTTAGATGTCCTTTGAATTTTTTTAATCTTTTCTCAAATTTGTAGATACATTCTCAATGGTCTATTTCTGTGCTCCTCCACCAAGTTTTGGAGAGGTTTTGAAAGTATGGGTGGTTGAGAGAGAACTTCTCAAATTAGAAGGGATTAATATTGGGTCTAGCACTAGTGTTTAATGAGAGAGAGATTTTCCAGTGATCTGAGCTAGATTTTTGAAGAATGTTGGCTTCAATGGTCAGATCATCCAGCAGTAGTGATTTAGAGATGAGGAATCGATCTAGTCTACTTGAAACATGTTGGTTCCCCCATATGTGTTTGGACCAAGTGAAGATACCATTTCTAGTTTCTATGTCTATGAGATTGAGTTGGTCGATTATAGTTCTAAACTTACCACTATCCTGATCTAGCCGCTTGGTGCCTCCTATCTTTTCCCCCACCATAAGGATGATGTTGAAGTATCCCCTATAAAACAATGAACTGATCCCATCGGTGATCTAATTGTAGCTCTTCTTTGCATGAGGAAATATTTGTCTTGAGCATTTTGCAGCCCATAAGCATTTGTAATCATCCCCTCTTTGTTGGATCATATGGCCCTGTAGTGGGTGGTGAGAGTGCCCAATGTCAAGAAGGGTTGGTATATGATTACTGGAGCAAGGTTCCATAAGATTTTTAGGCCCCATGAAACCCCATTTGATTATATATGAATGGAGTTTTCGGGCCTCCAACAATGCTGGAATATGTCATTCACATCCGCCGAAACATATTTTTTTCTCTTGTAAGAGGAGAATGTCCAGATTCTCTATACGATTGTAGTCTTGAAGGGTCCTTTATTTGGACCTTCCATTAAGCCCTCTAATATTCCAAGTGATGATCTTCATAATGATGAGTTGGGGGGTGGATGGAGGTATCCTTCTATGAGTCTCTGGATCTGCCTGAAATTAAGCATGTAGTTTCCTACTTGTTTGATGATTTTCTGTGCGGATTTTCAACCCTGACACTTGCTTTCACGTGTGGTATGTATTAATTCAAAAGCTAGGTATGAGGATATCTCTAATCTTGAGATGGATCCTCCAGTAGAGTCAATGAAAAATTTATTCACTTTCCAGAGCTGTTGTATTGAGATGGTTTGCAACTCTTTTCTGTTAAAGGCCTCCTCCATTTTCTCCAGATCTATCTCCACAAGATCTTGTTCATCTAGTTGCATTAGGGTATCCCCTCAACCTATGGCTTGTATGCATACTATTGTTCTGTTGGGCCCATTTATTGTTGTTGTTCTTTGGTTGAGTCTAGTTGGTGCTTGGATTTTCCCTTATCCTTGTCCTGGTTTCTATTCTTGTGCATATTTTCCACATCTTATTCCTATGGGAATCGGTTGAGGATTTCAAGGGAGTTACTCATGGGGATTTTCTGAGTGCTTTCTTTTTTTTGTTTTATGCAGGGTTGTTTTTTCTTACATATAACTGTGGTATAGCCATATTTGTCTTCCCCTCCCCTTCTTTTGATATTTTATCATTCAAGGGACAGTCATAGAAGAGATGATTCTGCTCATGACATCTTCTACAATGAAAGCGGATGTGCTCATAGTCCATGGTTTGATTCTAGTATTAATCTTGGTATTCTAGGGTTATTGAGCCTGACAAAGCCTTTGGTATATCCATATAAACACAAATTCAGATGTAGGAAGTGTATTTTATCTACTTTGTTTCCTATGAGGACTTTACATATCTTCGCATTGTGTTCTCTATTCCCATGAGGATTTTCTACAGTCAAAATTCTCACGGTAGAGAACATAGCCTAATCCAAACAGGTTCCATGGTGAATTCCTCTTTATCTGGGCTAAAGAGATATGTCCAAAGACCGAGGAATATCCCTGAAGGGTTCTAGAAATATGTCCCATTGTAAAAAATATTGTCCTTGTCTTCTAAACTGTAGAGGATGATCATAAAAAGCCTATTGGAACTGAGTTGCACTTCATAGTATCCCTTGGGGTTCCATCAATATATGATCCAATGCATAAGGTCCCTTTAGGATGGCCATAGGCCTAGAAACTTGCCTATCAGAGAATTATCTCTCATGAACTAGGTGTGTTCTCCAACCCTGGTTGAGTTGATGGTGTATCTAGGCAGTTTTTCCGATTAGGGAATGCATTTTCTCAGTTCCCATCCATGATATGCCTTTGGATGAGACGTTCTTGGTTTCACATCCATTTATTTGCTGAATTTATGTTTGTTGGCTAAGAGTTGTTCCCACAAGTGGGGCGATGGTTCAAAGGAAGGCTTCTTATCTCCCAATCCTTCCCAGTCATTCACAGTTACATTCCTGTAAGAGGGGGTTCCCCCCCCCCCTCCCCCCCTCATGGGTTCATCTTCAAAGATTAGTTGCATTGACCTAGTGCAGGACGAAAACCTTGGGCGCGGTAGTGTCATCTACAAGAGAAGGTTAATGCATGTAGGGCTAGGGTTTTCCGGTCCTCATCCTTCCCCAAATTGCCACATTCTAAACATATTATTCTTGTTATATCCCAATTCTAATGTTATTAAGGTCATCCTTCCAAATTATTTTCAATTTTGAAAACCCCCCCATAGAAAAAAAAGGTGTTTTTATCAGTGCCACATTATGTTTTCAATTTTGGGGTTGATTTTAGGGTTTTTATTTGAAACATTACAAGTTTTTTAAGGATATGGTTTCAAAAATGATAATTTTGACCCCCTAAAAATTGGGTTCTATTGGTGGTGCCACTTGTTCATTCAAAGGTTTATTTTTGTGTTTGTTTACCCAAAAAAATGGGTGTTTAGAGCTAGAGTCCCAGTTTTGAGGTCATATTTCTCATTAAGTTAGTAACTTTGTTGATTATGGGAAAAATAAAAATTAGATGTAGATTCTTTCAACTAATAGGAATCCCCTGGGAGCTTTCTCCATATTTTCCTTGCACCGCTCTACCCATTGGGCACAAGAGAATGCCTAGAGGATGGAAAGAGACAAAGAAACAAGTGTCTAAATAATGTAAAAAGACACATTTAGATCATCCACATGCAACATGATAGGAGAAAATGGAGAATATGATACCAGAGGTAATTATTCAAATTCCCCTTAATAGAGGTCGGGAGAAGGACTTGGCCTTGAAACTATTGAAACCTTTTGGGGGCTTAAAGAACCTCCACGAATCTAGGTAGTAGTTGCTAGACAAAGAATCTAGGTAGCAATTGTCATATCCAATCTAGGATTGGGTTTTGGTATGAGATTAGATCCTAATTCTCAATGGTGCTTATAATATTGGAACAATTTCTACTATAGCAACGCATTAGTTGTGTTTCCATATCCCACATGGATTCACTATGGTTGCATTGATTAAGGATGTGCTCCATTGTCTCATCATTTTGTCAACAGAGGAGGCAGATTGAAGGGCCCACGAATCCTCATTTTCATAACTTATCGCAAGTTAGAATGTGGTTTTGAGGAACTAACTAGAGAAAAAGTGAGACTTTCAGCAAAAATTTTGGATTTCAGATTTTACCCCATATGTGCTCTTTTGGTTTCATTTGTTAGTTTTCTTGAAGATGGTAAGCCTCTTTGACTGAGCATTTACATGTAGGAAAGTGGCCCCATATGATGATGTGCGAACCATCCATGATGAAATTTTTTCAAAGATTAGCACAGTCCTTCCAGGCCTACATGTTTGTTTCCTCCTCTATGTCTAATTCATGGGGTTGAGTTTTCCACATGTGCCAAGGGTGTGGAAGATAATTTTCCTTCCATGTATATTTTACACATGGAGCATCCCTTGAATGCATTTTATGATGGAGGAGGCGAAGTTATTCTATGTAGGATAAAGGCAGTTTTTTCTCCCAAGATTCTTTCTAAACTAAGGAGTGTTCTTCATTTCGTATCTCCCAAAATGCATGTTTTTGTATCAAAGGTCTATTAATCCAAGATTTGTTCTAGATGTTGGAGCCTTGAATTAGAGCATTGAGTCTAATAGGAAGGTCATCCCTGACATTAGGTGCATATTTTCATTTCCATATTTTCACCCATAGTTCTATGGGATGGTTGAGCCAACGCCAACATAGTTTTTCCCTGATTACTCGATTAATTTGATATGGGTCCCTAATACCCACCACACCCAATGATTTAGGCCCAATTTTTTTTTCCCACCATACAATTTCCCACTTCTTGTCCAGGTCATGGTCATTCCATAGGAAGCCTCGATGGAGGTTTCTAATGGATCGGATAATAGACTGAGGGAAAGATAATGTGGTAAGTCGGGAGGGCCAGGAGCATGCAATTTAGAAGAACTATACAGGAGGCAAGGTTTAGTGATCTAAAAGTCCATTTTCTTACTCCATTAGAGATGGAAAAAAGTAGTTTGTCCTGGGAGATGTTATGGGTAGCTACTGCTTTGAGGGGGACACCAAGATAATTGGATGGAAGGGAGCTCTTGGGGATGCCCAAAAGTCATGAGATATTGTTTTGAATTTCCACTGGGGTGTTGAAGAAGTTGAGCTATGACTTGTCAAGGTTTAGGGATGTACTCGACGCATCTACGAAGTCAGTGAGGATGATATTGAGCTTGTTGGAATTATGGAAAGTGGGGTTATTCAACAACAATGTTTCATATACAAATTGATTGTGGGAGTGAGATGGTTGGAGGTTGTGGAGAGGTAGACCTTTGAGGGAGCCATCCTCTACTGAGGATTTTATGTAGCACTAAAGTCCCTCTTACATTATGACAAAGAGGAAAGGGAAGAGGGGATGTCGTTGTCGAATGCCTCAAATGGGAGAAAAAGGCCAGGAGGGAACTCCATTGATAATAATAGAGAAGAAGGTTCATCATGTTAGTTGCATAATCTAGGCTACCTATATGTTTCCAAAGCCAAAGAATTCAAGGAGGGAGTGCATATATTGCCATATTATTCTATCAAAATATTTAGAAAGATCAAGTTTGATGAGAATAATTGGGGCTCTCATTGACTTGAGTGAGTGTATGACCTCATGTGTCAGGATGACAATGTCTATGATTTCCCATCCCTCCACATGTGGAAAGATCAACTTCAGTCTTAGGGAAATAAATTCCTAATAATTTTGTATATTACATTGTAGAGTGTTATTGGTCGGAATTGTTTGGGATGTGTTACCCTTTCTTCCTTTCGTATTAAAGTGAGGAAGGTGGAGTTGAAGGTTGAAAGAAATTTCATATAAGTTATGGATTCCTCAACTACTTGCAAGAATTATTCCCGAATCATCGACCATCAATAGTGAAAGAAGTATATTGTAAAGCCATTCGACCCCGGGGCTTTTCTTGGGGACATCTCTTTAACTGCTTTTCCCACTTCCTCTTGTGTGATTGGCCAGGTCAGTGATTTATTTTTTTCTTTTATGAACAGGGAGGGGATGTGCCAGGTAATATTGTGGATAAGAGGCATACTATTTTTTTTTTTTTGTAAATAAAAGTATTACTATATTAGAAGCTTCCAAAAAAAACAGTTTAACATTGCCAAGTCATATGGGCTGTAGTTAGTAGACTGCCCCATCTCGGAGGAAACCAGTCCAGCCAGCCCGTTAAAGTTGGGATATTAAGTCATAAGCAAAATAAAGAGAACATAACTTGTCTGTTGCAGACCTATTGGACCTAGACATTTAGACACCTGGAAACTAAGCAAAGTA
>JZKD02S2014381.1:82254-134752 GCA_000966675.3 Picea glauca
CAATGGTGAGAAATTGAATGCATAGGTCATGAATTCCATTTTTCATTAATCGTTCACGAATTCGTTTTTTCATTAATTTATATTTGGATTGAATGTACGGTTAAATTTATTTTAAATTATTTGAAATTTACTCATTGAGACACCCAAAGAGTAATTTTGATAATTCGAAGAGTAATTTTGATGACTTGAATACCGTGAGTTATTGGTCCCACAAGTAAATTATTTTAAATTTGAATATGTTTGTAAAATTTCTTTTTCATCATTAATGTTATTTTTAAGTTGCTATTTAATATTTGAAAAAATAAATGGATAACAATAATACATTGCTAATTACATTTTTAATAATGGAAATACACACGTAATATGTGGTTGCTGATCCATTTATACTAAATTATAATTAATAACATTTATAAAAACAATGTAAATTATGTTGGTAGAAAGCTACATAAATGATGCTTTTTAATATACATTGTTAATATGTTTTTTCTCGTCCATTTATGCTAAATTTTAATTAATAAAATTTATAAAAACAAATAAGTTACATAAATGATGTAATTAAAATAAAATTTGTATATATGAGTCTAAATTTCATAATGTCTTTGTATATGGTGTAAAGCAATGTTATCTTTATATATTGTAATATAAATAAAATTTGTATAGATGAATCTAAATTTTATAATGAAAGAAATGTTATTTTTATATATTGTTGTTATATTTTATTGGTTTTTATGATGATGATGATGATGATTAACGTCTATTAAGATCAAATTGGACTATGAGATCTTAAGAGGGTAAGTGATTACTTGTGATTCTTTAGAATTTTGTTTCTGTGCTCGAAAACCATTAAGAGAAGCTTGCCAAGATCCCCATCATTTTGTCCAGTTAAGAGGTTAGGAAGGTTGGTAGTGTGATAAATATTTTGAAAATGAGATCTAATATGGGTATAGGCTGGACAATCTAAGAGAAAGTGTTTTTCATCTTCAACCTTCTTAGTGCCACAAAGGTGACACACTCTTTCATCCCATGACGTTTTAGGAATTGACCAATGCCTAGTTTCACTATGAAGCTCATGAGAATTTGTTCTTATCTTAACAATGTTTTTTTTTTCTTTACACTTGGAAAAACAGATAGATAATTTTGATCTTATTTTTTTCTTTCCTCTAACTCTTTATTACACCACATTTTTTCCTTAAATTTTGATTTGACGTTTTTTCTAATAGTATCTTTATTTTGCAAAATGGTTTCTTCCATGATTCCTCAATAGTTTATCCAAGACTGGGCATCTATATGTCATCCTCTCTTGAGTCGATGGTGGTTATGAATTGATTTTGAATAAATTTTAGGTGGCCTCTTGTCTTCCATGTTGTTTGTGTTCTTATACATTAGGTATCTAGTCATAGCCATACTCTCAATAGGGAAGAGGCTTGTTTATATATTAAATTGAAAATTATTTTTCAAAATGATCACTTAAGTGTGTTTCACATAATTTTTTATTCAATTATAACAATTTTTTTATTTAAATTAAAAACAAAAGTTAAATAATTAATATAGATATTTTTTTTAACTTTTTCAAAGAAAATTGAAAAAAAAAACCTCTTTTATATATTTATATAATTTATTTTCTCATCAATATAAAACACCTAATCTAATATATTATTGAAAAGTAATTTTCATTTTAATATATTATTGAAAAGTAATTTTCTTTTTTTTAACCATGAGTAAGTTTGATCTAGGATAGGCCCAAGATCAATCATATTGGCAAACACTTTAACTCAAGAGTATATTCAACAACTTGTAAGCCATATGCTTCAATAACTTGTGAGTTAGCAAGGGCCAAGGTGTCTCAAAGCCCATCAGCGTGGTCCACTATTCAAGGTGTCATCTATTCTTCTAGCCTTATCACAATGGGCCTACATTTCCACTTCGAGGGAATTGAAACTCGATGGGGAAGATAAGTTACTCAACCACACGCTATATGAACCTGAGATTTATTATTGAGAATTAAGTATGTCTATTATTATTACTAGTAGAAACACATCAAGAATGTGGCACGACATTGAGAACACCTTTCTGCGAAGGTTTTTATAGAATCTCCCAGAAAAATCTATACCTTCTCTGTTTATAACAATGGTTGTTAGTGAAGGTGTGTGGTCGAAGGTTTTTGTGGAGGTATTTTTATCGCTGTGCCTTTTGTTTGAAAACATAGGTATTCCAAAAAGGATGAAACCTTCAGTAACCACTCACACAACCATATCAAATATCAACACACCGATGTTTTGACATGGTAAAACCCCTATGTGGAAACATCCACAACCCCCAGCCAACACGACCACTTGGAGCGATTTATTAATTCAAAAGAAAAGAGATTATAGACATATTTTACAAGAGGGTTTATCATAATCGATCATCAACAAATGACCCTCCATTCTCTTTAAATAAAGATCATGGACTAATTGGGTGTTAAGCCATTGATCAATGATCATTAAGATCAAGGAAAATATGAACCGTCAGATCTCTCTTTGTCAAGAACATATCATGACCGTCATATTTCCTAACTACAAATGCACACTAATGCATATTAAAGAAACATGCTAAGAAACACACTTTTACCTAATGATAGATTAGACCAAGTAGATCTTAACTAACTCTTAAGAGTCTAAATATCCAAACATGCCCCCTTAAGAACAACTTGGGATATGATTGAAGGATTTACAATATTAACACAATAGGAGAAGGAAAGAGGCATTAGAGCCTATCCCCCCTTGATGAAAACTTATTGATCTCCTAACATAGATTGAAGATTGGAAAACTTCACTTCTATAAGAGACTTTATGAAAATGTCTATAACTTGATCTTCTCTAGGGAAAATGAGCACTTCAATAACTTGATCATGAATGAGCTTTTTGATGAGGTTCATGTGTAGGTTGATGTGTTTTTTGTGTTGATGTTGAATTGGGTATTTCGTGAGTTTGATGCTACTCTAATTGTTGCACCAAAGGCTGGTTAGATGTTACTGCTGCAATCCAAACTATGAAAGGATCTGTCGAAGCCACAAGGTTTCCTAACTTGCATTTACTGCATCTCGGTACTATGATTTTGCTGAAGAAATTGTAATAGTCTATTGTTTATTACATGACCAAGTGACATGTCCTGAACCAAGGCTAAAAACATAATCTACAATTTACTTTCGATCATCAGGGTCACCAACCCAATTTAAATCAGTGAAACCAACCAATAAAGGAATCCCCCCTAAACTCTAATGTATCTTGAACTGAATTGTACCAAGAACATCACGATGTATCCTTTTGGTTTCTTTCCAATGGCTTTCATGGGGTATTTGCATATACCGGGCAACAACACCAACATAAAAGGAAAGATCAAGACGAGTATGAGTCAAGTATAATAGACTACCAACTAACTAATGGTACAGGGTGGCAACAAATTCGAGAGAAGAAGAGGTGGAAGTATGCTTGACTCTAGACTGGAAGGGAGAAGGGGTTGGTTTAAAATTTGAGTCACTAGTAGTAAGGATAAGGTAATCAACATAAAGGACAAGGATGATGAGATGGATTTCTAATTTCTTGGTATAGACATTAGGATCATAATGACATATAGTCAATCCAATGTCAATAAGAAAGATATCCATTTTGGCATACCAAGCTCAGAAAGCCTGCTTAAGACAATAAAGAGATTTATTAAGGCAAAAAACAAGGCTAGATTCATTCTGGACATACCTAGGAGGTTTTTCCATGTCGATTTCTTCTTGCAAATCTTCATGCAAGAATGAGGATTTAATATCCATCTGATGGACCTCCCATTTATGTGAGACATCAAGGGAAAGAAAAAGGAAGATGGAATTCATTTTGGCTACAGGGGAAAATGTTTCATTATAGTCGATTCCTTCAACTTGGGAAAATTCTTTGTAAACTAACGAAGCCTTTTCTTTCAATACTTCTATTTGATGCATACTTATTTCTATAGACCCATTTACATTTGACAAGTTTTTTTCCTTTTTGAAGAGGTACAATATCCCAAGTATCAGTTTACATTAAAGAATGATACTCTTTATTCATTGTTGTATCCCAATTTGGATGATGTGAAGCTTCTACACATGTCTCTAGATCATGAGTCTCTAAAACTTGAGACAAAAGAGAATAATCTCCCTAGAATTGTGAACATGTATAATGTTGATATGAAGGATCACTGAAAAGATCACTAGTTTCTTCTTGTGTTCAAAGGATCCATCTACGAAGTGAAGGAGTTGGTGTTGGTTTAGGTTTAAAGAACTAATTTGGAGGAAGGTGAGCAAAAGGAGGTGGATTTTCATCCTCACTTTCATTATCTGAAGAAGAAACCAGAATAGGAACAAAAGAAGGAAAAAACTTTGAAGATAGCTCGCAGGACGAAGAAGGCACAATCGTCGAATTAGGCTCGTAGGCCAAAGGATTTTCATGAAATTTAACATCTCTTCTAATAATAATTTCATTACAATGTGGTTGAAGAATTATATAACCTTTGAAATATTTAGAATAACCAATAAATATACACTTCTCACTTTTAGGTTGCAATTCTTTCCTTTTCTCATCTGGAATGTGAGTCTGCGCTTTACCTCCAAATACAGGAAAGTGACTTACATCTAGTTTAATTTTAGTCCAAGATTCTTCTGATGTTATACTTTTAAGATCCTTTCTAGGAGTGCGATTTACTATGTAATTTTCACAGTTGATGGATTACGCCTAATACTTTATATTTAATCCCTTAGATTGGATCATACAATTAGCCATTTCGTTTAATGTGTGGTTCTTTATCTCAGCAACACCATTTTTTTGTTGTGTATATGGAACATTGTGTTGCATTTGGATTTCCTGTGTAGTGTAGTAACTTGTAAAATTATTGTTCAGATATTCACCTCCATTATATGTTTTTAAATTTTGACTTTGATGTTCAGATTTCTTTTCTACAAGGGCCTTGTAGGCCAAGAACTTGTAAAAACAAATTTCTTAAGTTTTAAGAAGTAAACCCAAGTACATATGGAAAATTCATTAATTAAGGTTAGTAAACACTTTCACCTAGAAAAATAAGGAGTAGAAAGTGGACCACACAAATCACTATGAACAAGTTGCAAAGGAATTGAGGCGTGACAAGAGGAACGTTTGTCAAAAATTTCTTGATAATGTTGGTCGAGAAAACAACCGGCACAAACACCATGTATGCATGAAATAGGAGGAATACGAGTCAGCATTTGTTGATTACATATTTGATGCAATCACCAATAGTTTAGATGACCAAACTGCTCATGCCAAAGTTTTCTCAAGTCATCGCTATGAGCAACAAAAGCTGATGAAAAGGATGATGACCCAAAGTTGTCAAAATTGTAGAACCTGCTAATATCATCAACAATTCTAGTTGTAAGAACATGCTTAAGATCTTTTATATCCTTGATTACAACTTGGTGAGGTGAAAACTCTACGATTTTACCTTCACCTAAATGACTGATTTAATATATTGATAGAAGGATGCAATAAATACTTAGAACACATAATACATCATTGAACTAACCATTATCTACTTGAAATGTTCTAGATCCCACAAGACTAAGATATATATCATCACCAAAAAATATTTTCTTGGTGTTACATTCATTTAGAGAAGAAAATATGTCTTTATCCGTAGCAATATGATATGATGCTCTAGAATTTATAATCGACTCCTCAAAATAAGGAGTAGAAGTTATATTGAAGGAGAAACCATAAGCATACAATGCATGTCCATGAGAAGAAGAAGAAGAAGAAATAGAATCAATAATAATTTTGTGCTTCTTCATTGCTGCTTCTAAAACTGTCATCTTCTTGAAACATTTGGACTCATTATGACCGTATTTATCACAAATGTTGCAATGTGTGAAAATATTCATATTTTTATATTTTTCTCCTTTGTCACCATTAGGATTTGAACTTGTATGAGTGGATTTGGGACCCTTTTATTTCCTTTTTTTGTAGTCATGAAGTTTCTTCTTGGGATTCTTGGGTTTATATTATTGTTGGGTGACTAAGGATTTGTTGGAGGTACCTGTAGTGTTGATCACTCCAATTTCTACAAGCTTATCTTCGTCTTTAATTAAAGCAACCCAAAAGGACTAAAGAGTGAGTTTTTGATAAGATTTCCCTAGAGCCTCTCTCATGGCATAAAAGGTATATACAAACACTAAATATGCACTACCTATCTTAGAAAGAATAAGATAGATTCAATGCTCTTCCTCCATCTTTATCTCACATTCTTCACCTAAAATTATCAGTGTTATTTATTTATATATATATAGTCTCGAATGAAAGCAAAATCACTTGGAATTAAAGCGAGTACTTGATTTTCTAATTGTTGTGCTCGAATAATATTGTGTTTACCAAACAAAGATTCAATCTTTTCCCAAGCTTCATTGGGGTCATCAATTTATTTAAGGTAGAATATTAAATAAGGAGAGATGGAAATTCCAATTAGTCCACGTGATCGGTCACTCCTATTATCCCATTTGACTTTCATATCAACATGAGTGGGTTTTTTTTTTCCTTTCCCAAGATAATCTGGTACAAACCTTTACCTCTTAATAAATCCTCCATATGAGATTACCATTGGAAGTAGTTGGTGTTCGTAAGAAAAATATTACTAGAAGAATCCATATTAAATATGTTGGTAATATGGATTTTAAAACCAAAACTAATGATTTGGATGAAAATATCTCTAAAAATTAAGCAGTTTTAAAAAAAATGGCACTAAAAACATACTTTGGATGTGAAAGTCATGCAATTTTTAAAAAATGCATTAACGGTAACCAAATGACCACTTGGTGGTGTTATTTTCTTTATGAAGTGACCCAAATTTATAAAAAGAAGTGGGGATGACTTTTACAATGAAGTTACTTTATGAAATGAAAACCGCATGAAAAATAAATAACTCTAAAATAAAATATTAAAGTTACTTATAGTGATTCACTTTTACACTTGAAGTGAAATACACTTTACAATTGAGTGTGGAATTTTTCAAAAAAAGTAACAAAAAGAGAGACTTGAACTCAAGACATCTTACTTAATAAGGCAAATTTTAACCAAATGGTCTAGGAAAACATATTGTATTTCTTAACAAGAGGATTGCGAGTCTTGTTGTTGTTGTTGTTGTGGAAGATGGCCTTAGAGAGGGTGCTAAAAAAAATATGTTTTCACACAAGAAAAAACTTAGCTTCTCGATGACAACAAGGGTTAGATCTCGGTTAACTTACCCGAAAATTGCACATATTCCTATATGTTTATGATTTTCTGAGATACCATAGGGTGTTGGGAAAAGACCATATGCATATCTAAAAGAGTGTAAACCTCGAAAAAAATAATACAAATCCAAAATAATAGTATGCAAAAATTTAAAAATGGTGTATTCAGGCTTTATACCTCCGGATTTGACTAAAATGGCCATATCTTGGGCAAACAAAAACCTTTTCGAGTGAAACAAAAAATGTTCCTAACCAAAACGAGTGCTCTGGATGCAATGTAATAGTCTTTTTTAAAGCTGAGTAAATTTTTGGCCTGAAGAAACAATCTACAAAGGTAACCTACAAACCATCTTTAAGACTGGAAACTAGCCTTTCCAGTCTAGAGAAGGATCTCTCTGAGACTTGATCTCTCATGGAAAGGTTGCTTTGAAAACATGGATAGATTTAAAACTTTAAGAATTTTTTTAAGGTGTACTCACAAAAGATAGTGCTTTTAGGGACATGGAGTCAACCCCTGAAAACAAAGAAAACAATTCTTGGTAGATAGAACTCCTCAGAGGAATAATGGATAAATAAGGTGATGAACTTTGGTGTTTAGTTTGATCATGTAGGGTGAAAGAAGAAAATAAACATACAACAAAATCAGAGCACCACAATGGATTAATTCATATCTTAGTTGGGAAGATAACAAAATTTAAATCGGTTCAGTCTAGAGCACCACCAAGATGAATTATGGACTTTAAAATTTACCAATTTAAAAAAGAAGAGAAGTGAAAATGAATATGAATTCACAACAAATACATACAAAGAAAAGTACAATCTTCAGATCATCACCATTAGAGTATTTGTCTTAACGAAATCAAGACTTTTGCAATTATATTTCCTTATATTCTGGAAATCACTTAGAGGATCAAAATGTCTATACTTTTTGCATCTTGTTTTACATTAAAATAGTCTCTATATATAGAAAGTAAAGCTACACTTAGCTTCTAGGAATCGAACTACTATCTCCTCAAGTTATGGATATGGTTATTTTAAAATAGAATGACATCTACAAAAATGACCAAAAATAGGAAAGTCAATATGGCAATCACAAACTATCCAGGATGTTATTTACAATCATAAATTATTTTAACAAACCACAATCATTTGGTTGTGATGAATCATCATGTGTATTTCTGCACAATACTATCATCGTTGCATAGTAAATTTTGGTTTTTGTTGCGCAAATGTTGGTTGTGAAAATTTCATAGTGATTTCACATCGGGGATCTTCATGCTAAGGTTGTGCACGTGAATCTAGTTGGTAGCGAAAAATGGGGTCATTCATTTTTTCAGTAGCTTCCTTGTCCTAAGTCATTTGGAGTTATAAGGCTCTGTTTTTCCTTCTCAATGAAATTTTTTGTCTTTTCAAACTCTTCACTTGTCTCAAGAAAGATGCATTTCTTTTCAATTTTGATTGAGTGTCAGAGAGAGCTGCACATGCATCGTCAACCGATGCTCTTCATTTATGGAAATGCGCCATGATTATTTCCTCTGATATCCTTTTCTCCTCCCTGAGCTCAGGGATCACATCTTGAGCCTCTCTTATCTTCTTTTTCAGCCAATTTATATTATTTTATCCGCATGTTGGTGAGGTAGGAGATATCTAACCTGCTTGACTCTATGATGATAATATTTCAATATTTTTTTCTGCTAACTCCCTTCTCAATTCTCAATTTTCTTGATAGAATTGGGCTATGTCATGTTGAACTTTCCTTAGTTTATGTTTCACCTCCTTAGTATTTGCATCTTCCTTACCTAGCTCCACTTTCTTTTCATCAATTACCTGGTTTGCACATTCAACAAGCCTTGGCTAAATTGTGGCTATGGGAAATATTCTGATAGAGGACCTAGTGTGTGGTTTACTGGTAGCTTGGATCTTCTCAATTTCATAAGTAAATCTTAGATTTCTTCTCTTCTTGGATGTTGGTTGACTGAGAGATGTGTCTTACATTTATTTTCCTTTTCTTCTTTCAGTAACATCTCCTCTTGTCGCCTTTGATCTATGAAGTGTTGATTCCTTAGAAGATAAGGGAATATCTCCTTTAGGGTCTCTGGGAATGTTTTCTGAAATCAATAAGGAATTCCAGTCCTTGTTCAAATTTCCCATCTCTTCAACCAACAACATATTAATTAATGAAAAATGGAATAATTTGTTCTCTGGCTCGTCAAGTTTGTCTTAGACACTGTCTTCCATATTTCCTAGCTTCGACACAAGAAGAAAGGTAAGTTTAAGGGATTTCTCCATGTGAAATGCATCAGTAACCTAATGTGATATGGATGCACCTTGCCCAATCTTCCCTCACATGTGAAGTACTTCCTGATTATCTTCAAAATTTTCTCAAAAGGTTCCAGGAGATACTCACTAGGAGTCTCGACTCCAATTTTCCAATTTCGATATTCAGGCTTGATGAAATCGATATAACATGAAGTATCTAATGGCATACCTTTAAACCATTTTTCTCCCTGCAGTAGGTAATAAAAATTTATCCCATAAGAAATAAAGTTGACTGTGTAAAAAAACAACTCATTCCATAAGCTAATTTGCAACATGATCCAAAGAAAAAACTTGAACAATGACTGCAAGTGATGGAGGATACACAACACAATCAAAATAGAAGATTTACATAGCGATTGGCAACACACAATATTTTCGTACAATAAATATTTGGAGCTTACTGAAAAAACTGTAGATGATGCATAAGTTTTGGAAGTGATGGAGAAACATGAAGGGTGACCAATATTTATTCTTGAATGGATAAGGAATGAAATTACAGAAAGGGATGGAAAATCCATAGCGATGAGAAGTTTGAAAGAATGTTAAATATTTTCACAGTGAACTCGTGCAACAGGTACTCCTTAGAAGTGTTCAATAGTAAAAATGATATGGAGTGCTATGATTGTTCACTTTTCTAACTTTGTGATTAGGTAATGATGACTTATAATATATTTTGACATGAACTTTACCCTAACCACTTAGCTTCACCTTGGTACCTAAATTCTATTTTTTTGACATGACTCGAGACTTAGGAAATTAGACCTTTAGAATTTAAACATGAAAAACCTTACACCCTTTAACCAATTTACAGCCAAACTCCTTACTCTAAATATCAAAACATTCTTTAATTGATCACTGACCTCATAAACTTTGACATACCAACCATGAGTTATTCAGGAAAGTTTTTATTTTTATAAATATCAAGAAATGACTCTGAAATTTTTTGGACAAACCTTTGACTCTAACTACAAAAAACATGGTGCTAACAGCTGGCTCCAATGGGGATGATATCCTCACAGTGAGGTAAAAATGATTAGTATACCAAGTGCCCGACCATTGGGGTTTATTTGATTCAAACCTCTACACTAAAAAACTGAACTTATTTACAAACTCTCTTGACACAACTTTGACCAAACTCAACATAAACTTAGAGCCTTCACTTTGGGCTTCAATTTTCTATTGATTATTAATTGGAATTGCTTCATATGAAAATAAAATGGTTATTTTAAAATTGAAATATCCCTGATCCCACCAATCGAGAAATTTTCTACTGATCTACTATTCTGTCTTGCAGATCTGATACACTGGGGGTTTCTGGATGTGTTTTAGTTGTATGTTTGAGATATTAATGGTTATTGCATGTGCATGTGGGTTATTTCATGTGCATGTGGGTTATTACATGTGCATGTTGCATATTTAAGGTTTAAACAATATATAAAGGATGCATGCAAAAGTAGAGAACATCAACTGCCCAATATCATGTATAATAACAGTTCGAGCATGGAAATACAATAGCCTACTGGAAATATAGAATATAAACATCAGTAAGATCTCATGGATCAGTACTGGAATACAGTCAAATAACATAAAAATACTTGTGATCAAAATATGATAGTAGATATGATGCATGCATGGATAGATCGACAAAAATATGCGATTATGAAGAAATACGGTAACCGCTACAAGCTAGAAAACTCGGCTGGAAGAATGGACCATCAGAATGCATCAGAAACTACTCCAATAGAAGCACCCTAGCATCTATACTGAAATGGATGAGTGTCGGATCTCGGATCCGATCTCTAAGGCACTGGATCTGGACCACTGGGGGGTTTGCGCACCTCCTGGAGCACTGGATGCACCCAAAAGGATTCCACCAATGGAATCTTCTGCTATATGGCTCAAAACGATCATCTCACCAAATAAGGAAGTCGTTTGGAAGGATTTCTCCAGATATTCTCTGAAACTCTACATGCAACACCAAATGTCTGTCTGGAAGAGCTGCGCCGTAAATGGATGAATGAGTTGATCTGCAAGATTCCATTGTCAAAATCTGATGATAGATGGCTCAATAGAAGCACCCTGGATGGATCTCAAATGGGTTGGAAGGAAACTGCAATATGGATACGGGTCTCGTGCAGATCTCCAAGCCCTCAAACTAGCGTGCGCCCTCATTGGCTAAGCTGCGCACTCTGCAATGGATACTCTTGAAAAGTACAGTGAAATACCTGGATGGTATCTCTGATGGGATAGGGTGTGTCTGTCAAAACCAAAACCAATCAATGGTGGTGGTTTCCTCAAGAAATCCACAAAATAGTAAGGTCGGCTCTCCTCCTCCTCTGGGAACTCTCAACATCAAATCATAACAATGCATAATGAGGAATTAGGTCAAATTACTCCCTTTATACATTTCCCAATCTAATTCACCATTGACCTCACTTAATCTGGGTGATTTTCCTCCTAAATTGATTAATTAGTCAATTAAGTCCCCCTTTAACAACTTTTCATTCTAATTCTTCATTGACTTAGGCTTAAGTGACTTTTCCTAAGAATTTTGGCTTAATTCATCATTTATCCATAATGTCCTCCTTATTTCTCCTTCTTGTTCCCTGTTTGTGCCTGACTATAGTCTACGGGAACATATAGACTACTAAGTCACTCCCTGTTGGCCTACTCTTGGGAACGGTACATCACAGTCCTCCCTTCCCTAGATTGCTTGTCCTCAAGCAACATCAATCCTGGGTGCCATAAGATATGCTCTCCCTCCCATGTGGCATCCTCCATGGGAAGACCCCTCCATCTAAACAAGTACTCTCTGATAATCCTTTTCCTCAATCTGCGCTCTCTCTACTCTAGTACCTCCTCTGGCACTAGTTCCAACTAACCCTCCTCATCCAAGGGTGGCAACTACTCTGAAATGATAACCTGTTGTCCCACAGCCTTTCTAAGGTAAGAGACATGAAAGAGATTATGAATCTTGCTACCTTCCAGTAGCTCTAGCTCGTATTCCACCTCGACTATCCTCCTGATGACTCTGTATGGCCCGTAGAACTTTGTCTTCAACTTCTCTGCTCCGCTCCTCTTCAAGGAGGATTGTCAGTATGGATGTAATCGCAAGAAAACCAAATCCCTACCTCAAAAATGCGCTCAATTATGTGTCAGTCTACATATATATTCTGTTGATTCTGAGTTGACTGGAAGGTCTCTCTTACTGATTGAAGAATACTTTGAATCTCCTCCACCCAATCCTTGGCCCCTAGAACCCTTCTGTCCCCAAACACAGTCTCTATGAGGGAGGGTGCATCGTATCCATACAATGCCCTGAACGGTGACATCCTGATAGACATATGGTAAGTTGTGTTGTAGCAATATTCACCCATATGTAACCATCTCACCCAAGTGCGTTGTTTCCCCCCACATAGTTCCTTAGCTAACCTTCCACCCATTTGTTGATGATATTTGTATTCCCATCCGTCTCTGAGTGGTAGCTGGTACTCGTGGCTAGCTCTGTGCCTAACAATATGAAAATCTCTTGCCAAAATGTTAATGAAGTGCGCATCCCTATCACTGACTATCTTCCTGGGTAACCCATGCAACCAGAATACCTCCCTGAAAAACAACTCTGCTACCTGTATGGCCTTGTAGTTTTTGATTATGGTGAAGAAATGTGAAAATTTTATCAGTCTATCGACCACCAAAAATATACAGTCCTTGCCCTGCACTCTAGGGAGGCCTATAATAAAATCCATGGAAATGCTCTGCCATTTCTTGTCTGGAATGGGTAGAGGTTGTAGTAGCCCTACAGGGTGTGTTTGTTCAGACTTGTTCTGCTAACAAGTCGTGCACTCTCGTATGTGTTTCAACACATCATCCTTGAGACCCTTCTATGAGAATCTCTCCGTGATCTGCTTATATGTTTTGAAGTACCCCTGATGGCCTGTTGTTGGTGAATCATGACACACCTTCATAATCTTCCCCTTTAGGGTGGATTCTGGAACCAAGTAAATCCAGTTCTTGTAGAAAATGACATCATCAAGAACCCTGTATCTATCATCAATCACTTTTTCGTCCATCAACTCACAAGAAAATTTGTTTTTGGAGTATTCCACCAACAAATGAGCTTTCCAATTTGTACAAATGTCCATCTTTGAACATCCTGTTGGCCTCTTGGACAAGGCATCCACCACGATATTCCTTTTTCCCTTGACATACTCAATGTCAAAGTCAAAGGCTTGGATCTTTGAGACCCATTTCTGTTGCCTCTCACTGAGGTCTTTCTGGTCAAGGAAATACTTGAGACTGTTATGATCAATCTTCACTACAAACCTGCTGTGAACCAGATACTACCTGAATTTGGTTAAAGCATGCATGATCGCTAGAATATCCTTGTCATAAATAGGATAGAGTCTCTCTTAATCGTCAAGATTCCTTCTCTCAAACACAATGGGGTGGCCCCCCTGCATCAATACTGCTCCAATCCCCACCCCTGATGCATCGCACTCTAAGACAAAGGGCTGAGAAAAGTCTGGAAGGGCTAGAACATGGCATGTTCTCATAACCTCCTTCATTTTGTTGAATGTATATTGTGATTCCTCTATCCAATGAAAATAACCCTTCTTTGTAAAGTCTGTGAGTGGTGCTCCCAACTATGAAAAACCCTTGACAAACCGCGTGTAGTAACTACATAACCCAAAGAATCCTCTCAGCTTCGTGATATTCTTGGGCATTGGCCAATCCACAATGGCCTTGATCTTTTTGTGGTGAACCTGTACTCCCTTCCCACTGATGATATGCCCTAAGTATAGTAGTTCCCTCATGCAAAATTCACATTTGGATTCCTTGGCATATAAAGACTGTGCCTTCATAATATTGAAGACCTTCCCCAAGTGTGCCAAATGCTCATCCCATGTGTTGTTGTAGATCAATATATCATCGAAGAATACCAGAAGGTACTTCCTCAACTGTCCTCTAAATATATGGTTCATGCAAGACTGGAAAGTGGTTGGTGCATTGGTCAGTCCAAACAACATGACCAAGAACTCAAAGTGTCTAAAATGGCATCAGAACGTTGTCTTCTCAATGTATTTCTCCCTGATGTTGATCTGATGGTATCCTGAACGTAGATCAATATTAGTGAAGAACACTGCCCCATGTAACTCATCCATCATCTCATCTATGCATGGAATGGGGTAACGCTTCTTAATCTTTTTCTTGTTCAACGCTCTATAATTGATGCACATCCATAATGTGCCATCCTTCTTCAGTACCAATATGACTGAAGATGCAAAAGGACTCCTGGTAGTCCCGATGGTCCCCATAACGAGAAATTCTTTGATTTCTTTCTCAATTTCATCCTTAAATTTATTGGGGTGTCTATAGGGTGTTGTAATCACTGGTGTATCCCCTGCCTCTAACTCAATCATGTGCTCAAAACCCCTATCTGGTGGTCTCCCTGGTTGTATCGGCCCAAATACTGGCTCATAATGTCCCAGAAGCTCTCTGATCTGTGGATGGTACTGCTCCCTACCCTATGAGTTCTTTCGCATGATGATCAAACACTCTGTTGTGTAAGACACATCACCGTGATGAAATATCTGCTCCATCCTCTTTGTCGATACTCCTCGAGGTGCCCCTATAGACATGCCTCTCAGCACAACTCTCGATCCACTAGAGTCTCTAAATCTCATGGTCAACGTATGATAGTTGAACGCAATCTCACCCAATGAATATAACCATTGTACCCCTAACACGACATCAATATATGATAGGTCAACTACATAGAATGTGTCAGTCAGGGTGTAGTTGCCTAGTTTGACCTCTAAGTCAAGGATCATGTCCAAGCATGTCATCATATATCCATCTGCCACTGCCACATGGAATCCCTCAAACGCCTCTGTGTGTAACCCCCTCTTGGCTACTAAGGATGCATCTATGAAGTTGTGGGTGGCCCCACCATAAACTAAAACTATCATGCATTGCCCTTGTACCAAGCCCTTCAGCCTGAGAGTTTTGTACCTGGGTACTCCGGAAAGGGTGGCTATGGTTCCCCCTTTCACCTCTCTACAAGGTTTTGCCTCCTCTTGGGGCTCTGCCCTTACCAATGTCTGAGGTTTCTTCGGTTGTTTCTCTGGCTTATGAGTGGTCTCAGTCTTTGAGTCAATGTCTGTCAGTGCCTGGATATCCTCATCCTCCTCCTCACTGCCTGATCACACTTCAATATAGTGGATCTGTCCCTTCCCCATGCATCTATGACCGAGGACCCAAGGGTCTCTACAGGAGAAGCACAGATTCTTCCTCATCAACGATCGTCGTGTATCATCATCCAACTTTGGCTTGTTCTTCTAGATTCTTCTGATCCTTGTCACTCTGTGGTACAAAGCGTTTAGTGAAAGGTTTAGTTTTTGGCACTGAATACACCAAATCTCTAGTGCGCCAGATGACATCCTGCAAGGTATGAGGCTGGTAGGCCTTCACCCATCCTCTCAAGGGTTCTGTGATCCCTTATGTGAATAGCATGACCAATCGGGGTTTAGATATGTTTGTCACTGCCACTGTTACTCTCTGAAACTCCGAGATGAATGCCTATGTTGTGCCAGTTTGTCTCAACTGGGATAAATCTATGAAATGGATCTCTGGATCCCTCCTATCAAATCTATCCATGAGTCTCTCTATGAACTCTCTATACGAGGTGATGCAATTGTGACCCAATGTCACCAATCCGTGATACCACCACTCCTGTTCCTCACCCTCCAAGTGTAGGGTGGAGAAACTAATGGCCTCTGCCTCGGTCATCTGGTTGAGCTTGTAGTAGATATCTAGTTTCTGTACCCAAGCTCTGGCAGTGCATTTGGATGATCCGTCAAAAGAAGGTATGGTGAGTTTACCAACTTTTTGGATGAAGTCAATGTTATGCCCCTGCTGTTGCTGCCCTCCCCTCTATGGCTCTCTAGGACGGTTCCTGAGTCTGAGTCCACAATACTGAACTAAGGTCATATCCTGATGAAATTCATGGCCCAAGGCTAGAGAATCTCTCTGGTACTCTGCAATGTACTCTGCATGTGTGGGCGGTCTCTGTGCTATCGGTATCTGAGCTGCTACCGGGGATACCCTCTGGAAACTAGGAAACAATGCATGTGTAATCCTACTCGCAAAGATATATGTGCGAGTGGGTGACTGGGGTCTACTACCTTCCCCTAGGTTCCCGTATGCTACATGTGGGCCTTGTGTGCCCGAAATGTCTACAATAGCCAGTCTATCTGCTACCTAAGCCAAAGATTGAGACATGGTCCACTGGATAGCTAGCATATCGTTGATAACATGCATGAAGGTTGTGTCTGGATCCACGAGGGTCTTACCACCACCCTCTGGTCGCTCATATCTATCACCTAGCCTCCTCTCTACTTCACGCTCAAGCTCTCGCTTTTCTCTTCTCTCTACTTCTCTGTGTTCCTCTTCCTCTTCCTCTAAACTGGGAGGGAAGGGAGGAAACTTAGGCATATCCCTTCTTCTCCTTTTCTTGTTGTAAGTGACATATTCGTCACCTACATGCTCATGAGCATATGGCTCTTCTATTGTATTCATTGTCTTTAGTCATAGGCTGACAGGACTAAAGCTCTGATACCACTAAAATATCCCTGATCCCATCAATCGATATATTTGCTACTGATCTACTATTCTGTCTTGCAGATCTGATACACTAGGGGTTTCTGGATGCATTTCAGTTTTATGTTTGAGATCTTAATGGTTATTTCATGTGCATGTGGGTTATTACATGTGCATGTTTCATATTTAAGGTTTAAACAACATACAAAGGATGCATGCAAAAGTAGAGAACATCAACTGCCCAATATCAGGTATAACAACGGTTCGAGCATGGAAATATAATAGCCTACAGGAAATAAAGAATATAAACGTCAGTCAGATATCATGGATATGTACTAGAATACAATCAAATAACATAAAAACACCCATGATCAAAAGATGATAGAAGATCTGATGCATGCACGGATAGATTGACAAAAATATGCGATTCTGGAGAAATACGGTAACTGCTACCAGCTGGAAAAATCGTTCGGAAGAATGGACCATCAAAATGCATCAGAAACTACACCAATAGAAGTTCCCTGGCCTCTAGACTAAAATGGATGAGTGTCGGATCTCAGATCCAGTCTCTAAGGCACTAGATCTGGACCCCTTGGGGGTTTACGCACCTAATGGAGCACTAGATGCGCCCAAAAGGATTCCACCAATGAAATTTGCTGCTATATGCCTCAAAATGATCATCTCCCCAAATAAGGAAATGGGTTGGAAGGATTTGTCCGGATCTGCTCTAAAACTCTGCATGCAACACCAAATGTCTGTCTGGAAGAGTTGCACCCTAAATGGATGAATGAGTCGATCTGCAAGATTCCACTTTTAGAATCTGATGATAGATGGCTCAATAGAGGCGCCCTGGCTGGACCTCAAATGGGTTGGAAGGAAACTGCAATCTAGATACGGGTCTCGTGCAGCTCTCCAAACCCTCAAACTAGCTTGTGCCCTCACTAGCTGAATTGCGCACTCTGCAATGGATACTCTTGAAAAGTATGGTGAAATACATGGATGGTATCTTCGATGGGCTAGGGTGTGTCTCTCGACACTCAAACTAATCAATGGTGGTGGTTTCCTCCATAAATCCACAAAACAGTAAGGTCATCTCTCCTCCTCCTTTGGGAACTCTCAACATCAAATCATAACAATGCATAATGAGGAATTATGTCAAATTCCTACCTTTATACCTTTCTCAATCTAATTCACCATTGACCTCACTTAAGCTAGGTTCTTTTCCTCCTAAAGAGATTAATTAGTCAATTAAGTCCCCCTTTAACACCTTTTCATTCTAATTCTTCGTTGACTTAGGCTTAAGTGACTTTTCTGAAGTATTTTGGCTTAATTCATCGTTTAGCCATCAATTCCTCCTTATTTCTCCATCTTGTTCCTTGTTTGTGTCTGAATATAGTCTACGGGAACATATAGACTACTAAGTCACTCCCTGCTGGCCTACTCTTGCGAACGGGACATCACAACAATGAAATGAAATTTTTTTTTTTTTTTTAAACAAGATAATGTCTCAAAAACCTGCCATTCATAGGTGCCCCACCAATAATATCTCCATTAATCTCCTGCAACAAATAGGCAGTGTTCCCATGGTATGCAACAATCTTGAATGGTCCCAGCTAAAGAGGATCACACTTGCCATGTTTCCCTCTGTCTTCATTCCTTGAATCGCACTTCAGTACCAAATCATTCACCTTCAAATCATCTTCCTTAATATGTTCATCAAAAGCCTTTTTCATTTTATCTTGGTGCATTTGTGTTTTATTGAAGACTTGGTCTCTGATTTGGTGCACATGGATTAATTGGTTTATTCTCCTTAGAACATAATTTGGTTCATATTCTTATTCTTGTTGCAGTCTCATCACTGGAATTCCTAATGAGGTAGAAAAAATTGCCTCTGTACCATACGATCTGGAAAGGTGATGTGGAAATAGACCTTTTAGTGGTAATCATGTCAGCCCATAATGCATAGATGATATTTCCGTGTGAAGCTTTTGTTTTTTCCTACATAAGCTTCTTAATAATCTTGGTCAAGATTTTGTTATATGATTCAACCAACCCATTACCCTATGGGTAATATGGTTTGGAATGGCCAAGAGTTATATTATAGTCACTACAAAATTTCTCCATTTTATTGGATTTGAATTTCACTACATTGTGAGTAATGATCTTGACTGGACAACCAAATCTAGAGAAAATATTTCCTTCTAAAAATTGAATGATGACATTATCAATAGCTTTCCTTGTGGGGACTTCTTATATCTATTTGGTGAAGTAGTGTGTTGTTGTCAGTATCCACCTATGTTGATTTGAGGATGTCGGATTAATTTCCCCTAAAAAATCAAGACCCCATCAAAGATTTGGCATTCATGGCAACTCGAAACTTCCTTGTATACATCAAAAAAAATATTGGGCCAATAGAACTTTGCCCGTGGTAGTTTGTGTCAAGTAATCTTCCAATAATGATGTCCCCCACAATCACCTTTGTGAAACTCTTTGATAGCATTTTTCATTTCTTCCTCCATGAAAAAAATGTACATACAATACTTTTTTGATAACTTTTTACAATACTGGAATGTACATACATATTCTTAAGATATAAAGAAAAATAATTGGAATTACACATGTACACAAAAATTTATCCTTGAAATCCAACTCAGAAAATCAACAAATCATTATATATATATATATATATATATATATATATATATATATATATATATATATATATATATATATATATATACCATGGATTAGAAGTCAATCATAGTTCCTTAACCGGAATTACATTAGCATGGACCACAATACCATGTGCCATAAAACCTTCAAAGGAGAAAACCATACCACAAAAACGCTCGATAAAAACCACTTGAATTGTTGCACCCATCACTAATAATGGTTCCCAATAACTTGTGAAGTATTTCAATCCGAAATCTTGTGAGTGACACAATTTTTTTTTCTTATCATGTTGATGTGGATTCTAGTGTGGTCCCATAATTCTAAGTTTCATACACACAATATGGATCGGGTCACCCCATGAGATTTGTACATGGTGGATGGGGACTAAACCCCAAGCCATACCACATATGATACCCCATAAGAAGCTGAATGATACCCCATAAGAAGCTGAATGTGGACACACACATGGTGTTTGTGAGATAAGAAACCCCTCCTAATAACTATTTCACAACTAACTCCACTGCACTTATCATCTTGTTCGTTATAAATAAGCATAACACTTTAACCCATCAAAATTTATCATCAGCTGAGAATTTCCTTATGATCCAATATGATTACCAGTAGAGGCAAGTAGAAAAACTGTACAGACCATTCGGGAAATTGAACAGCCTGCCCGAAATCCCTTTACTCGACAATGGTTTGATACTAAAAGCGTCATTCCCCAAACAGAATTGAAGCATTTCGTTGAACTTCATAGATTCCCTGCAAAAGCTATAATTGCCAAGTATTCAAAAATTCTGAACGAGGGAGAGATGAAACAACATTTAGTGAAGTTACCTGAATGTGTTGAACAGAGACTGAAAATATGGAAGAAAATGAATATAATACGCTTGTTTTGTGAGTTTCATTCTCAGAACATAAAATTATTCATATCTCGACGCAGCTTCAGATATTTAAATAACTGCAGATATTTAAATAATAACAGAATCGCACAAGAAAGCAAAGCCATGAGCAGGATACGATACAGAATCCTACAGAATCGCAGAAGCCATGAGCAGGATACGATATTCATTATTGAATATTGAAGTTCTCCGCAAATTCATTAGTGATAGAACCRGGATACGTGTCCTTCGTGAGTGAGATTTGAACTTTCAATGGCAATGGTGAGAAATTGAATGCATAGGTTTAATTATTGAATTTTTTTATTATTATTTATTAACCTGGTCATGAATTCCATTTTTTATTAATCGTTCACGAATTCTTTTTTTCATTAATTTATATTTGGATTGAATGCATGGTTAAATTTWTTTTAAATTATTTGAACTTTAAATTCGAATATGTTTCATCATATAATTAATTTTTTTTATTATTTTAATTTTATTTAATTTTTACTTGAAATGAATACTCAATTTTGGTTAGCTGATAATTTAATGTTTGAAATGAATACTCAATTTTGGTTAGCTGATAATTTAATGTTTGAAATGAATAGTGAATTTTGATTAGCTTGATTGTTTAAGGTGTGGATTTTTTTGTTTTAGGTGATAAAGTTTGTTAGGAAACATCCAAAGAATAATTTTGATGATTCCAAGAATAATTTTGATGACTTAAATACCCCTAAGTTATTAATTCCAAAAATAAATTATTTTAAATTTAAATATGTTTATAAAATTTATTTTTCATTATTAATATTATTTTTAAATTACTATTTAATATTTAAAATAAATAAATAACAATAATACATTGTTAATTACATTTTTAATAATTGAAATATACTCTTAATATGTTGTTACTGATCCATTTATACTAAATTATAATTAATAACAATTATTAAAACAATGTAAATTATGTTGCTGGAAAGGTTACATAAATGATGCTTTTTAATATACATTGTTAATATGTTTTTTCTCATCCATTTATACTAAATTTTAATTAATAAAATTTATAAAAACAAATAGTTTACATAAATGATGTAATTTAAATAAAACTTGTATAGATGAATCTAAATTTCATAATGAAAGCAATGTTATCTTTATATATTGTTGTTATATTTTATTGGTTTATATGATAATGATGATGATGATGATGATGAGGATGATTAACGTACACTAAGATCGAATTGGTTTATTAGACCTTAAGATGGTAAGTGATTACCTGTGATTCTTTAGAATTTTATTTCTGTTCTTGAAAAGTATTAAGAGAAGCTTTCTAAGATCACCATACTTTTGTTGAGTTAAGAGGTTAGGAAGGTTGGTAGTGTGATAAATATTTTGAAAATGAGATCTAATATGGGTATAGGCTAGACAATCTAAGAGAAAGTATTTTTCATCTTCAACCTTCTTAGTGTCACAAAGGTGACCCACCCTTTCATCCCATGGCGTTTTAGGAATTGACCAACTCCCAGTTTCACTATGGAGCTCATGAGAATTTGTTCTTATCTTAGAAATGCTCATTTTTTTCTTTACACTTGCAAAACAAATAGATAACTTTGATCTTATAGATTAGGGTTGATTACATCTTTATAATACCTTAATTTTATATTTTCCTCTAACTCTTTATCACACCACATTTTTTCCTTCAATTTTGATATGACATTTTTTTAACAGTATCTTTATTCTACAAAATGGTTTCTTCCATGATTCCCCAATAGTTTAGCCAAGACCGGACATCTTTATGTCATCATCGCTTGAGTCGATGGTGGTTATGAATTGATTTTGAATCAATTTTAGGTATTCTCTTATCTTCCATGTTGTTTAACTTGTTCTTATACATTAGGTATCTAGCCATAGCCATGTTCTCAATGGGGTAGAGACTTGTTTATATATTAAATTGAAAATTACTCTTCAAAATGATCACTTAGGTGTGTTTCACTTAATTTTTTTTATTGAATATTGCATTTATGATTTTAGATACTTTATAAAAATGTTTTATTTTAAATTAAAAACAAAAGTTAAATAATTAATATAGATATATATTTTTTAACTTTTTGAAAGAAAATTGAAAAAAAAAAAAACTTTTTTATATATGTATATAATTTATTTTCTCATCCATATAAAACACTTAACCTAATATATTATTGAAAAGTAATTTTCAATTTAATATATTATTTAAAAGTAATTTTTTTTTTTTAGTCATGAGTAAGTTTGATTTGGGATAGGCCCAAGATCAATCATATTGGCTAACACTTTAACCCAAGAGTATATTCAACAATTTGTAAGCCATATATTTCAATAACTTGTGAGTTAGCAAGGGCCAAGGTGTCTCGAAGCCCATCGGCGTGGTCCACTATCCAAGAGGTCATCTATTCTTCTAGACTTATCACAATGGGCCTACATTTCCACTTCAAGGGAATTGAAACTCGACGGGGAAGATAACTTACTCAACCACACACTATATGCACCTGAGATTTATTATGGAGAATTAAGTATGTCTATTATTATTACTAATACAACCACATAAAGAACGTGGCACGACAATGAGAACACCTTCCTGCGAAGTTTTTTATGGAATTTCCCCGAAAAATCTATACCTTCTCTATTTATAACAGAGGTTATTAGCGAACGTGGGTGGTCGAAGGTTTTTGTGGAGGTTTTTTTTATCGATGGACCTTTTGTTCAACAACAAAGGTATTCCAAAAAGGATGAAAACCTTCAGTAACCACTGACACAACCCTATCAAATGTTAACACACCGATGCTTTGACGTGGTAAAACCCCTACGGGGAAACATCCATGGCCCCAGCCAACGTGACCACTTGGAAAGGTTTATTAATTCAAAATAAAAAGGATTACAAACATATTTTACAAGAGATTTTCTCACAATCGATCATCGAAAAATGACCATTCAATCTCTTTAAATAGAGATCATGGACCAATCAGTTGTTAATCCATTGATCAATGGTCATTAAGATCAAGGAGAATATGAAACGTCAGATCACTCTATGTCGGGAACATATCATGACCATTGGATTTCCTAACTACAAATGCCTACTAATGAATACTAAAGAAACACACTAAGAAACACACTTTTACCTAATGACCGATTAGACCAGGTAGATATTAAATAACTCTTAAGTGTCTAAATATCCTAAAATCCCCCCTTAAGAACAACTTGGGATAGGATTGAATGATTTACAATATTGACACAATAGGAAACGGAAAGAGGCATTAGAGCCTATCCCCCCTCTATGAAAACTTCTTGATATCCTAACATAGATTGAATACTGGAAAACTTCACTTCTATAAGAGACTTTGTAAAAATGTCCAGAACTTGATCTTCTGTAGGGAAAATGAACACTTCAATAACTTGATCATGAATGAGATTTTTGATGAGGTGCATGTGTAGCTCGATGTGTTTTTTCCACTGATGTTGAACTGCGTATTTGGTGAGCTGGATGGTACTCTTATTGTCTTACTAAAGGTTGGTCGGATGTTACTACTAGAATGCAAACTATTAAAGGATCTGTCGAATCCACAAGGTTTCCTAACTTGCATTTACCGCTTCTCGGTACTATGCTTCTGCTGAAGAAAGTGAAATAGTGTGTAGTTTCTTACAAGACCAAGTGGCAGGTCCTGAACCAAGGCTGAAAACATAACCTACTCTAGAATTTTGATCATCAAGGTCTCCAAACCAATTTGAATCAATGAAGCCAACCATTCAAGGAGCCCCCCCTGAACTGTAATGTATCTCAACTGTTATGTATCTCGAACTGAACTGTACCATGAACATAGTGATGTATCCTTTTGGTTTCTTTTCAATGGATTTCATAGGTTGTTTTTATATACCAGGCAACAAGACCAACATAAAAGGAAAGATCATGATTAGTATGAGTCAAATATAATAGGCTTCCAACTAACTAATGGTATAGGGTGGCATCAAATTCAGGAGAAGTAGAGGTGGAAGTAAGCTTGACTTCAGACTGGAAGGGAGAAGGGGTTGGTTTAAAATAGTCCATGTGAAAGCGATGAAGAAGGTCACAAGCATACTTAGATTGGGAAAGAAAAAATCCTTCATTGTTTTGGAAAAGTTGGAGTCCAAGGAAATAGTGCAAAAATCCCAAGTCTTTCATTTCAAACTTCTTCTTAAGGATGGTTTTCACATGGTTTAAAAGTTTTGAGCCACTACCATTAAGGATAAGGTCATCAACATAAAGGAAAAGGATGATGAGATAACTTTCTAATTTCTTGGTATAGACATTAGGATGATAATAACAACTAGTGAATCCTGTGTAAATAAGAAAGCTATCCATTTTGGCATAGCAAGCTCAGGGATCTTTCTTAAGACAATAAAAAGATTTCTTAAGGAGAAAAACACGGCTACAATCATTCTGGACATACCTAGGAGGTTTTTCCATTTCAATTTCTTCTTGCAAATATTTGTGCAAGAAGGAGGATTTAACATCCATCTAATGGACCTCCCATTTATGTGAGGCATCAAGGGAAAGAAAAAGGCAGATCAAATTCATTTTGGCTACAGGGGAAAATGTTTCATTATAGTCAATTCCTTCAACTTGGGAAATGTCTTTGGAAACTAAACAAGCCTTTTCTTCAATACTTCCATCTAATGGATACTTAGTTCTATAGAACCATCTACATCTAGCAAGTTTTATTCCTTTTGGAAGAGGTACAATATCCCAAGTATCATTTTTCATTAAAGAATGACACTCTTTATTCATTTTTGTATCCCAATCTGGATGACCTAACGTTCTACAAATGTCTCTGGATCATGAGTCTCTGAAACTATATCCAAAAGAGAATAATATCCCTAGATCTATCAACATGTCTGATGTTCATATGAAGGATCATCGAAAAGATCACTAGCTTCTTCTTGTGTTGAAAGGACCCATATAGGAAGCAGAGGAGTTGGTGTTGGTTTAGGTTCAAAGGAATCATTTGCAGGAAGGTGAGAAAAAGGAGATGGATTTCCATCCTCACTGTCATCATCTTAAGAAAAAAATATAATAGGAGCAGAAGAAGCCATAAACTTTGAATATGGTTCACAGGCCGAAGAAGGCACAATCGTCGAATTAGGCTAGTAGGCCAATGGATTTTCATGAAATTTAACATCTCTTCTAATAATAATTTCATTACAATGTGGTTGAAGAATTATATAACCTTTGATATATTCAGAATAACCAACAAATATACACTTCTCACTTTTAGGTTGCAATTCTTTCCTTTTCTCATCAAGAATGTGAGCCCATGCTATACTTCCAAATACATCAACTGAATTACATCTGGTTTAATTTTAGTTCAATATTCTTCTAGTATTATAATTTTAAGATGCTTTCTGGCATTGTTATTTACTATCTAATTTGGACATTTGATGGATTCCACCTAATACTTTAGATTTAATCCCTTAGATTGGATCATACAATTAGCCATTTATTTTAATGTGCGGTTCTTTCTCTCATCAAAAACATATTTTTGTGGTGTATATGGAAGAATGTGTTGCATTAGGATTCCTTGTGTAGTGTAGTAACTTGTAAAATTATTGTTCATATATTTACCTCCAGTATATGTTCTTAAATTTTGAATTTGATGTCGAGATTGGTTTTCTACAAGGGCCTTGTAAGCCAACAACTTGTTAAAAAAAATTCTCTTAAGTTTTAAGAAGTAAACCCAAGTATGTTTGGAAAAGTCATCAATTCAAGTTAAGAAATACTATAAGAACCATAAATTACTTTAGCCTGGTAAAATTTCATACAATTAAGCATAGAGATTATTCATCATAAGAAATAAGTAATTTATTTCAGCATATAAGCAACATAAATTAAATTTACGAACAACATGCTAATAATTTACATAACCATCCACATAAAACCACATAATCCTGAAAATAAATAAATAAAAAAATACCTCCGTCTCATGCTAAATCCCCCATCTATGTTTGTCCAAGTTGAAGCTGAAACTGTGCTAAACTCTGCCCAAAACCGACTAACCACCCAACCATCTAGGAGCAGCCTGTCTGGCTCCCTAGCTCCAAGATACCATAAGGAATCCTAGCCCATGATGCCAAAACTCCCAGGAACATGGTGCCCCTACAACAGTTCACCCAATCTCCAAAAAAACCAAACTCTAAAACCAGAAAATATCCAACAACAGAAATACAGTCCTCTCCTCCCAATTTTTTTTTCCTCTCCCATCGGACTCTTCCAGGTCATATCTCCCCCCATTCACCGACTCCCTATCCTCCATTAATTACCTTATCCACCCCATTATTACCTTATCCCATTCCTTTATTACTTTATCTAATTCCTTTATTACCTTATCCTTCCACTGCATGCTTCATTGCCCCCCTGCATATGTAAAGTCTTATTATAAATAATTTAAAGTTATTCTGCCATTTAATTCATTACCCAAATCATTGAATGTGTTAAGTAGTCAATTAGTTAATTAATCGACATTTATTAAACAATAAATAAATAAATATTATTATTAATAATTAATCATTACTTAACTAATACACATTGAGACAGTTAATTAATTAATTAACTATACTTAATAAACCCTATGCAACTATTTAACCAGGGTTGTTACATACACCCACCCTTCAGAAAAATTCATCCCAAAGTTAAAGTATTGTATGATACAAGGGAAAAGAAACATGGTCCACACATTCATAACAAATAACCCTCATTATTAATAAGTAAGCCAAGAAACTCATTCATACTAGTGTACATGCGCAAGAAATGCATGTGTAGCTAGTACATACAAGTCTCGTGCATGTACTAATAATCAATAACTATCACCCTTATAGTAGTTTATGTATGCATCCCATCCAATCAACAAAACTATTCGTTTATAAAAGACAATAAACCAATCAAATGTTTGTGAAATCCTTTAATTACAATTATCTAGTTCAACAATTTTATTTAGAAAATTGTGGTTTAGTTAGATAATTATGAATATTCATATATACACATTTTATTTTTAGAAGGGAAAAACAATAAATTCCACCATAAGATAAGTATCCATACTCTCTCAACTATTCCTACTCATCCTTCCTCCCTAACTTACTTCCATGTTCATTCATATCCTTCCTCTGCTAGACTATCTTGGAGCGTCAACTATATTGACCTAACTCCAAATAGAACCCATAAGCGGAAGTGTCACTACCTTGACCAAGATTCCCCAGTAGGAAATTGACAATCATCATCACACGTCTAGGGGAGTGTGAGCTAACACCGTCCTCCCATGACTTCAGGTTTTGGAGGATACATGGTGGGAAATGCCTCCACCCCTCCTAATCATAACTAGAGTCCACATCCTACAATGGAATATACAGTGGCACCGTGTTGTTGGGAGTTTTGTCATCGTTTATTTGGTTTTGGGCAGTCTCATCACATGAAAGCCTACACTGGTCCACATATCATAGCAATGCATCCAAACCAATATAATTTCACATAAAAAGATTCATATCATAATGTTTCTCGGCTAGTGGTCATGACATCCACTTTCATCATCCTTATCCCTTGGTTATTTCATAGCCCATAACCTACAGATTCGTCCATAACACAAACTCATACATTTCTATGCATTATCCTCATGTAATTGCATACAATCATCATTTCAATTCGGTATCTGTGTACCAATAACTTAACATCAAAGTTTTCAAGTTAGAAATAGATCTCATAATATCCCATAATTCAATTTTGACACCCAGTCATAAAATTATCATTTACCAAATAGATTGCATCATATCCTATCATCATTCAAATATCATTTAAATCTTCATAGGATTCGCATTCACACAATATGTCGCATCATATCCATCATCATCAATAACACTTAAACATTCATAAAATTTACATTGACATAGTAGATCACATTATATCCATCATCATCAATAACATTTAAACATTCATAAAATTTACATTCTCACAATATATCGCATCATATCCATCATTATTCAAATACATATAACATTCATAAAGGTTCATACGTCTTAAAAGTTTAAGTGTATCATTTAATAGTTTCACTATGAATAGAAAATAAAATATGTAGGCCTCAGGTAATCCTGGTTGTCTAAGTCAAAAGGTGGTGTTACATACACCCAACCTTCAAGAAACATATTCTTGAGGTGGTAAAAAAAGTGGGGGATAGTCTCATCATAATGTATCGGCATCTTCCCAAGTAGAAGATCCTGGACTATACTTGTCTCATTGGACCTTAACTTGGTCTACCAGACGGTTCCTAAGTTGTCGGACTCTATGATCCAATATGCATAATGGTTCTACAGTGAGAGTTACCATGTCTAATACCTGCAATTCCTTCCAATTTAGTTTATGTGATTCATCAACAACATAATGACGTAAAATGAATACATGAAAAACATTATGAGTTTTATGCAAGTGAGGTGGCAGTACGAGATGATAGGCAATGGGTCCAATTTTCTCTTGGATTCTGAACGGTCCTATAAATAGAGGTGACAACTTTGTCCCCTTCCTGAGCCGCATGGTTCTCTTGTTAGGCCTGATACGAATGAAAACTTGGTCTCCCACTTCATAACTTCAGTCGGTCCTGTGTGCATCTGCATAACTTTTTTGTTTATCCTGTGCTTCCTTCAGTCTCCTCCTAATATAAATCACTTGTTCCTCCTTCTCTTGAATCAATTTTGGCCCAACTGTTACTCGGTCTTCTAATCTTTCCCAACTCAATGGTGTTCTTCATGGCCTTCCATACAGAGCTTCGTAGGGTGGCATTTCGTTGGAGCTATGAAAAATATTATTGTAGGAAAAATCTACCAAAGGTAGGTACTTCTCTCACTTGGTTTGATTATCCATGACATACATCCTAAGCATGTCATCCATGAATTGATTTACTCTCTCAATTTGCACATTTGTTTTAGGATGATAAGTTGTGCTTAAGTTCAACTGAGTCCCCAATGCCGACTGCAAACTTGTCCAATACCTAGAGGTGAATCTGGAGTCCCTATATGAAATGATCTTCTTAGGTATCCTATGCAAATGAATAACCTCGCTTACAAACACATGTGCCACATCAATGACATCAAAAGTGTCTCTAATCGAAATAAAATAAGCACTCTTGGTTAACTTATCCACTATCACAAGAATAGCATTGTGTCTATGAGATGTGAGCGGAAACCCCACAACAAAATCCATAGAGATGAATTCCCACTTGGACATAGGAACATCATTTGGTTGTAGGAGGCCTGCTGGGTGATGGTGGTTGACTTTCAGTTATTGACACTCTAGGCATTTGGTGATGAAATGGACTCCATCGTGCTTCATGCCTACCCAGAAGAAAAGAATCCTCAGGTCTGCGTACATCTTCTTCACACTCGAATGCACACAATAAAGTGCTCTATGGGATTCCTTCAGTATGATGCTTCGAATATCCCCATCTTCAGGGATGTACATCCTTCCTCGATATCTTAATAGTCCATCTTCTTCTAGACTATATCCTTCATACTTTGGATCTAGATGCCTCCCACTCTAGAGGTTTGAAGTAACTTTTAAATACCAACTGTCTCCTTGGAGTTGCGTCAACACATGCTCCCTCAGATTGACCTTTAAGGGTACCAAGGAGAAGATATGTGTCCACCTACTCAAGGCATCTATGACCACATTTTCTTTCCCCTTGATGTACAAAATACCAAAATCGTACTCACTCATAAACTCACTCCATCGCCTTTGCCTAGAATTCAGATCCCTTTGAGTGAAGAGATGTTTTAAACTTTGATGGTCCATTTTGAGCTCAAAGTTTCACCCCACAAGATAATGCCTCCAAAGTTTCAGAGCTAGCATTACAACTTCCAACTCTAAATTATGAGTGGTGTCAAGCTCTTCATGTTTCTTCAACTTCCTTGACACATAAGCTATCACTCCTCCATCCTGCATTAGAATTTCCCCCAACCCTTCCTTCGAGGCATATGTGCAAACTGTGAAGTCCTTTTCCATATCCAACACTCGTAGAGTTGTCGCACTAGTTAGTAACCTCTTAAGCTCAATGAATGAACTATCACATTATTTTTTCCAATCATACCTGACCCCCTTGCGCTGCAAAGTGGTGATGGGTTTTGCTATTTTTGAGAATCCTTCCACAAATCTTCGATAATACCCTACTAGCCCCATGAAGCTTCTCACCTCATGGGAATTCTTCGGCACTGGCCACTCCATAATGACCTTTACCTTTTCTGGGTCCACAGAGATTCCTTCGTCAAAAATGATATGACCTAAATAGTGAATTTATTTCTGGGAAAAGGAGCACTTCGATAACTTCCCATACAATTTGTTGCCCCTAAGGCAGGACAACACCACTTGCAAGTGTTCCTCATGTTTTTTTTCGTTGTTGGAATAAATGAGGATGTCATAGAGAAAGACTTGTACAAAATGGTCTAAGTAATTCTAGAATACGTTGTTCATGAGGCTCATGAATACTGTTGGTGCATTGGTCAATCCAAAAGGTACTACGACAAACTCGTAATGTCCAAACTGAGTTCAAAAGGTAGTTTTTGGGATATCACCTTCCTTAATCCTTAACTAATGATACATTGATCGCAAATCGATCTTTGAGAATACCACTACTCCTTTCATCTAATCGAAGAGGTCATCTACCCGTGACATTGGGTACCTATTTTTCACTGTATCACGGTTCAAGTCCCTATAGTCTATACACAGTTGTAAGGATCCATCCTTCTTCTTTACAAAAATTACTGGTGCAACCCAAGGTGAGACACTTGGCCTTATTAGCCCTAAGTCCAATAACTCTTTCAACTACATTTGCAACTCACAAAGTTCTGGTGTTGTCATTCGATACAGAGTCTTGGAAATTGGTTCTACACCAGGTTTTAGCTCAATAGTAAAATCAAGCTCCCACCCAGGAGGTAACCAAGGTAACTTGTTCAGAAAAACATCCTTAAATTATGACAATACTGGGTATTGATCAAGTGAGGGTCCATTCCTTTCATTCAATGCTTCCACTACATATAGTCGACACCCTTGCCTCAAGCATCGCTTAACCTTCATAGTTGAGATAAAGCGTAATGACACCCTTCTCCGTACACCCTAGATATCCACTGGCCTTCCTTCGTCGTCTACACATAGCACCCTTTTTGCGAAACAATCTACCAAAGCATGATGAGCTTCTAACCAATCCATTCCAATTATTAGGTTGTACGCCCTGAGAGCAGTGACATATACCTTCAACCTGATAGTACACACTCCCAGGTCTACTATACAATTATCAACACTAGGTCCTACCGCTTGTTTTTCCCCTGAAGCCATCTCTACTTGTTTAAAGTCATCATGCTCGTCGGCTGCCAACCCACTCTTTTCTAATGCAGATGGTGAAATGAAACTATTTGTAGCACCATAATCAAATAAAATCTTAACGTTGATATGATTTACCGTACCTAATGACTGCACCACCGTGGATTGATGTTCGTCTTGGTGATTATTAACCGCTGGGTAAATCTGGTGGCTGCTACTTTCTCTTCCCATCGAGGCCTTTCCTTCTCTATGCACAAATCCTTATTGTAACTCTCGACAGTCATACTGGTAATGGGGTCCTATGCATTCCCAACAGGTAACATGACATTGAACATGCATACTGTTCTGTGACTATCTCTGAAATGAGTTCCTTCCCCTGGAACCCCTACCCCTGCTAGTTATTCCCTGAGGTGGTTGTGGACCTACCTACACCGTTGGTGATGAACGAGATGTTGCACTCACTACCATTGAAATCCCTGCGGCTACTGTCCTTGTTGCAACTCTGTTACCATATGGAGGTGGCCTTGAGCCCCCTCCCCTAGGAAATGTCCTGGGGGCCTTCCCTACGAATCCAAGGCGATGCAGAAAGGTCGGTCTCATACCTCTGGTTAAGTTCATGTGTTCCTCCACATAACGCACATTTTCCACAAATTTCGTTACTGAAGACAGTTTCCACATCTGCACCATAGCCCTTATCTTAGGGTTCAATCCATAGACAAAGTGTTATGCCTGTCGTTGGTCATTATCCATATATGAAACATACTTGACCAATTCCATACACCTAATCTCATATTCCTCTATGGTCCTGCTTCCTTGTACTAGAGCATGAAATGCCCCTACCTGTTGTTCCTCATAGTAAGATGGCAGATATTTCCTTCGAAACCTCTCCTCGAAAAGTTCCCAAGATACGGTGTTTGGGGTAAGATGAAATTGTCTTTCCAGGTTGCCCCATCAGTTCAAGGCACTATCTCTCAACTGAAAAATTTTTATCTTCTCCTTTGAGGTGGACACATAGTCCCTTAAGGCAAAACACCTTATCATGCCTTCCAACCATGCTTTTGCACGTTCATTGGCGCGACCCCCGACAAACTCCAAAAAATTGATCTTCTGTAGTTCTCTAGTGATATCTTCGGATGGAGGTCCTCCCCCTGAATCCCTTGATGCTTCTGAATTACCCATTCCAGATGGTGGGGGATAGACTTCAATCCCTATCGGTTGTCTCCCCTTTAAAGTCTCATTTATGGCATCCAAAGAGCGCAGCATGAGATCTAGTTTCGACGATGGTGGTGGTGGTGCCTGCGACGATGCTCCTCTGCCTCAATTCCCTTGAGTCCTAACCATCCTGTATGATTTAACCTCCATCAACCAAATTTGTCAAGGTGAGTTCAAGGACGTTTCAAATTTGTGCAACTTAAACTAGAAAACAGGGTTAGGCATAAGTTTTTCTTTACTTTTCTGTAAACAAACATTGCTCTCTTTAGGGGATTGGCTAGGTTAGGGTTAAGAATCTAAGCTTTATGTTCTCGCCTAAGGAAACTATTGACCCTCTCGCTCGATAGTTACGCTAGCATTGTATCCTTCTCGCCTATTCCTCTAACTTACCTGCCTAGTGTGCATGAAGCCTCCTCCCACTTGTCCTAGTCTAAGTCATTAAACCTTCAGTTTAAAACTAATTAATCACTTTAACTGTTTTTTAAATTTAAACTAAATATAATATAATTTAAAACATTTTAAATTTAAATTATTAATTAAATCATAGATTTAAAACATAAATTTAAACCTAAAAAACATAATTTAACATTAACATTAATTACTCATTAATTAATTAACATTAATTAATTACAACACTTAATTTTACCTTGAAACATATACTTAAACGTATATATATAAAATCAATTGGTACTGCTTTATTACTAAATAATTAAACAATTAAAATTTAACTATTTAAAATTAACAATTTAATCAATTTAAAATTTAACTATTTAAGTTTAACAATTTAAAATTTTTAACTATTTAAACAATTAAAATTTAAACTTTATAATAATTTTAAAAGAATAATTAAGTAATAAATAAAAAATATATAAAATAAAATAATTTAAAACATTTAAAAAAAATAAATTAAANNNAAAAAAAAAATCTGGCACGCATGAGGCCCACATGCCTCTCCCCCTGGGTTCTCATCCCTAAAATATACACATACTCTCTCACAACCCTAAACTATCCTCAACCATAATGCTCCCTCACTTCTGCCTCTCCACTTTGTCACCTCTCCACTCTGCTCTCTCCCTCTCGGCAGGCTCGATGCTCAGCTCTGAGTATTGGTGCTTGGGTTATGGATGGTGTGTTGTTTTAAGGGCAGGGCAGAGTTGAGTAATCTTTGCACCCCTTGTGGGCTCCTCTTTTGTGACCTGGTCCTCAGCCTTAAGTACATGCCTGATGCTCTTGGCATTGGTGCTTATGTGTTGGTTCAAAATGGGTGTCCCTTCTTGGCGCTTCATGATATGAACACTCTCTTTGGTGCTTGGATTCTTGACTGTTGACACAGAGATTGGGCTGGCTTGAACCAAAGCCAATATTTTCCCAATATAACAAAGACAAGCCTTTTATTTCTTTCGGCATGCGGTCTTGGCAAGAGCATTGGCGTTGTTCTGCATAGGTACGGTGGGGTTTATTTACAGTGGGTAAGTTACAGTGGGTAGATAGTGTTGGCTTTGACTTGACCTGTTTTGTGTTGTGTGGAAGGTGTGCTTGGCTCGACAATTGTGGCCTCAGACAATTGGATATTGGGCTTGTGGGATCGATAATTTTTTTTTTCAGTGGTAATGGGATTTATTTTCATATTGACGTGTTGGCGTGTTGTGAACAAAATGTATTGACGTGTTGTGAACAAACAAAACTTTGTAGACTCTTCTTCCTCACCGAGGGCTTCGCATTCGGTTTTGGGATTTCTTTCATATAATTTGTAGTGGATGTAGCTCATATGGTAGAGCTTTCACTGGCTTTGTTTCCTTTGACTTGGCTTGTGGTAACCCACACATGGGTTGTTTGTGTCCTTTGGTATGCAAATCCTCCTCATGGCTCGGTGCATATTTGTTGTCTCGTGGGCTCCTTCCTTGTGGTTTGGGCGCTCAGTATAGAGTGCTAACTTGGTGTTGGGTTGTTATTGCCAAAACATATAAACGATTGCCAAAACTCAACACTTCTCCTCATTTCTTTGTTGATTGATGACCTGTATTAATATTTTGATTGATGAACAAGCATTGGGGATTGGAGAGATACTTGGAAAGCGCAATGACACCCTCTACAAAGAGAATAATCAAGAAAACTTCAAATACACAGGCATGTCGACCACTGTCACCAAGGGTTGCTTGCTAAACCTGAGAATACGTTTTACTTTACATTTTTTTTTTATCTTTATATTTTATTTATTAATTTTTTTAAATATCCATCTCATTTTTTTGGTTTTTTTTTATATTGAGAAGGGTCACCGCTGGCAGCTCGCTTCTATTCCCTGGATTGGAAAATCCATCATGTAGACTTTCATCATCCCTGACGTCCGAGAGACAATAAATCTCTAGGTTGCAATTGTCTGTCTATGTGTGTAGAGGATTATTCATGGAGGAGATGAAGAATAATAAGAGAGGTCTAGAACAACTGTACTTGTAAATGAAAAATGTGCCAACACAGAGACCGCGGATCGAATCCCCTTGGCACTCTCGGCATGTATAGGGCGAGCGAATTCTTTCAGAAACCATATCCAAAATTGACTATGGAAAACGTCCATATATTGACTCCCACCTTTTGTTCTTTAAGACCCATTGTCATTCCTTTGCTCTACATGTTTCTCCTGAGGCTTCCTTCTCAACGTGGTTTTCTTTTTTTCGTTTTATTATTTATTTTTTATATATATAACTGGACCTGTTGTGCAATGCCTTACACTGTTCTCCATAGTCGTGGCTTGAGTGCTAACTTTGTAATGAGTCATATGTTGTATTAGGTAGCTCGTGGGCTTGGATTTAATATTTGGAGATTGAGCTTAATGCCCAATTCTTTTGTTTTTACATTCCTTTTTTTCTTTTTTTTCTTTTTTATACAGTTATAATTTTTGTCTTTTTTTTTTTTTGTTATAAATACAAAGGATTTTCTCCTATGTGTAGACCTGAACGCGTGAAAAATATACACACACAGGGATTATATATATATATATATATATATATATATATATATATATATATATATTTCATTATTATTTAGTTCGGTATTATATCTCTTTTATTTATTATAATAAATTATAATCGCAAGTAAAAAAGGAGGGATAGATGGATAGATTCTCGGACTAAGAGATAATAGAATGTAGTTGGGAGATTAATGCTCAAATTATCATTTCGAAGCATTTAGATCTAAAATTTTGAAAATGTCTTAGATCTTTCCAAAACAATGACTTAATTAGATTTACCAATTACTTTTATAGTTATTGTTATATCTACTTTGGTAAGGCCCATAGGCTCTAAGAGTTAGAACCAAAGGCCTTGATACCAAGTGTAAGAACCATAAATTACTTAATCCTGGTAAAATTTCATACGATTAAACATACAAATTATTCAGCATAAGCAATAAGTAATTTTTTTCAGCATATAAGCAGCATAAATTAAATTTAGGAACAACATGCTAATAATTTACATAACCATCCACATAACACCACATAATCCTGAAAATACATATATAAGAAATAACTTCGTTTGATGCTAAATCCCCGATCTTTGTTTGTCCAAGATGAAGCTGAAACTATGCTAAACTCTGCTCAAAATCGACTAACCACCTAGCTAGCTAGGAGAATCTTGTCTGGCTCCCTAGCTCCAGGATACTGTAAGGAATCCTAGCCCCTGAGCCAAAAACTCCCAGCAACTTGGTGCCCCTGCAACAGTTCACCCAATCTCCAAAAAAACCAAACTCCAAAACCAGAAAATATCCAACAATAGAAATACAGTCCTCTCCTCCCAATTTTTTTTCCTCTCACATCGGACTTTTCCCAGTCATATCTCCCCCCATTAACCAACTCCCTATCCTCCATTAATTACCTTATCCTCCCCATTATTACCTTATCCCATTCCTTTATTACCTTATCTGATTCCTTGATTACCTTAGCCTTCCACCCCATGCTTCATTCCCCCCTGCATACATAAAGTCTTATTATAAATAATTTAAAGTTATTCAGCCATTTAATTGATTACCCAAATCATTGAATGTGTTAAGTAATAAATTAATTAATTAATCGACATTTATTAAACAATAATTAATTAATTAATATTATTAATAATCAATCATTACTTAACTAATACACATTAAGACAGTTAATTAATTAATTAACTATACTTAATAAACCCTATGCAACTATTTAATCAGGGTTGTTACAAATACTTTCACCCAAAAAAAGGAGTAAAAAGTGGACCACACAAATCACTGTGAACAAGTTGCAAAGGGCCCTAGGCGTGACAAGAGGAACATTTGTCAAAAATTTCTCGATGATGTTTGCCGAAACATCAGCTGGCACAAACACCATGTCTGCATGAAACGAGAGGAATACCAGTCACCATCTGTTGATTACATAGTTTATGCAATCAACGATAGTTTAGATGACCAAACTGCTCATGCCAAAGTTTTCTCAAGTCATCGCTATGAGCAACAAAAACTGATAAAAAAGATTATAACCCAAAGTTTTCAAACTTGTAGAACCTGGTAATATCATCAACAATTCTAGTTGTAAGAACGTGCTTAAGATATTTTATATCCTTGATTACAACTTGGTGAGGTGAAAACTCTACGATTTTACCTTCACCTAAATGAGTGATTTAATATATTGATATAAGGTTGCAAGAAATACTTGGAACACATAATACATCATTGAAATGACCATTCTCTACTTGAACTGTTCCAGATCCTACAACACTAAGATATATATCATCACCAACAAATATTTTCTTGGTGTTACATTCATTTAGAGAAAAAAATATGTCTTTATCCATAGCCATATGATAACATGCTCCAGAATCGATAATCCACTCATCAAAAGAAGAAGTAAAAGTTATATTGAAGGAGAAACCAGAAGCATAAAATACATGTCCATGAGAAGAAGGAGAAGAATAAGTAGAATCAATGTTGATGTTGTGCTTCTTCATTGTTGCTTCTAAAACTGCCATCTTCTTGAAACATTTGGATTCATTATGACCATATTTATCACAAATGTTGCAATGTCTGTTAGTATTCTTATTTTTATATTTTTCTCCTTTGTCACCATTAGGAGTTGAAGTTCTATGAGTGGGTTTGGGACCCTTTTATTTCTTTTTTTTGTAGTGAGGATGTTGCTTCTTGGGATTCTTGGGTTTATATTATTTTTGGGCAACTAAGGATTTGTTGGAGGTACCTGCAGTGTTGATCACTCCAAGTTGTACAATATTATATTCCTCTCTAATTAAAGCAACCCAAAAGGACTAAAGAGTGAGTTTTTGATAAGATTTCCCTAGAACCTCTCTCATGGAATAAAAGGTATATACAAACATTGAATATTCACTACCTATCTCAGAAAGAATAAGATAGATGCAATGCTCTTCCTCCATCTTTATCTCACATTATTCACCTAAAATTATCATTGTTTTTAATTTAGATAGATAGTCTCGAATGCAAGAAAAATCACTTGGACTTAAAGTTAGCACTTGATTTTCTAATTGTTGTGCTCGAATAATATTGTGTTTACCAAACAAAGATAAAATATTTTCCCAAGCTTCATTGGGGTCATAAATTACTTTAAGGTGGAATATTAAATAAGGAGAGATGGACATTCCTATTAGTCCACATGATTGGTCACTCCTATTATCCCATTTAACTTTTGTATTAACATCAGTGGGTTTTCTTTCCTTTCCCAGGGTAATCTGGTACAAACTTTTACCTCTTAATAAATCCTCCATACGAGATTACCATTGTAAGTAGTTGGTGTTGGTAAGAAAAATATTAATAGAAGAATCCATATTAAATATGTAGGTAATATGGATTTAAAAACTGACACTAATGATTTGGATGAAACGATCTCTAAAAATTAGGCAGTTTTTTTAAAAATGGCACTAAAAACGTACTTTGGATGTGAAAGTTATGCCATTTATAAAAAAAAAGGCATAAACAATAACCAAATGACCACTTGGTGGTGTAAGTTTCTTTATGAAGTGACCCACTTTTATAAAAATAAGTTGGGATGACTTTTATAATGAATTTATTTTATGAAAGAAAAACCGCATGGAAAATAAATAACTCTAAAATAAAATATTAAAGCTACTTATAGTGATTCACTTTTATACTTGAAGTGAAATACACTTTACAATTGAGCATGGAATTTTTCAAAAAAATAACAAAAAGAGAGACTTGAACTCAAGACATCTTACTTAATAAGAAAAATTTTACCAAATGGTATAGGAAAACATATTGTATTGCTTAACAAGAGGATTGGGAGTGTTGTTGTTGTTGTTGTGGAATATGGCCTTGGAGAGCGTGCTAAAAAAAAAAATCACACAAGAAAAAAATTTCGCTACTCAATGACAACAATGTTTAGATCTCGATTAACCTACCTGGAAATTACACCGTTTCCTATCTTTTTATGATTTTCTGAGATGCCATAGGGTGTGGGACAAAGCGAATAGCATATCTAAAAGAGTAGCAACCCAGAAACAAATAATACAAAACCCAAATAATAGTATGCAAAAAATTAAAAATGGCGTATTTAGGCTTTATACCTCCAGATCTGACTGAAATGGATGTATCTTGGGAAAACAAAAAACTTTTCAAGTGAAAAAAAAATTTCCTAACCAAAACGAGCACTCTGGCTGCAATGTAATAGTATTTTTTAACGCTGAATAAATTTTTGGGCTCAAGAAACAACCTACAAACGTAACCTACAAACCATCTTTAAGACTGGAAACTAGCCTTTTCAATCTAGAGAGGGATCTCTCTGAGACTTGATCTCTCATAGACAAGTTTCGTTGAAAACATGGATAGATTTAAAACTTTAGGATAATTTTTTAAGGTCTACTCACAAAAGATAGTGCTTTTAGGGATATGGAGTCAACCCCTGAAAACAAAGAAAACAATTCTTGGTAGATAGAACTCCTCAAAGGAACAAAGGATAAATAAGGTGATAAACTTTGGTGTTTAGCTTGATAATGTAGGGTGAAAGAAGAAAATAAAAATACAACAGAATCAGATCCCCACAACAGATGAATTATGATCTTACTTGGGAGGATAGACAAAATTTAAATTGGTTTAGTCTAAAGCACCGCCTAGATGAATTATGGATTTTAAAATTTACCAATTTAAAAAAGAAGAGAAGTAAAAATGAATATGAATACACAAGAAATAAAAGCTTCATATCATCACCATTAGAGTATTTTTCTTAAGGAACTCAGGACTTTTGCATTTATATTTCTTTAGATTCTGGAAATTACATAGAGGATCAAAATGTCTATACTTTTTCCCGCGTGCCCATTTTTACATAAAAATAGTCCCTATATATAGAAATTAAAGCTATACTTAGCTTCTAGGAGTTGACCTACTATCTCCTCGAGTTATGGATCTCGTTCTTTTAAAATAGAATGACAACATCTACAAAAATTACCCAAAATAGGAAAGTCGATATGGCAATCACAAACTATCCTAGATGTTATTTACAATCATAAATTATTTTAGCAAACCACAATCATACGGTTGTGATGAATCATCATGTGTATTTGTAGACAAGACTATCATCGTTGCATAGTAAATTATGGTTTCTGTTGCGCAAATGTTGGCTGTGAAATCTGCATAGTGATTTCGCATCGTGGATCATCATATTTTGGTTGTGCATGTGAATCCAGTTGGTAGCGAAGAATGGGGTCATTCGGTTTTCGGTAGATTCCTTGTCCAAACTACTTTGCAGTTGTAAGGCTATGTTTGTACTTCTCAATGAGAATTTTTGTCTTTTCAAACTCTTCACCTGTCTCAACAAAGATGCATTTATTTTCAATTTTGATTGAGTGTCAGAGAGAGATACACATGCATCGTCAACAACTGGCCTTCATTTTTGAAATGTGCCATGATTATTTCCTCTGATGTCCTTTTTTCCTCCCTGAGATCAATGATCACATCTTGAACCTCTCTCAGCTGCTTTTTCAACCAATTTATATTATTTTCTCCTCTTGTTGGTGAGGTAGGACATCTATGACATGCTTGACTCTGTGATGTTGATATTTCAAGATTTTTTTCTGCTAACTGCCTTCTCAATTCTCTATTTTCTTGATAGAATTGGGCTATCTCATGTTAAACTCTCCTTAGTTGATGTTTCACCTCCTTAGTATTTTCATCTTGCTTACCTAGCTCCAGTTTATTTTCATTAATTGCCTGGTTTTCACATTCAACAAGCCCTGGCTGAATTATGGGTATGGGAAATATTCTGACAGAGGACCTGGTGCGTGATTTACTGGTATCTTGGATATCCTCAGTTTCATAAGTAAATATTAGATTTCTTCTCTTCTTAGATGTTGGTTGATTGAGTGATGTGTCTTCCATTTATTTTCTTTTTCATCTTTCAGTAACATCTCCTCTTCTCGCCTATAAACTATGAATTATTGATTTTTTAGAAGATAAGGGAATATCTCCTTTAGGGTCTCTTGGAATATTTTCCCAAATCAAGAAATAATTCCATTCCTTGTTCAAATTTCCCAGCTCTTCAGCCACCAACATCTTAATTAATTAAAAATAGAATAAGTTGTTTTATGGCTAGTCAACTTTGGCTTGGACATTGTCTTCCATCTTTCCCATCTTTGACACAAGAATAAAGGTAATTTTAGGGTATTTCTCTATGTGAAATGCATTAGTAACCTGTTTTGATATGGATGCACCTTGCCCAATCTTCCCTCACAAGTGAAGTACTTCTTCATTATCTTCAAAAGTTTCTCAAAAGGTTCCAGGAGATAATCACTAGGAAACTTGGCTCCAATTTTCTGATTTTGATATTTAGGCTTGATGAAATAGATATAACATGAAGTATCTAATGGCATACCTTTAAACCATTTTTCTCCTTGCAGTAGGTAATAAAAATTTATCCCAGAAGAAATAAAGTTGACTGTGTGAAAAAAAAACTTGTTCCAGAAGCTAATTTGAAATAGGATCGAAGGAAAAACCTTGAACAATGTCTGGAAGTGATGGAGGATACCCAAAAAACTCAAAATAGAAGATTTACATAGCGACTGACAACACACATTATTTTCGTAGAAAAAATATTTGGAGGTTACTGAGAAAACTATAGACAACGCATAAGTTTTGGAAGTGATGGAGAAACCTGAAGGGTGACCAATATTTATTCTTGAGTGGATAAGGAATGAAATTATGGAAAGGTATTAAAAATACATAGTGATGAGAAGTTTGAAATAAAGTTAAAGATTTGCGCAGTGAACTCATGCAACGGGTACTCCTTTGAAGTGTTCAATAGTAAAAATGACATGGAGTGTTATGATTTTTCACTTTTCTAACTTCATGATTAGGTAATGATGACCCATAATATCTTTTGACATGACCTTTATCCTAACCACTTGACTTGACGTTGGTACCTAAATTCCATTTTTTTGACATGGCTCGAGAGTTAGGAAAGTAGAACTTTACAATTTAAACATGACAAACGTTACACCCTTTCACCAATTTATGGCCAAACTCCTTACTTGAAATATCAAACCATTCTTTAATTGATCATTGAACTCATAAAATTTGACACACCAACCATGAGTTATTCAAGAAAGTTTTTATTTTTATAAAGATCAAGACATGACTCTGAAATGTTTTGGACAAACCTTTGACTTTAACTACAAAAAGCATGGTCCAAACAACTGGCTCCAATGGGGATGTTTTCCTCCGATTAAGGTAACAAAAATTAGTACACCAAGTGTCTGACCATTGGGATTTATTTGACTCAAAACTCTAAACTAAAAAAGTGAACTTATTTATGAACACTCTTGACACAAATTTGACCAAACTTGACATAAACTTAGGGCCTTTGCTTCGGGCTTCAATTTTTTGTTGATTATTGATTGGAATTGCTTCATCTGAAAATAAAATGGTTATTTTACAATGAAATGAAAAAAATTATTATTTTTTTTAAACAAGATAATGTTTCAGAAACCCGCCATTCATAGGTCCCCCACCAATAATATCTTCATTAAGCTCCTGCAAAAAATAGGCATTGTTCCCATGCTATGAAACAATCATGAATGGTCCCATCCAAAGAGGATCACACTTCCCATGTTTCCCTCTGTATTCATTCCTTGAATCGCACTTCAGTACCAAATCATTCACCCTGAAATCATCTTCCTTAATATGTATGTCAAAATCCTTTTTCATTTTATCTTGGTGCAATTGTGATTTATTCAAGACTTGTTCTTTGGTTTGGTGCACATGGATTAATTGGTTTATTCTCCTTAGAACATAATTTGGTTCATATTCTTCTTCTTGTTGTAGTCTCATCACTGGAATTCCTAATGAGGTAGGAAAATTTTCCTATGTACCATATGATCTGGAAAGGTGATATGGAAATAGACCTTTTAGTGTTAATCATGTCATCCCCTAATGCATAGATGATATTTTTGTGCCAAGCTTTATTTTTTTCCAACAAAAGCTTCTTAATAGTCCTTGTCAAGATTTTTTAATATGATTTAGTCAACCCATTACCCTGTGGGTAATATGTTGTGGAATGGAAAAGAGTTATATTATAGTCACTACAAAATTTCTCCATTTTATTGGATCTGAATGTCACTACATTGTTAGTAATGATCTTGACTATACAACCAAATCTAGAGAAAATATTTCTTTCTAAAATTTGAATGCGACATTATCAATAGTTTTCCTTGTGGGGATTTCTTAGATCCATTTGGTGAAGTATCCTGTGGTTGTCGGTATCCACCTATGTTGAGTTGAGGATGTCAAATTAATTTCCCCTATAAAATCAAGACCCCATAAAATATCTGGAATTCATGGAAGCTTGAAACTTCCTTGTATACATCAGAAAAAATATTGGGTCAATAGAACCATGCCCTTAGTATTTTGTGCATAGTAATCTTCCAATAATGATTTCCCCCACAATAAACTTTGTGAAACTCTTTGATAGCCTTTTTCATTTCTTCCTCCAATAAACAATTTAACAAGATCCCACCTAGATCTTTCCAATAGAGAGAATCGTCCATAATGAAAACATTTGTTGCTTTCAACTTCAAAAATCTAACTTTGGTTTTGCTCAAATAAAAAAGATCTTGTAATTTAGTTAATAAATAAATAATATCAAATACCAAGGAGATTCAAGGAACTTTTGGGATATCTATGGGACTGTTTCTTCTTCTAAATTTTCTGATAAATCAAGAATAAAATTGATTTGCAAAACATCACAATTGGACTACTCCATCAAATTTTCAAACCATTAATCCTTAATCAAATTTGTAGGTTTTATATTGAGGTCATAATCCAAAATTACTACCATCAATTTTCCCCTTATCCCTTCTGGATCAGGCTAAGTCAAAATATCTTTTACAGAATTGTTAGGCACATAAGCAATGATATGGGAATGCAATTTATAAGTTCTAAATTATTTAAGGGATTTCACCAAGGAATATGTATGCTTTTCCATGATGTCATAGCTTAGTCAGGAGTTTATCCATGTGTTTCTATAATAATCTATATGCCTTTCAAAGTTTTGATCATCGTTTTGCAACAAAACACCAACAATGGTGTGTTCTGAAGCAAAATAAAACAAGATAAAATCTTTTGCAAAATTCAGGTTGGCTAACAATGGAGCTTTGGTCAACGCCACTTTAATATTTTCAAAAGAAATCCTAGCTTCTGGAGTCCATTTTATTTCATTTCCTTTCCTGAGCATATTTGTGATATACTTTATGATCTCAGCCAAGTTAGGAATAAACCTTCTCAAAAAATTCACTTTTCCTAGGAAATATCATACCTCCTTCTTTCTCCTGGGAGTGATGATATTCAAAATTGATTCCACTCTGTTGGGGTCTATTTTTATCCCTTCCTTTGAAATGATGTGTCCAAACAATTTTACTTCTTACATTACGAGTTTTTAATTTTTTGGATTCAATGAGATGCCAAATTTTCTACATTTATGGAAAATCCTTCTTAGATGTTTGATATGTTCATCATCGGAATTTGAAAATACAGTGATATCATCTAAGTAAATAAAAATAAACTGATCCTTTTCATCGGCAAATTCTATTTCCATGGCCCTTTGGAAAGTCACTCCAACATTCATAATCCCAAAACATATTTTTGCATACATGAAAGTGCAGCAAGGTGTTGTAAAAGTTGTCTTTTCTTTGTCATATGGATGCAGCATAATCTAGTTGTAACCAAAGAAACCATCAAACATTTATATCTTTTGAGATCCCACCACCTTATGTAGAATGTAATCCATCTTAAGAAGTGGATAATTTCATTTTAGAGACAACTTGTTTAGATTCTAAAAATATACACATAATCTTATCTCACTGCTTTTCTTCCTGACGGCCACTAGGTTAGCCACCCACTTGGAAAATCTTAAGGACACAAAATTTTTTCCATCAAACAATTTCCTTACCTCCTTTTCAATCAATGGAAACAACATAGGGTTTATTCTTATCAAATTTTTATTGAAGGGTTTGTGATGATCCTTGATGGAAATTACATGTTGAATTACTTTAATATCATAGACCTTTCAATATTCATAACTTCATGCAAAGACATGAGGGAAAACCTTCATTAGACTGACATAATTTCTTTTAATTTATAGACTAAGTTCTTTTGACAGCTTGATGATTTTGGGATTCTCCTGATTCCCAATGTTACAATATTGTATATCCTCATCATTTGTAGGGATTTTAGGATTTATGGTTACATCGTTGTTGTCAAAAAGCTTTTCCAATGGGACCAAGCCTTTGGGAATAATTTTATTTTTGAGTTGCATTGTATCTATTCTAGCAATTTGATTTCAATAAAGGTCATCATTGTTGAACACAACTACATCTTCATTCTCTTCACATCAACACTCATCATCAATATTTAAATTAGCAAATTCATCACTCATCTCAAGGAATATTTCTACATGTTTGTCATCTTCAAATATTTTCCAATTTTTAATGTTATTAGGTATTGTTGGCCTATGCTTGAATTCAATTGCATACCTTTTATTAGGAAAAATTGGAATTTTCAAAATCGAAGCTGAAGTAGCCAAAGCATTTGCAATTTGATTTTTCCCCCTAAGAATCACTGACAAATTGTATTCTAAAAAATATTCAAGAAGATAAAGAACTAAATTCCTATATTCCCTCAATATAATATTCTTGCACTAATATATACCATTTACCTAGTTGATAACAAGATCATAATATCCATGTACAACTATCATCCTAACACCCAATTCTTTTAAATTCTTCAATCCCAAAATTGATGTCTCATATTCAACCATATTATCGGTACAATCAAAAGAAAGCTTGTAAGAACAGAGTTTTGTACGTATCTTGGGATCATTGTTCCACACACCATCTCCTACTCCTTCCTTACTAGCAACAATATCAAAGCTCGTATTCCACGTTTCATCTTTTGCATTGTTTTGTTGATGTATAATATCCTCTGTTTGATTATTAGTTTTGTCTTTGATAGCCACGACAGTTGTTGGCTCCCCCTCTTCAAAACTCAAGTGATTATAGAAAATAGAGGAACCAAACTCAGTATCAATAGAATAAATGGGATGATTATTTGATTGAATTTTTCTACTCACCATGTACTTGAGCAATAATTCTCTATACAACCTCCTTTCTTGGCTGAAAATAGGGATAGTGGCATATGACATATCCATTTGCAAAGTTCCTTTCAACTTTGCAGCCCAAGATATAGATAACAACATGCAAAATTTAGGAGGCATGTTAGAAGCCACTACTGTATCTATGATCAGATTTTTTGATGGAATTTGAGACAATGATACAACCAAGTCTTTGATTAAACCCAAACATTTCACCTTAGTTGAGTCAAAAGAGAAAATATCCTTATAATTTCTTGTAATATCTAGTCCCAACTCATCCATGACCACCTTCGACATTAGATTATGTGATGTTGTTGAATCTAACATGGCATTATCTAAAGTCATTTCATGAATTTTAAGACTGACATAGAAAGGAAGAAAATTATCAACATCACCACACTCCTCCCCACACGCGTGCCAAAAAAGATAGTAGGTTGATCATATTGTACATTCAAGGTGTCAAGGGCTTCTTCCATTTTTAGCATTTTAATGATATGATTTCTATATTCTTCATTCTTAATCATCTCATTAAATGGAACAAAAAATTTGATTTTATCCATTTCTCTTTCAAAATTGAAAGGAGATGGAGCCTTTTCTACCTCTTTGATGGTTGCTTCCTTTCTTTCCTTGGGTATTTTCTTTGGGGGTTATTATTTGGCTTTTCCTTTCTTGATTACATCCTTTACTAAATTATTTTTCTTCATTTGGCTTGAAGAAGGTGTATTTATCTTAAGTTCCCTTGTAGAATTTTCCTTTGGAATATTTGCAGGTAGCTTTTTACTTATGAGGTTATGTTGCTTCTGAAGTTGCATAATAGCATTATGGTATCATTTCCTAAACTATTATGTTTCCAATGACAAAATATCATAATTATCCTGCATAAACTTATCATTTGCATCCATAAATTGATCATGTTCTTCTTTAGTTAAGAACACATTTGTTTCTCTATTGTCACAAAAATGCATATTGTCTTCAATTGTTTGATCAAAATCTTCATTTACATATTTTTTTTGGAAAGGAGGTTTTATTTGTTGATCACCTTGATTTGTCTGATCTATTTGTGTGATTTGTGGAACTAGAGCTCTTCTGAAATGTTGATTTCTAGGCTCAGAATCAGTTTGATCCCTAGTGGAAGGCTTATTTTCCAAGGACACTCTTTCCATGATTCTTTCCATTGTATTCATCATCAAATCAAATTTCTCATCTGATAATTGAGAAGTTGAGAGTTGTGCTTGTCCTTGGACCTTCTTCACATCTCTTTTAGGATTGTTTTTTACCTTCTCCGATGCCATCAAATTTACCTCTACCTCAATTGCATCCCTCATCATATCATCTAATGTATTGGATATTCTTTCTCTTAAGAACATGGAAAAGTTACTGTCAAAAGAATCAACATATCAGAGTTTATTAGTTCAAGGAGGAGGTTTATCTTCTCTAGGAATTGAATTATAGACTTTCATAAATATGGTTGAAAACTCTTGTACAGTTTCATTTGGTGATATTTTTATATTGTTCTATTGACTTAGAAACTAAAGAATGTTCTTTTTGTCACACCACCTTACAAGAAAAAGTGTTTCAAAGGATGCAAAATTGGGGATACTTGCTGCAGGAAGAGCTTTAAACCATTTTTTGACTACTCCTGAAAGTCTTTGTGGGAACATCCTGAGTTTTGCATTCTCATGATCTACTTCCTCTATATCAACAAAATTATTGAATAGATCCAAGTGCATTTGGGATGATGTATTTTCTTCAAAATCGAATAATATGATTCTATAATTATAATTTTGGGGTAAATCATGCAATTGTGAAGGCAAGGCAAGATGAGAAAATATGGCTGCCCTGGCTCTAGGAGGATTTTAGGCTATCTGGACATTCTCAACAAGGAAAATATGAATAGGAATAGTTTGAATGGGTACAGTTTGAATCAAATACTAGAATTTCTTCTCATCAAAGATAATTTGATTCAAATTAGATTATGATTTAGATCTGAACGAGGTTTTCTCAAATTTTAAATCAAAGTCAAGGTCATCAATACTTTTTAAACCATATTTGGGTAAGGATACATTTTTTTCCAGGAAATAAAAGGATTGAACTATCTTTTATTTTCTTTTGGACAAGAGTTTCTCATGATCATACACAAATGCTAGAGGTTCTGGATCAGGGCTCCTTCTAGTGTAAAATCTCTTAGGAGTATTTTCTCAAAACAAAAAAAATATGATGTTGATCTTATTAAATGAAGTGGTATGGGTAAGAAAAATTCATCCAAAAAGGTGTTTGCTTCATTGTTACTCTCAGGAATCAAATCTAATCTTTTAGTCATTCTCCAAGGGAAAGTTTTCGATTTCTCCCTTGAAAAAAACGCCAAGATGTTAAAAATGAGTAAATTGTTGGGCTAAAGAAACAATATACAAAGGTAACCTAAAAACCAACTTTATGAATGGAAACTAGCCTTTCCAATCTAGAGAGGGATCTCTATGAGACTTGATCTCTAATATACATGTTTCTTTGAAAAGATGACTAGATTTAAAACTTTAAGATAAATTTTTATGGTCTGATGACAAAACATAGTGCATCTAGGACTATGGAGTCAACCCCTGAAAACAATTCTTGGTATATAGAACTCCTCTGAGGAACAAATTCTTAATAAGGTGATGAAATTCAGTGTTTAGTTTGATCATGTGGGGTGAAAGAACAAAATAAAGAAACAACAAAATCATAGCACCACAATGGATGAATTATTATCTTAGATGGGAAGATAGACAAAATTTAAATCGATTGAGTCTAGAGCACCACCTAGATGAATTCTGGACTTTAAAATTTAAAAATTTAAAAAAGAAGAGAAGTTAAAATGAATATGAGTACACATGAAATACATACAATGAAAGGTAAAAGCTTCATATCATCACCATTAGAATCTTTTTCTTAAGGAACTCAAGATTTTTCATTTGTATTTCTTTAGATTCAGGAAATTACATCGAGGATCAAAATCTATATATTTTTTCCTACGCACCCCTTTTTACATCAAAATAGTCCCTATGTATAGAGAGTAAAGCCACAACTAGCTGCTAGGAGTCCAACTACTATCTCCTAGAGTTATGGATCTGCTTGTTTTCAAAGAGAACAACAACCTCTACTATAAAGTACCTCAAAATTTACATAAAAAAAATAGATTTAATTGGGGACGTTGAGTTGGTTTTGTGTTCTTGAGGCCTTTCAGTCACTTGTCAACCCTAAAATACACCAGTCTTATTGCCTTTCACTCCTCTATCCTATTTAACATAAAGTCGCAGCTTCCTATTTTGATATTGTGTTGTATACGAACATAGGTCCATAACTAGGGACATCTCGTTTCATTGCAACTTATTATTATCTACTGTTTCATTTCCAAAGCCACTTTATGATATGGGAAAGTATCTACTTAGAGTCGCTATCATACAATGCGAGGTTATATATGTAAGGCCTTATGATGCTCAATCTGACATATGTATATATCATTATAAGATCAACATGGAGAAGTTAACACTATTCAGAAACAAGGGGTTATAATGGGTATATCCTGAGACATTAAACTTCCACCTTGAAAGAAAGTGCCCAGAGGATTAACTTGTGAATTCATGGTTATGATCGTTCTAACAAACTAATCATTAGGTAACGACCAGGGGATATCCACCTAAGATGTTTAATGCAAGGTAGTTGGGTCCAACATATAACGGTACAGTAAGAAAGCCATATGGTTACCTCGCCATTAATACTCTTAACAACCGATACAGGTGGAACCCTTGTGCCTTAAATGCCTGTATGGACATTTAAAGCACCTGTTATATGTCTATTCAATTCATATCTCAACTGCCATTCCCTAAGGAGATATCGACACTTAACCCATGATCACATGGTCCCAGTATGAAAACCTCCTCCCCTTTACTCCATTCGAAGGTTACTCTTGTAATTTCACTCTCATTCTGGTTTTGGTTTGGTGAATGAGGAGGCACCGTCTTTGTCCATTTTTTTCATTTTTACTCTGGTTAAGGTTTAGTGAAGGAGGGGAAGATGTTACAGACCATTCCTTTGTTTTTCTTTAGCATCGTGGCCCAGAGTTCATGGTTCTAGATCTTGTGCTAGATGAGTGGAGATTCTGGGTGGCACTTCTCGACAGCAGCTATGTGCAGGTAAGTTTATCTTTGGCTATTCTTTATTTACGCATTCAAATCCTTATACCTTGGATGTAGTTCTTTGCATATCTCTGTTCTTGGTTAGTCCTCGATAGTAACCTCATATTACTTCCAGGGTACTATGGTAAAAAGAAGTTTAGTTCTCTTGGCAAGGTTTTGGGTCCTATCATAGTTTTACCCCCCTATCACTGCATCATTCATCCTATCGAGACTTATCCATTCCTCTTGTGAAGGAATGCATCATGGCGTCTATTATAAGAGTGGACTTGAAAAATTCATTTTGGCTTAACCCTTGTTATTGAGCCTGCATTCCTCCATCGGTTAGTCTTTTGGAACATTATTAAACTTTTGTGTTTGAACTAAGCTGTTTTCTAGTGTCAATGCATTGATTAGAAGCGAAGTTTCCAAAGGTCAAAAGCATTTAAATCTTTTATGTTTACGTTTGAAATGTTGCAATGGTTTTATATTTATCATAGTTGTTATATTCTTTTCATTTCTCCTGCACTGTTTTTCTTTGGATTAGACACTCGTACTTATCACTAATGATGGGCCCCTTGATGTGTGAGGGTAACCATCAGGGAGACATGAACTCCTCTTCCCCCTTTCGGTCTGGGAGGTGTAGCACGATGGTAGAAGGAACAATTCCTCTACCATAGTTAAGTATTCACCGACCCGTTTCTAGTTACACTCTGTTCAGTAACATAATAATAATATGTTTGTTTGATATTACAGAATCAAATTCTTTCCCAAGTTATTCTATCTATTTTTGAATTGAATCTCATTATTGATTATACGGTCCCTTTCCTGAAATGATTCGGCCATGCATAGAAGTACGCTTAAGGGTTTTTTTCTTCTCCCAGAAATTGTGGAATGATTCCCAGATTTCGTTTATACTTATATTTTGATGTAAAATTTAGTTTTTGGGTTTATGCATCACAGGTTATTTACCTTCTGTTTTATGTTATCTTTATTGAATAAGCCTTTATGGTATGCTCACTAGTAAATGGATAGCATCTTTATTAATTTTGGGTTTACGCATCATGTACTATTTACCTTATGTTACTATTATCAATATTGAATAAGGCCTTATCGGTATGCTCACTAGAAAAATGGATAGTATTGTTATTATGACAGAATTTTGTGGTTATGTTGTAGGTATTCTTTTGGTTAACAGTGTGATTTCTAACTTATTGTCATAACTATCTTAAATTATATATGTATATGTAGTCTTCCTGTAATGGGGTCTTGGAATGTTTCCTTTTATTTGGAATTAATTTTCTACTTATATAATTATCTATCCAGCTAGTTCTCCCAAAATTCTGATGTAGTCGGTATAATCCAGCATCATTGTTCCACTAACATAGAATGCCCATTACAATATATATATATATATATATATATATA
>JZKD02S2014381.1:148852-166911 GCA_000966675.3 Picea glauca
GCTTAGATTGAAATGATATTATTGGCCTAATTTAAAGTTACTGGATGTACCTTAGGATAAGGTCCTTGTCTGTTAATTCTAGTTTTAGAACAATCGGTCTCGATCGAAGTCTTCGAGTCCCCTTGGAGGTGGGTCGATTGGGTCCTCCTGACCTGTGCCTCCCGTAGAGGTCGTGTCGTCCCTGATCTCGTGGTACTGGGTGGTTGTATTGCATAGTCGGTCTGTGTCGGGCGGGATATAGACTCCTCTTGCAGCTTAGTATGTATGTCTGTGCGTAATCCGGTGAAGGAATCCGGTGCCGTATCAAGAGTCTCGGGCTGTTTAAAGGCACAGTTCCACTCTTGCGACACCTTCTGAGTCGTATCAGTAGTCTCGGGTTGTTTAAAGGCACAGTTCCACTACTGCGACTCTACTGACGGATTCTTTCGGTTCGGTGACAGTACTGTGCCTAACCCCTGGTGTCTGTCTCTGCCTATCGCCAATAGTTGCCCACCTCCTGTTCAGGGGCGTTTTGCTTCTTGTTGTCGTTATGATGGTCGGGTCATCTTGATTGTATTCGTCGGACTTGCGTCCTGTTGGTTCGAGTGTTGACCTAGAGTCGAGGGTGTTGTTTCTTCTACACACGCGCACACACTTCAACAAAAAAAAAAAATTTCACCGGTTGACTGTGTAGTTGTCCTTAGCTAGGAGGGTTATTACATAGTTTCTTTCTAGTTTGTGTCTAATACCACATGAACTTATCATTTATTGATAGATCTATTTTCAAGCTAATGTCAATAGAGTAGGAAGTGGTCGTATCTTGTTTTGTCCACAGACCTCAGCGAGGATCAAAAGGATTGGAGCACAACTCGGAGCATGCAGGGACAAACGTCGATTAAAAGGTACTTCTGTCATCCTTCCTTCTCATGCATTAGTTTAGATGGATTTGAAAGGAAGTCAGTGTCCACGTTAAGCATTTTTCTATCTAGGGTTAAGGTCAAGCCTTAGAGGTGATCTACCTGTCCGCAGGGAGATTTTCCTACAATAGTAATATCCGGTGATTCCCATGAATGACCGTATATCCGCTACATCTTTAGGTACCAACAATTCCCTAATGGATTTTGTCTTTTCTGGGTCTACAACAATGCTCTCTGCTGAAATTACATGTCCAAGATATTGTATTTCTTTTTGATAGAAGTCACACTTGTCGAAATTGGCATACAGTTTGTGCTTCCTTAATGTTTGCACCACTATCCTTAAGTGTTCCTCATGTTCCTCCTCCGTATTTGAATAGACTAGGATATCATCGATGAATACTACCACGAACTTGTCCAAGTACTCACTGAAAATACTGTTCATTAGGCACATAAATGTGGTTGGGGCGTTAGTGAGTCTGAAAGGTATGACTACAAACTCGTAATGTCCATATCCTGTCCAAAAAATTGTTTTGTTTATGTCCTCTTTTTTTATTCGAACTTGATGATAACTAGATCGTAAATCAAGTTTTGAAAAGATCTTGCGCCCCCCTCGACTTGATCGAACAGATAATTTATCCTTGGTAATGGGTATTTATTCTTAATATTCATTTTGTTTAGTTGTCTATAATCGATACATAATCTTAGAGTATCGTCCTTCTTTTTCACAAAGAGGACTGGTGCTCCCCAAGGTGATACACTATGTCTGATGTATTCTTTGTCCAACAATTCTCGTAATTGTAATTTTAATTCTGTCACTTCTAATAGACTCATCTGGTAAGGCACCTTTGAGATAAGGGTAGAACCGGGTAAAAGGTCTATGGAGAATTCTATTTCCCTTCTAGGGGGTAATTCTGGTATCTCATCCACAAACATGTCTCTGAAATCACGTAGAATAGCAAAGTCTTCCAACTTTATCTTATCCTCCTTTTCTGCTAGATTCATCACTTGGATGGCATAAACTTGACATCCCTTTCTCATACATTTCTTTAGTTGCATCGCTGGAATTTGTCTAACTGATACCGGTTTTGGTATACCTTGGGTTGTCCTGGTAGTATCAGAATCATCCTTATAGCTAAGCATCTTTGTATAGCAATTTAATATTTCTTTGTGTCGTTCCAACCAGTCTATCCTGATAATCATATCGTAAGAACCTAGTGGTAGGGTGTTTAGATTGATTTTTATACTTTGACCATCTAAGATGAACTCAAAATCCAGAACAAACTCAACTACCTTTCTTTTAGTACCAGTTGCTAATTGTACAAGCCATGATTTAGTATGCTTTAGTTTCTTAATTTTGTTTGACTCTGCCACATTAGGTGTAATATAACTTAACGTGGCTCCAGGGTCAATTAAAACAAAAATTTGAGTGTCATTGATTTTACCTTAAATTTCTACCACCGAATACTGGTGGTCAACTTGTCGACCATCTATGGTTGAATTTATCCGATATAGGCTTCTTCCCACATCTCCCATTGTCAAGGCTTCCTGCAGATTATGAACAACAATTTTGTTTGTTGAACTCAAATGTCGGCAGTTACTCCTTAGATGAGGCTCTCCACATTCCCAAAACTTTAATGGCTCGTGGGAATTGTCTCCAAACTTCTTCATCCCCAGGTTTATTGGTTTACCACTGCCTTGCGTATTCGGATGGTTGGAGTGAAAGTTCTTTCTCAGGAAACTTTTTGTTGTATTCCCATAAGGAGCTGGCTAGTACCCCTTCTTCTGCTGGTTCATTCGCTCTTGTTTCTTATCCTTCCATGCTTTGGGAAACTCTACCTGCTATTTATACTGATCGTAACACATTTGTGCCTTCCTAAATACTTCGCTCAAGGATTTGCGATTGTCAAATTCAATTCTTTCCTTGCAGGATTGTGGTAGATAGCTTCGAAATCGCTGAATTTTTACTTTATCCTCTCGGATGTATGGGACGAACCTTAATAACTCCAAAAAAGTATTTATAAGGTCCTCCTTTTCCATTTGTCCAAGTCATAACTTGTAGAACTCTTTTGTCTTTATTTCATAGTAACTTTCTGAAAGGTATTGTTTCTTAAAATACTTCTTAAAGTCACACCATTCAAAATGTTTTTCCTTTAGGCCCTTGGCCAATTTCAAGTCCTACCACCAAATGTTGGCCTTCCTTTTCAGATTGTAGAAGGCCATTCTGACCTTCATGTTGTTGGAATAGTTGTAGATATAGAAGTATTTTTTGATGTCCAGCAACCATGCTTCAACTTCCACTCCCCTCTTGGATTCTCCATCAAAGGTAGCTGGTTTAATATTTTTAAATTCTCCTTCGAGTTGGTCTACTTGTTTTCTTTTTCTGTCAGATTTAGTTTTTCCTTCAGCTGAAGATGTTCCTTCTGACAAACTATCTTCTTTTTATGTTTCTGACCCTGATTTCTTGGAATCCCTTTCTCTAAATTTTTCCTCGTGGTTATCGTCTTCTGGGCTTTTCTTGGTCACTATACTATGTAGTAGGACTTCAATTATCTCTTGTTGTTCCTGTTGTGCTTTTTTCAATTTTTCATTGTCCGCTTTGAAAATATGTAATTCAACAATAAGGTTCCTCATTGTTTCTAACATTCCCGTGGGTGAACTTCTATCACTTTTCTATCTTGGGTCTCTAGGGGGTCCCTACTATGGGGTTTTTTCCATCCTGATTTCTGCATCATCCTGAGCTGCCATAATTAACACAAAACAAAAATAGATTTATGTTTGTAATCATAAGATTTTTTGTTAGTTTTACATATCGAAACATATATATATATATATATATATATATATATATATATATATATATACTAAGAAGCTATTGTGGCCCTATTCAGGTCCAGTGTTGTCACCTTTTTTCTCTGATACCATATGTAAAGTACCTCAAAATTTACATAAAAAAAAAAAAAAATTGGGGAGATTGAGTTGGTTTTGTGTTCTTAAGGCCTTTCAGTCACTTTTCAACCCAAGTACACCAATCTTATTTCCTTTCACTCCTCTATCCTATTTAACATAAATTCGTTGCTTCCTATTTCGGTATTGTGTTGTATACGAACATAGGTCCATAACTAGGGACATCTTGTTTCATTGCAACTTATTATTATCTACTGTTTCATTTCCAAAGCCACTTTATGATATGGGAAAGTAGCTACTTAGAGTCTCTATCATACAATGCGAGGTTATAGATGTAAGGCCTTATGATTCTCAATTTGATATATGTATATATCATTATAAGATCAAGATGGATAATTTAACACTATTCAGAAACAAGGGGTTATAATGGGTATATTCTCGGACATTAAAATTGCACCTTGAAATAAAGTGCATAAAAGATTAACTTGTGAAGACATGGTTAAGAACATTCTAACAAACTACTCATAAGGTAAAGACAAGGGGCTATCCACCTCAGATGTTTAATGCAAGGTAGTTGGGTCCAACATATAACAGTGCAGTAAGAAAGCCATTCGGTTGCCTCGCCATTAATACTCTTAGCAGCCGATACATGTGGAATCTTTGTGCCTTAAAGGCCTGTCTGCACATTTAAAGTGACTGGGATATGTCTATTTGATTCAGAGATTGACTAGCATGCCTTAAGTAGATATCGAAACTTACCCCATGATCACATGGTCCCAGTACGAAAAACTCCTCCCCTTTACTCCATTCGGAGGTTACTCTCATACTTTCACTCTCATTCTAGTTTTGGTTTGGTGAATGAGGAGGCAACATCTTAGTCCATTTTTTTTGTTTTTACTCTGGTTAAGGTTTAGTGAAGGAGGGGAAGACGTTACAGACCATTCCTTTGTTTGGATTTAGCATCGTGGCCCAGAGTTCATGGTTCTAGATCTTATGCTAGATGAGTGGAGATTCTGGGTGGCACTTCTCGACAACAGCTATGTGTGGGTAAGTTTATCTTTGGCTCTTCTTTATTTATGCATTTAAATTCTTCTACCTCAGATGTAGGTCTCTGCCTATCTATGTTCTTGGTTAGTCCTTGATAGTAACCTCATCTTACTTCCAGGGTACTATGGTAAAAAGAAGTCGGGTTCTCTTGGCAAGGTTTTGGATCCTATCATAGTTTTACCCCCCTTTCACTGCATCATTCATACTGTCGAGACCTAGCCATTCCTCTTGTGAAGGAACGTATCATGGTGTCTGTTATAAAAGTGCACTTGAAAAATTCATTTTGACTTAACCGTTGTTATGGAGCCTGGATTCCTCCGTCAGTTAGTCTTTTGACACATTATTAAACTTTTGTGTTTGAACTAAGGTGTTTTCTAGTGTCAATGCATTGATTAGAAGCGAAGTTTACAAAGGTCGAAATCATTTAAATCTTTTTTGTTTACGTTGAAATGTTACAATGGTTTTATATTTATCATAGCTTTTCTACGCCTTTCATTTCTTCTGCATTGTTTTTCTTTGGATTAAACACTGGTACTTATCACTAATGATGGTCCCCTTGATGTGTGAGGGTACCCATCATGGAGACATGAACTCCTCTTCCACCTGTCGGTCTGGGAGGTGTAGTGCGATGGCAGAAGGCACAATTCCTCTATCACAATTAAGTATTCACCGACCCCTTTCTAGTTACACTCTGTTCTATAACTTAATAATATTATTCTATTAGGATAAGTTGTAATGCCTCTCATTGTTTTGTGCAGGTGTGGACACACCAAAGCATGGGAACGGCCTCTTCACTCCTTCAAGAGATATTTGGGTTCCAACATAGTATCTAAGTTATTTCAGTATTACATACACCGATGGTCCATTCTCTGCCTCGTTCCTAATGTCTAAGGATTTTAATTCCAAGTTTTGTGTTAGATGATGAAGCACGTCGTGAGTGTATAAATAAGTTTGGTACATAGAACAACCTGCCCAACATGCGCCTAGTTGGATTTTGATAACTAGAAAGTCGTTCCATTTAAGTAATGTGTTTCTTATGCATTATGTGTTAATTGTTGTGGACACGGGATTTGACTCTGTCGCTTTCTGTAACTAAGCACTCTCCTCTATATATTTTGAAAACTCTTTTTGTTTGATATTACAGAATCAAATTCTTTCCCAAGTTATTCAAGCTATTTTTTAATTGAATCTCATTATTGATTATACGATCCCTTTCCCGAAATGATTCGTCCATGCATAGTAGTATTCTTAAGGGTTTTGTTCTTCTCCCAGAAATTGTGCGATGATTCCCAGATTTCGTTTATACTTATATTTTGATGTAAAATTTAGTTTTTGGGTTTATGCATCATAGGTTATTTACCTTCTATTTTTTGTTATCATTATTGCATAAGCCTTTATGGTCTGCTTACCAGTAAATGGATAGCATCATTATTAATTTTGGGTTTATGCATCATGTACTATTTACCTTCTGCTACTATTATCAATATTGAATAAGCCCTTATTGATCTTCTCACTAGAAAAATGGATACTATTGTTATTACGGAAAAATTTTGTGGTTATGCTGTAGGTATGCCTTTGGTTAACAAAGTCATTTTTAACTTACTGTCATAAGTATCTTAAATTATATATGTATATGTAGTCTTCTTGTAATGGGGTTCGTGGAATGTTTCCTTTTATTTGGAATTAATTTCCTACTTATATAATTATCTATCCAACTAGTTCTCCCAAAATTCTGATGTAGTCGGTATACTCCAGCGTCATTATTGCACTAATGTAGAATGCCCATTACAATATATATATACGAGTTCGTAAAAAAATAACTATACAGGTTTACATGCATATCGAAAAATACTTCAATCTTGTAGGGTATATGTGTTTTGAATATAAAAGGTACACTCATTTGAGGAGGCTCATTGTATACTATAAGCATCTACAGGAAAGGAAATCCGCCATAGCTATTGGTGCATGTGGCTCAAGTATTTACGCAACCAATCTCACTTTTATTTTACTTAACATAATTAACTAAGAAGGTAACTGAAATATGAAAACCCATTCTATTAAGGGGTTTGTAACTACTACATAATTCGTTTCATTGTTTGGTACATTCCAAGATCATAGTAATTACTCAGCATCACATTGGAGTAAGAGAGTCCATTTCTAGCCAACAAATATGAAGTAAAATTATAGATCTTTCCACCATAGCATTCAACCTGAAATTCATACATAGAAGTAAAAAGATTGCAACACATAACATTGACTAGGATAGGTTAGTGTTACATATCTGAACCAAATTTACGAGAAGACAAAGGGAACAACCACGTTCCTCCAAACTGTAGAACATGTAGCTAATCTACTTGCCCAATTCACCCCCTAGCATGACCATGAGCCCATGAGGGCGAATTGAAATCTTCTCTCCAACCATGCCTTCAATTCCAACAGTATCGCTCTTGTCTGACACTCACCTAGTAGTGCTCATAACAAAAAGGAAAAATTTCCGTAGTCTTCTTTTCCCCAGCATACTTGGTAGTGTCCTGCCTCCTCACATATGCTCTTTATTAGTTTGCCTAAGACTTTTTCCCTCCCTTGGGGAATTTTCCCAGCTTTCTAAAACCCTGATTTTCAGGTGTTGTCAATGGCCAAATCACTAATTTTCCACTTGTAACAATTAGCCCAGAGTTAATGCCAATGTGTTCCCCACTCATGCAGTCATGGTCAGCTAAATTTAACATGGCTGCTCCATTTGTCCTCCTGCAATCAATATCAAATATTCTACTTTTCCATATAAGTTTCATAGTCAAATAGCTAGTTGGGACAAATCATATCTCTACCCAACAGTCAAAATCATTTATTACAATTACAAAATTCGAAATTTGGAATTTCCATAAATGGAAAAAAATTTCCAATTTCGAATTTACTAAAAATGGAAATAAATTTCCATCAATTTAGACAAAAAAAAAGATTAATTTTTTATTTTTGGGGATGTCACATCTACCAAAATTACCAAAAATAGGAAATTCGATCTCGCAATCATCAACTATCTAGGATGTTATTTAAAATCATAAATTATTTTTGAAAATCCAAATCATATGGCTGTGATGAATCATCATGTGCATTTATGAAAACACTATCACCATTGCGTAGTAAATTCTGGTTTCTTCTCTGAAATCTGCGTAGCAATTTCACGTGACAGATATTCATGTTGCGGTTGTGCACATGAATCCAATTAGAATCAAATAATGGGGTCATTCATTTTTTCCGTAGATTCCTTGTCCAAACTCATTTGTAGTTGTAAGGCCCTTTTTGTCCTTCTCAATGATTTTTTTTTTCAAACTCTTCACCTATCTCAACAAAGCTACATTTCTTTTCAATTTTGATTGAGTGTCAGAGAGATATGCACGTGAATCATCAATAGATCATCTTCATTCCTTGAAATGTTTCATGATTCTTTCCTTTGATATCATGTTTTCCTCCCTGAGCTCAATGATCACATATTGAGCCTCTCTTATCTATTTTTTCAGCCAATTTATATTGTTTTCTCCTCTTGTTGTTGAGGTAGGATATCTTTGATCTCCTTGACTATGTGATTCTAGTGTTTCAATAATTTTTTTTGCTAACTGCCTTCTCAATTCTCTATTTCCTTGATAGAATTGCGCTATGAAATCTTGAACTTTCCTTAGTTGATGTTTCACCTCCTTAGTGTTGTGTCTTTCTCACCTAGATCCACTTGTTTTTCATCAATTCCCTAGTTTTCACATTCATTAGGCCCTAGCTCAGTTGTGGGTATGGGAAATCTTCTGATAGAGTACTTGGTGCACGGTTTACTGGGATATTCGATATCCTTAGATTCATCACTAAATCTTAGCTTTCTTCACTTCTTGGATGTTGGTTGACTCAGTGACGTGTCCTCCATTCTTTTCTTTTTCTAATTTCAGTAACATCTCCTCTTCTCTCCTTTCAACTGTGAAGTGTTGATTTCTCACCAGACAAGGGAATATCTCCTTTAGGGTCTCTAAGAATGTTTTCCAAAATCTGTAAGGAATTCTAGTCCTTGTTCAAATTTCCCATCTCTTCAACCACCAACATCTTAATTAATGAAAAATGGAATAAGTTGTTCTTTGGCTCGTCATCTTTGTCTTGGACATTGTCTTCCACCTTTCCTAGGCTTTAACACAAGAAGAAAGGTAGGTTTAACGGATTTCTCCCTAGGAAATTTATCAGTAACCTGATGCGATATGGATTCACCTTGTCAAATATTCCCTCATAGGTTAAGTACTTCTTGATTATCTTCAAATATTTGTCAAAAGGTTCTAGGATATACTCACTAGGAATGTCTGCTCCAATTTTTTGATTTTAATATTCAGCTTGATGAAATCAATATAACATGAAGTATCTAATGAAATACCTTTAAAAAAAAATTCTCTCTGCAAAGGGATGTCCATCACAGCTGACATAACTTCCTTTGTCACTTGGAAAATGATCCCTCCAATAGTTGCATTGACACCAATAAAATTGAGGGTGAATTGCTTAGTTAGTTGTGCATTATATCCTTGAATCTTTCCATAGAAATGTATGCATCTAGCCTATTCAAAAGATGCCCTGGTCATCGAGTCTACATTTATTAACTTTAAATCATGTGGTTCAAACCTCATGACCTTTCTGCTTCTTGCATTCTTTATTTTACTTTGAGAAGTTTCCATGATGTTGGTATACGTCAATTTTAGGTATGTAACAATAGATTGTAATAGCCTCTCTCCATAGTGAATAAGAATAGTGACCTTTGAACAATGCACAAGAAAAATTATCAACATGAAACTTTGCGTAGCAAACAAATTAATGGCAGAAAATTCGACGCAACAGTAAAATGCGATGGAAAATTTCAGTGTAGAGGAAAACTTGGCGCATCAACAAACTCTATGTAGAAAAAAAAAACAATGGGAAACTCGATGCAGTAAAAATCTCGGCACATCATTAAAGAAAAATGTGAAAAACTTGGTGCAATAATGGGTACTAAAAATTTATCTTAGAAGCAAGAAAGTTGACAGTGTGAAAAATCAACTTGTTCCAAAATCTTATTTGTAACAAGATCCAAGAAAAACTCTTGAACAATGACTGCAAGTGATGGAGGATACACAACAAACTCAAAATAACATATTTACATAGCGACAAACAACAGATAGTATTTTCATAGAAAAAATCTTCAGATCTTACTAGAAAAACTATAGACGACGCACAAGTTTTGGAAGTGATAGAGAAAAATTAAGGGTGACCAATATTTATGATTGAGCGGATAAGGAATGAAATTATGAAAAGGGAAGGAAAATCCACAGTGATGAGAAGTTTCAAAGAAGGTTAAATATTTGCATAGTCAACTCGTGCAATGGGTACTCCTTTGAAGTGTGCAACGATACAAATGTTATGGAGTGCTATGATTGTTCACTTTTATAAGTTCATGATTAGTTAATGATGACCCATAATATATTTTGACATGAACTTTATCCTAACCACTTGAGTTGACCTTGGTACCTAAATTCCATTTTTTTGACAACTCGAGACTTAGTAAAATAGAACTTTACAATTTAAACATGATGAAACTTACACTCTTTCACAAATTTACGACCAAAATCCTTACTCAACATTTCAAACCATTCTTTAATTGGTCACTAACCTCATAAACTTTGACACACAAACAACGACTTGTTCAAGAATTTTTTTATTTTTATAAAGATCAAGACATGACTCCAAGAAATACTTCTCCATGAGAGATCCTCTCCTTTTATAAACAGAAGAGGATAAGGTGAGGAGGTTAGGATGATCCCACCAAATCATGAAAGTGAGTAAGGTCCAAACCATTCAAATGCCACCTCACCATGGAAGTTTCTCATTCTAGAAGCATCGAGAAGATGCTTGTTTTTCCCATGTATAAGCATTCTCGCACCCTGCTTATAGAGAAACCTATGAACCTTTTGCAGCCTAACTATGGTGTAGCCTATGAGAATCAGGAATTATTTCACCCTAGCCATAGTGCAACATGCAAAAATCATCTTTAATAGGGTTTTCATAAAGCAAAATGCAACTTCTTTTCTTAAGAAAATTTCTTCTCCCTTCTTTCTTCAGGAACTCAAGCCACTAACCCCTCTTAAGACTATAGAAAGGTTTACATCATTAACAGTCATAGGGATGATGAAAATAATGTGTAACAGTATGAAGAAGTAAGCTTGAGTACAGTTCGGGGTATTCCAAGGGCAGTGACTATTAGAGAAGTTTCATCCTTGTAGCTAAAGAAAAGATTTAGGGAAGGATGTCAAATATTTGCAGCACATATGCAGGAGGAACCTAAGGATAAAGTGTCAAATATTGAAGACTATGCAGTCCTAAAATAATTTGAAGATGTATTTAGAGAAATACCAGGGTTTCCACCCAAGAGAGATATTGGTTTCTCTATGAATTTGATTCCTTGAGCATCCCCAATGTCTAAGAATCCTTATAGGATGAGTACACCAGAATTAAATAAATTTAAAATGCAACTTGAATACCTTCTGAAGAAGGGGTATATACACTTGAGTGTGTCACCTTGGGGTTCCCTAGTATTATTTGTGAAAAAGGAGGATGGTACATTGAGTCTTTGCATTGACTTCAAGTACCTGAATAAGGTGACCGTAAAGAAAAAATATTGTTTTCCAAGGATAGATGATGTTTTTGATTAGCTAAAGGATGAAAACATATTCTCCAAGATTGACCTCATATCTTGATATATCAGGTGAGAATCAAATAAGAATGAATTAGCAAGACAACCTTCAGAATGAGGTGTGACCATTATGAGTTCACAATAGTTCCATTTGGGTTGTCAAATGAACCAATTGTCTTCATGTGTTTAATGAATGTTATTTTAGAGACTATTCAGATAAAGTTCTCATTTTCTTCCTGGATGGCATTCTTTTCTATGCCAAGTATGAAGAAAGGCATGAGAAACACTTAAGGCGGGTGCTACAAGTGTTGAGGGAGCATCAACTATATGTGAAGTTGATCAAGTGCTCATTTTATAACAGGAATATACATTACTTGGGCCATATCATATCATAGGAAGTGATAACTATGAATCCAAAAAATATAAGATCCATTGAAGGATGAAAAACACCAGGGAATTTCTATGAGGTGAGATCTTTCATGGGACTTGCAATTTATTATAGAAGATTCATTGAGGAATTCTTGAAGATTTCACATCCAATCATATCTTTGCAAAAAAAGGATGCGAGATTCAAGGACACCTCACTGTGAAAGAAGCTTTCATCACTTGAAATATTTGTTGACAAGTGCACCAATTTTGAGAATTGTTGATTCTAATGAAGATTTTTTTATGTGCATTGATACGTGAAAAGTAGGGGTTGGTGGAGTCCTTAGCTAGAATGACTATGTGGTATGCTACAAATAAATAAAATTAAAAGAGCATGAAAGCAACTATGTTACTCATGTTTTAGAATTGGAAACCATAATGCATGCCTTGAACATGTGGAAGCATCAACTCATACGAAAAATATCTGAGTTCAAGACAGACCATAGCAGTTTGAAATATTTGTTTGGATAACGAACTCTAAATGGAAGGAAAAATAGATAGTTAGAATTCCTCAGTGAGTATGAATTTTATATAAATCATATCAACGGTAAGGAGAAAAAGGTGGATGATGTGCTCAGTAGGAGGGTGCATTATATGCATGCAACATGTATGAATCTGATTTAAGAGACAGAATTTTAGAGGCTACAAAATCAGATCAGATGTACATAGAAATAAAGGAAAAGTTATAGCAAGGAATTTTATAGTACAAAATTGAAGATTATGAGTTGAGGGAGGATGAAATCCTCATGTAAAGGGGAATATTTTATGTTCCTAATTATGAGTTGAAAAGTATAGTATTAAAACAAATGCATAATGTGCCTTATGTTGGGAACCCTGGTCACCAAAAAACTATTGTGGCTGTCAAGAGTCAATATTATTGGTGAGGTATGAAGAAATAGGTGGTTTATTTTATAGCGATATGTTTGGAATATTAAAAACTCAAGGCTAAGCACATACACCCAGCTAGTTTTCTACAACCATTACCCATTCCTTCATGCAAATGAGAAGTTATGACAATTGATTTGATCACTAAGTTTCCCATAACTTTCAAGAAACATGATTCCATAATTGTGGTGGTGGATAAGCTTGCTAAAGCTACCCATTTTATTTTGGTGAAGCTAATTCATAAGACAACTAGTATTGATGATATTAATATAAGAGAAATTAATAGGATGCATGGTGTGCCTAAGAGAATTGTTTCTGACAGAGATCCCAAGTTCACATCAAATTTTCATAAGGGATTTTTCAAAGGATTTGGGACAAATTTTAACTTTAGCACAACTGATCATCCAGAGTCATATGGGAAAACATAGAGGGTCAATCGATTGATAGAGTATATGCTAAGAATGTATGTAATGGATAAACCATCAAAAGGGGAATATTATCTACATTTGATTGAATTTTTCTATAACAATGTGTATCAAACATATCCAAAGATGAGCCCATTTGAGGCAGTTTATGGTAGAAAGTGTAGCAGGTCAACGATCTAGGAAAACCTAATAGACAGAGTAATGGTTGGGCCATAACTTCTCTGGGAAATGGAAGAATAGAAGGTGAAAATAAAGAAGAACTTAAAGGCTTCCCAATATAGGTAGAAAAGTTATGAAGATAAAGGTAGACTTCTAGGAGAGTTTAAAGTGGGTAACCATGTGTTCTTGAAAGTGAAGTAAAAATGAAGTTCTTTAAATTTTAGAAATTGTTCAAAGTTGGAAGAACGTTACGCTGGGTAGTTTGAAATCATAGAGAGGATTGGTACTATTGAATACATTCTTGCACTACCTGGATCCCTGTGTACTCATAATGTATTACATGTATCCTTTCATAAAAAGTGTGTACCTTATGCTTATATTGTCATTGATTGGAATGTGATTTAGGTAGAGCTAGAAGGCGATTTTCAAGTACATCCAGTTTACATATTGGACTAGACGATCAAGAAGCTTCAGAATCCATCCATAGGGTTAGTAAAATTCCAATGTACTTGGTACGGTATTGAGAATGCAACTTAGGAACATGATGATGCTATGTGGGAAAAATACCCACATTTTTTTGAAGGTTTTTGAAGATTTTGATTCTACGTATATATAATGTGATGCAGGAGCATCGCTCCACTTCAAAACACACCAGTTAGATTCCATGCATGGTGTGCATTTAAGGAAATAGAGGCACCACCCTTTCATTTTTTCCTCGAGAATCCAAGGTGAGATCTAGGCATTCAATGAAGATGATATGGTAGTGCCAAATCATGCTTTCACACAAGATGGAGATAAGGTCACCATTAAGTCATTGACTACAAAATGGATTTTCATCCGATTTGGAGTAGATTTCCATCATTGTAAATTACCCTTTCGATGGGCATTAGGAATGGTGATTTGACACCACTAGTTTATCTTGTGATGGAAGCTTGTTGAGCCCCTCTTGCATAAATATTTGTATTTTATACCTAGTAGAGTTTATTGGAGTTTGATGAAATATATTTTTAAGACAAGTAAGAAAGGTTGATGAGAGTCGAGACTTGGTCGTAGTCCAGAATCCACCATTGTAATTTGACATTATGTCATTAATAGAAAATGGCAGTTCTTTCTCTTCTATATTTTTGTGTAATGGGTGATATGTTATGAATGTCATTTAGATGTTTGTGAATTATAGATGAATGGTAGAAATCATTTGTAGGGGTATAATACAATTTTCTATCCGCAAGTGTGTTGAGTTAAGTCTTGTTCTCTAGGCTAAGTTAAAGGAGTGCATGAGAAAGACTGGAAACTCTGTAAGCTGATGCAAGGAGTGCATTTTTGAACTCAGTGGAGTCAAAAAAGAAGTCACCAGGAGGGCACGCCAGACTAATTTACAAACTTAGGGAGAAATTTCAAGGTGGTTAAGTGCCTTTGAAGGAAAGACTGTGTGAGAGAAAGCACAACTCAGAGTTATTGAACACTCTAAAATCCTCTTCCAAGAGGGAATCGAGCTAGTGTGAGCATACACATAAGAAACATGGTTCGAGGTGTTGGAGAATCCCATAATTGATGAACATTCTGGTGAAGGAAGGATTTGTGAGAATTGCATTGACAAAGGAGAGGAGATTCCTTAAACCTTTCCATAAGGATAAGGGAGAAGTCATCGAAGAGCTGAGAAAAATGCATAGAGTGTGGCTAAGGTGTTGCAAGTTCACCTTATAATCTCAGGAAGCAGAGCGAGATACTTCCAGGAGGGTAAGAAGAAGTCCACTGAAGGATGCAAGGGAACTGGGAAACTTGGATATTTTCAAGATGAGAAAAGTCACAGAAGGAAGTATGTACATAATTATGCAAGGAGTGTAGATGGAATTTCAAGAACAACCTATGTCTAGAAAGGGGAATTTGTGCTAAGTGTGCAAAGGAGTTGAGGACTTGTCGAAGTCCTGAAGATGGAGAAATCATCCATCTTGGCAAAGGAGATGGGTGGCAGAAGATCGGGAAGTTCAGGAGTGAGAGCTTTAGAAGGTTTACTGGAAAGAAACAAATATCTTCACAAAGCCACAAAGAGAAATTTCACTATGGACCATTGGTTCCAGAGAATACGTGACATAAATCCACACAGTTTAGGGTAAGTTAAGGAGGGAATACCTGAAGATTTAGGAAAAGGTAGGACTCGCGAAGTCTGAACTTGTGAAGTGATCAGAATTGTTGATCGTGAGAGGAACGTGGAATGTAGATCTAGTCCCAAAGTGTTCATTGATTCAAAAATTGGGAAAGAGGAGTAAGCCACTCATGAAAGTCCTAAAGCACAGGGTCACAAACAAAATCTAACCCATGGTCACATCAAGGAGGGGGAATATACTAAAGATCTAGTGATGACGGTGTTAATAATTGAAGGATGCTAAGGAGAGGGTCCACCGGTGCCACATAGCCTGTACCATAGAAAGAAGGACCTTTGATCGAATATTCAGGTTCCAGGAGGGAATCTAAGGAGTTACTCTGACTTAGTGTTTTAAAACGATCCTAGACTGAGAGGTCGAGTCATCCCTTTGGAGGGGGAGGTTAACATCATAAGTGGTATCAGAGAGGATACATAATTGATTTCTGTAAGGAGAGGGGACAGAGTGTGACGCTCTGTTCAAGCTATTGCAAGGTGTGCGACAAATGGTAAATAGATAGGTGGGTTGTAGGTGAAACAAATTGGTCATTGGGAGTTATGGGTAGGGTCAAGGGGATGTCTGCCCACAGAAGATAAAAGTGGAGATGGACAAGGATCTTAGTGAAATCCGAGCACAGATGGACAATCTTGAATTCAACATGCAACAGGAGTCAAAGGTAAACTAGAGGTATGAATGGCCTTTAAAGAGAACACCCAAATGGAATGTTCAGAAGATGTTGTCCAGAAGACAAAAAATGAGGTTAAATAGGTGGTTGAGGCATGTTGAAACCCTCAATCATAAGGGAAAGATATATGGAAAAGATCTTATTGATTTCTAGGTGGGAAATAACGAGGGATCAGTGGGTTTTATAAACTGCCATGTGGGCAAAGGAGACATCGCAGATTTAAAGGTAGGAATGATCTGTATTTATGTAGAAACACAATGGAATACATAAATACACATAAACATAGAGATGTAGCGGAAATAAGACTTAATTTCATTAATAACAAATGACTGAAATATGCTTATAGATAGAATGGAAATAAACTAGCTAGGGCGTTGGTAGCTTATCTCTGAGAAGAGATGTGGCTGCTACTCGCATCCATAAGAAGATGATTACAATGAGGCTCTAGAGGCCTTTTTACAATAGAAGAGAATGCCAAGAGTCATAGACATCCAAAAACCTAACCCTAGGAGATGAAGCGCCAAAAGTCATGTGGGCCCTGTTTGGGTAAGTTAGTACATCAACTTCCCNGGGTCGTAACTTTTGCATACGATCTCCGTTTTAGGTGTGTGATAGATCGTTGGAAAGGTATCATCGAGGAGATTCATTTTGGGGGATAAATTATGACTTTATCCATAATTAAGAACCTTGATCTCAAAAAACCTTCATTTAGGCCCTCAAAATAGCCCCAAAAGTTAAAACCTGCTAAAAATAGTAGATTGCCAAAATTGCCAGAAAACTGTTTTGAGCCAGTCGAAAAAGGTGGGTGGCCACCGATATCCACTTGGATCAAACCTCCCTGCTTAGGAAGTAATGTTCCCCATTGTGTTGAGTTCCTCCATGAGATGAGGAAAGTTCTGCTGAAGTTGGTCCCTAGTGAGCCATTTTCCTTGGTGAAGGAGTTGGCCTGCTTTGACAGCCCGATATAGAAGTATCCTTTGTTTTCGGGTGCGCTTGATCTGTGTATCCATGATCTGATCAGTTATGGATTGTTCCATGCAATCCAGATTTAACTCTGTTGCTGTGATTTGTTCTGCCATGTTGGATGTGTCTAGTAGAGGTGGAAAGTAGGGTCGAAGGTGGTCCACATTGAACACCGGGTGCAGACCAAGGAATGGTGGAATGCTGAGCTCAAAGGAATTTTCCCCTATAGCCTTGGTGAGGGTGTACAGCCCATATCGAAGAGGACGAAGTTGTATTGGGGTCCAGCAAGGCGCTCCTTTTGCAAATGCAGCCACACTTTGTCGCCCACTTGGAAGTTGTGTGGCACCTGATGTTGATCATGTCGTTGCTTTTACTTAGCATTGGCTTTGTCCAAGATGTCATGAACTTGTTGGAAGATGTGTTGAATGTGCTCAATGAAGTTGTTTGCCTTATCCGCCTCAGGCTGGACATGAGCTAAATCTTCCCGAGTAGCCACAAATGGCATGGCTATGTTAATGGGACAGAGTGGCTGGAATCCCAAGCCCACTTGAAAGGGGCCATGGCTAGTTGAGCTATGGAGAGCTCGATTGTAGTTGTGTTGTACATGGGGGAGGCTCTCATCCCATGTGTGTGGATGCTTTGAATTGTACATGTGTAGAATGTGTACGATCATCCAGTTGACGACCTCTGTCTGGCCATCAGTTTGTGGATGGAAAGCTGTGGACTTAGTGAGCTTGGTGTCCAACATTGACCAGAGGCTGGACCAAAATGTACTGAGGAACCTACTATCCCGATCTGAGATGATAGACTGTGGGATCCCAAAGTGTACCCACACTCGTTCAA
>JZKD02S2014381.1:166961-241299 GCA_000966675.3 Picea glauca
AGCGCCATGATGGGTGGTCGACTGAGGCAGTCTGCAACATTATTGGTGTTGCCTTTTTTGTACTTAATGTTCAAATGAAACTGTTGCAGGTATGTGGACCACTTCTGATGGTGATAGTTCTGCAACTTCCCTTGCATCTGTATGAACTGCAGGGGTCGATGGTCTATGTGGACCCTGAGAAAAAATGAAATAAATAAATGCAAGACCTAACCAAGAGGATGGGAGGTCTCATCACGAGCCGACCCATTATGTTCATAGGTATTTAGCGGTATGACATTGCCACTATCTGGTCCCCAAACCAGGGCAATGACCTTTGGTTGCATGGCCAAAGGAAGGGGGGTCTCATCACGAGCCAACCTTCTCATTTCTGTGAAGATACTAGTGGGTAACGCTGTCATCTCTGGCCACCAAGCGAAGGCAGTGTCCTCTTCGTCAAGGCTTGTAGTAAAAATGCAAATAAAATAAAGATAAGGCAATAAGGGCTTGCAAAAAATGCATCCATGACGGGTACAACTCACCTCCTACAAAGGCACCCACAGACAACACCAGCCCTTGGTTTGACTATGAATGGACATACCTAAAACCATATCACCGCATTACACATGGCTTGAATGATCCTTTGAGGGGACTCTCCATTTCCTGTGGGTATTATCCCAATAGGTGGTCTTGTTGGTTGCCTTAGCCTTGTATAGTGGGTCTGTGTAATGTCTTAGAGATATTAGATGAATTGTTAGGGATTTCATGCATGTGTTTGATAAATTTAGTGATGAGATATGATTTACATTGCTATGATGTCTAGGACTGATGATCCCCTGGAGGGCGTAGTCTTTGATGTGCAGGACCATGCCCGGCGGACAGGTACCAGAGGATCGGTGCACATGGGGAGATGATTAGCTCGAACCTCCATGGGGCTGAAGAGCCCATTAGGTGGTTGCTGGGATGGCAGAGGCAGGATAGAGTTGTGACGAGCCCTTGCATGGAGAAGAAGAAGGACGCCCTCATCAGGACATTTTGGCAGAGACCTAGCCTATGGGGATCAGCCCCTTGCAGATGGTACGTTGACCTAGGAAGATTGGACGCCACCCAGGGCCAGTTGGACGTTTTCTGGAGCAGAGGGCAGCGTGCTGGGCCTGTTTGGCACACTCAACAGGTTGCAGGATCCCCAGGGGGGCCAACGTCTGGGTTGCAGGATGATGATTTTTCCTTAAAAGGGCCAACGTCTCCCTTAAAGGGGCCTGACGTCTCCATTATTAGCTCATTTTTGACATTTTAGCATGTAAAATGACAAATTAATTGAATAATGTAATGTCATCCTTGTCGGCTGTTTTTGTTGACCTAATTTTGTAAATTAAAGGTCATGAGATCATATAAATAGAGGACGTTGCCTCTTCATTTTGACATAACATAACTTGCTCTCTTGGAGAGTGATCTTTCTAGCTCTTGTCTTGGTTTTTCTTCTCTTTTTGGAGTGAGGCACAACCTCTTGGAGGACTATTCTTTGGCATGTGGTGCTATTTATCATTGGAAGGTTTACAACTAGGGTATGGATTATGCTTTCATTATGAGTTTGTAAGTGTTTCTTCATCAAAACTTCTTGAATGAATGGTTGTTTATTTAATATCTTGCATACATTGTTATCTTGTTATTATTTGCTTAATTCTTGAAACCCTAGGGAGCCAACACACAAGTAGGTCGTGGCTTCATGTCCCCATGATAAAATATTATAGCCATTTGATTTGAGGAGTTTTAGCCTAGCCATAGCTACACTAGATTTCCTCTTATCTTGAGTTAGTTTAGAGCACAAATTGAATAAAGAAGGCATCCTAGGCCTAATTTAGTTTACACCTAGGGTTTACTTCTAGGGTTTTAAAAAGCCTTGTATGTAAGCAACACTTTTCAGCCCTAGGTTTGTGTTTGTAAGCTAGCCGTCTTGCCAAAGAAGTCTTAAGAAGAGAAGAGGAAGCTTTAGGCCTAGCCTTGGCTACACCTAGGTAAGTCTTTCCTTCTTAGGGTTTTGGGTTGGTGGCCTTGCCATAGCAACACCATCAATCCCTAACTCTCTTGTCCTTAAGTTTAAGTTTCTCCTAAACCATTAGTCTTACTTCAATTGACTCCATTAACCCAAGGCACTAGTCTAGGGATACCTCTTTGAGCTTGTTATCCTTAAAACCTCTTTCAAACACCTTTTAAATTGAAACCCTAACTAACCTAGCGTCTAACCCTAGCGACTTGAACTAACCCTAATAAGATGACGTCTTGCTGATTTTGAATTTGTGTTTGGATAGAAAAGTGTGGCCTAGTCATCTTATCATAGCCATAGAGGTTTCACAAGTTGTCATTGGTTGAATTTGTCAAAACATCCACTTCTAGGCTAGCTAACCCTAAACTGCATGTAGCATCATTATATAGGTGACGTCACACCTTTTAGATCTCTAGTTTGGCATGGAACGTTGTGATATTTTTCATCTATCTTGATTGACTTTGAGTTAGTGATTGCATCTATAAGCTTATTTGACAAAACGTCTCACTCATTGTCTTCATTTTGACTTATTGATTAATGTTTGACGTCACATCCATAGCAGAAATAATATAGGTGACGCAACAACATTATCTATTATGAGAAGATTTGATATTTGTAGCATTGTGATATAACAAGGATCTAATTTTGCACATTGAATGCTCTTATCTCTTGGTGTACTTATTGAAGAAGTGATATAAGCTATTTATCTTTGTTTAATAATCATTGACTTCGTCAATAATTATATCTAATCATTACTCATATGTATATTGGAGGATAGTCATTGATATTATGAAGTACTAACCCACTGCAGCACATATTCTAGTTTTATCTGTCTTGTCTCGCAAACAGGTGCCATCCAGTGGAACAATATCTTATTTGACTATCTCATCCTGGGCTATAATCTGTGAAAGGGATTCTTTAACTTGGTCTATTGTCCTTTTAAGCCTTTCAGAAACCCAAATTACATAGGGACGTCTCCGTTGGACTAGCCCTCCTAAATAGAAAGAGACCCCCATTGAGGTGACAATGGGTGGGGAAGCTCCTGCTACGCCAATTTCAAGCCTTGACTCAAGCTGTCTAAAAACCGTGCGATAAGAGGACCTAACCTCTCTAACCCCTCATGTAGGTAGAATACTATTTATTCTATGTGATAAAGGCCCACATTAGTAAATAAGGCCTAGAAAATAATGTGAACAATTCTAATGTAAGAAGACTTAATAGAAGTTTCCACTTCTAGAAAGATCTTCTTTTACAATGTTCTTTTGAACATAGAATTAGTAAAAATATGAGTAGAAGACATAAGAAATTCACGTCTTGAGAATTATTGTAAGAGATCTCTTCTTTTCTCAACGTTTCTAAACCATCTTCTTTTAGAATGTTCTTTTGAACATAGAATTAGTATAAATATGAGTAGAAGTAATAAGAAATCCATGTCTTGAGAATTATTATAACAGATATCTTATTTTCTTGACATTCCCTCCTCGAAGAGCGAAGTGAATTTTATTTTCTATCAATAAATGTGTCATTGTTGGTGTTGTTATTGTCTATGTTTTGTTTTTTTGTTGGTATTTGTTGCAATATTTATGTTTCTTCTTATTATAATACATGCTGTACATCACATGGAAATAGGAGCACCTCACAAGGGGTTTGGATGCATTGGAACTTATTTTCCCCTATTAAGTTTTCGTACAAAAACACCTTGTATAGTATGTTGTGTCCCCATTGTCTTGTTCACGTTTGATGTTTCTTCTCTCTTTTCCTTCCCAGATTTCCTTCCTATTTTTGGAGGTGATTTTTCTTTTGATATTTCCCTTTTTTATAAGGCTTGCTTTGGTTTTTTTCTTGTTACTATATTCCGATGTCGAAAAGGGGATTTCTCAGTAGCTAAGTATTCATACTTTTCCCTGTCATACTTTAAATTTTCCTCTTCTATTTCTATTTCTTTGGGGTGGTCTAGTTTCTCTAAGAAGTAAAAGGTTTTAGGAGTGATAACTCGCTCCAAAAGTCTGTGTCTTATTGAGTGCATTTCCTTTTTAATCTCATATGTTACACTTAGTAGAGATATAATTTTTTTTGAAGTTGTTATATGAGCGTATTGAGATGTTCCTTCTTTTAATGGTGAGGTTTTTCCCATAGAATTCTTTCATGTTTTTTTCCTCTAGGTCATTTTCAGAGGCTTCTTTGAGGAATATCGCATTGAATTTTGACTAGATCATTTTTTTAACATGTTTCCATTTTTCACCTTGTTATGGGTTTTCGAAAGGACTCTGAGGTTTCTTTTTAATTTTTTCACAAAATGACCATAATCATGGCATATTCTACATTTGAAAAAATTCTTAGTCAATTTATTGAATGTGAGACCAACCAACTACTACACAGATAGATTTAGGTAAACCTTTGTCTAAATCTATTTTCACACAAATTTTGGGACAATAATACATGGATGATTTGGGTTTTGATTTATCTACGTACTTCCCCAATGAGTCTCCAATGCTTGTTAAGACATGTCGTCCTCACAACAGTGAAGGGGAACCATAGAAATAAGGGATACTTCTAAAAATTGAGTCTGTGTCTTCCTTGAACTCAAAAAGAATAACATAATAACCTAAGAAATGATTAATTTCTCCTTTCATCAATGGCTGTCATATCCTTTGTAAAAAAAACTCCATTTCATAGAGAGATGGCCTTAATCCTGTGAATTGGCTAACAAATACTTTTTCAACAAAAATTGAGGCTTTACACCTAACTGAAACCTAGGAAAAGTGGACGTCGAAAGTCAATTTGATGTTGTTCATGAAACACATATGGCCCTATTTGGTAGAGAACTTCCCTAATAAATCAATCAATTGTTTAAAAGTTGTTACATTAACAACAAATCCAAGAGGAATATGAAAACCTCCCCTCGACTTTGAAGGTGCAGAGATGAACTGTACACAAATCTAAAGTTTAGGAGTAGAATATATTTTAAAAGTAATTTTTAATATGAAATAATTTTTTAAAGATACAATAAAAAAACATATACTACACATAATCTTAGCTAAAAGAAAAAGAGCTAAAAGAAAAAGAAAAGTATGGTCACATCTTCATTTCTTATTAATTATTGAAACATTCAATAAAGAGTAATGATTACAAACAAAGTGGAAAACTTAAAAAAACATATTAAACTACAAGTTTTTTTAAAAGTAATATATATATATATATATATATATATATATAATTATTTTAGCATTTATTTTAGTACATTAATAATAAAGTTTTACTTTCATTTTCCTTGCACACATTAGCAATAACTTATGATTCCAAACCATGTCATGCACTCTTTAACCATTACCTCTTTTTTTTCTTTTAATATTTAAGCAATAACTTATGTTTACAAAAGATGTCATGATGTTTTTAAACATTACAATTTTTATTTTCTTTTATCATTTTTCAGATATCTATTGAAAGTTGCAAGTAAATTTTATTTTTAAATTTGAAAAATATCTTGTATATTAAATTTAAGAAGCATTGACATTATACAATTTGATTACAGTGCACTTAAATTGTATGATTACTCTGCAATTAAAAAAGATTAAAAGTATAAAATAATTAAAAATTTTAAAACAATTTCGAAATTGCAAATAAATATCAATTTTAAATATTTTTATTTATATCATGTTATTATTTATTCTATAAATTTACAAGTGTTTTTAATAAAATCTAAATATTGTTGTGTATGTTTTCACAGTTGGTCATAACTATTTTATAATTATTATGGAGTTAAATTTTATAGATAGTTTTTGAAAGATTCATTTTTTAAAATGTCCACTCCATTCATTTATATCTAATGACTAACAGAATATCCACTCAAAATGTTGAACATTTCAAAAACTACCTACACTATTTAACTCTAAAATAATTATAAAAAAAACCTAAATATATTAGTTTCTACTGTTTTGACAGAAAACGTTTGAACATTTCAAAACGTATCTACACAATTTAACTTCAAATAACAATACAAAACCGGACTCATATCTCTTATGTCGGCTGTCTCCTAAATTTAGAAATGGCCGACTAGCTCCTCTAACTTTACTTCTTTAATAATAAAATTAGCCTCAGCTTCGGTACAAATAAGTAATCGTATCTTTAGCAGAATCAAATTTGTACTTCCCTATGCTTACATACTTTTGTGTGGTGCTGAGCCTCGTGGCTACGAATCCAGCAGGGACAGTGATCATCCTTTTGTGTGGTGCTGAGTTTTTTTATATGTAATTCTGAGACTCGTGGGTACGAATCCAGCACGGACAGTGATCATAGAAGGACAAACGGAAATGGAGATGGAAATACACGCCGAAGGACAAACGGAAACGGAGATGGAAATAATTGCCGAAGGACAAACGGAAATGGAAATAGTGAGCGAAGATCGAAAGGAAATGATACCCGACAGGTATATGGACATCATCAGCGGAGAACTTGCTTACGACCCAGTTCGACTACCACTGGATCAAGATCCCACGCAGCTTCTCTATAACAGAAAAACTCTACAGACCATTTGGGAAATTGAACGCCATGCCCGCAATCCTCTTACTAGACAATGGTTTGACATTAAAAGCGTCATTCCCCAAATAGATTTGAGAAAATAAATGAAGCATTTCATTAAACTTCATGGATTTCCTCGAAAAACTGTAATTGCCGAGTATTCAAAAATTCTGGACGGGGGAGAGATGAAGCGATATCTAATGACTTTACGTAAATATGTTAAAGGGAGAGCGATAACAGAGGAGCAATGGGTGAAAATATGGAAGACAATCAATATAGTACGCTTGTTTTGTGAGTTTCATTTTCAGAACATAAAATTATTCATATCTCTACAAGGCTTCAGATATTTTAAGAAAGTCATTTGCCAAACTTTAAACGAAAAGGACGCCAAAGATGCTGCTCTAGATGTAGGTAAGGAAATCGTGAGGATAATTGATGTCGTAATAAATGGAATGAGATCACCTGGAGAAAATTGCAAGGCAATTCTTGGGAACCTGGAAGAAAATTCCACCAAACGATACTTGCTGATTTTACGTTTAATCGCGATTGTACGCCATGTTAATAATAATAATCAGGGCTATATAAAAATGCAATCCCTTGTTTTGCGAGCATTTTGCACAATTTTTGATGACATTACCGGGCTAAATAACATCATTCTTCGACGTGGGAGAACCATAAGAGCCGTTCGGATGGGATATGCTTGTATCAAAGAAATGCAAAAGATACAAGCAGCGAAGATTTGAATCACGTGATTGCTATTCTGAGAGCAGTGAGGATGTCACTATTAAATTTCGATCGGAGGTACGTGACGGCATTGGCTAATGCTGTAACTATCTGCATCTCCAGAGAAGTTGAGAGATCAAAGGAGATGAATGGTTTTATGGAGGGACAACTTATTGAGGCTCAAACGGACGCGTGGCATAATTCTGAGGCCCTTGAGAAGGGTGTTAGGCTTATTAGAGATATAGCCATGGAAGAAGGCCAATTAGCTACTTGTATTCTGAGACGAGGTTTAGATATAGTAAAGGACCTGGTTCATATGTTTGAGCGTTTTACTCAGACCGAGAATGAAGATGATGGGAACCGAAAGTTTGCAGTCTCAGTTTGTGAAAACACGTGCGGGATGGTTCAGTGTGTTCATTACAGAATCGCACAATATGGATTGGATATAAGCGAAGACTTAGTCAGGAAACAAGGTCTATTGTTGGATGTTGAAGTTCTCCACAAATTCATTGGTGACCCAGTTAATTTTATATAACAACTGAATATTAAGTTTTTTTATTAGTCCCTGCCTCCTGCTAGGAACATTCGCCCAAGGTCAACTATGGTTACTTTTATTAATAGGTTTGTCTGTTAGTTTATAGCATTCGCCCAAGGTCAACTATGGTTACATTTATTAATAGGTTTGTCTGTTAGTTTATAGCATTCGTCCAAGGTCAACTATGGTTACTTTTATTAATAGGTTTGTCTGTTTTCTAACATTAAGTGTACATTTTGTATATTTTTATAAATTTTAAATATATGAATTATTTTTATTAATTTTCATTTTTCTATTAACCAACTAAATATATGGTGGAGAGCAAAATTATTTTTTTAATTCTCACAATTTAAAATTCATTTAAAAAATAAATAAATTTGATTAAGGCCCACACCCTCCTCACTATATGTACTCTACTGCATGAACTGTACCCAGCACTAAAGCTAGAGTAGCACCTTCCACCTCCATGCAAAGTGCACATTGCTTTCTACCTTGCTACGACCTCCTAGAGTGGCTAAAGGAGATGATTATTGTGCACGTGTTATGATATGGAGAGGTCTATTCCAACCCATTGTATAGCTCAAAGAATTCGATTACTCTTTTTGTATGAAAATTTTGAAGAACTAAAACAACCTTGCTGGTGGCAATGCTACCCCTCTCCTCCATAAACACAAGAGCGCCAAAAAATATGAACAAAGCAACTTGAGTAACGACATCCTATCCGGAGGAAGGAGGATTGTTATGAAACTTTTGAAGAACCAAAACAGCCTTGCTGGTGGCGGTGCTACCCCTCTCCTCCATAAACACAAGAGCGCCTATGAATATGAACAAAGCAACTTGATGTAAGACATCCTATCCTGAGGAAGGAGGATATTTTCCCTTGGAAAAGCCAACAGAGATGAAGGGGAAAACCCTCGTAAGAAGGGTGTGAAGGATTATTCCTTCAAGCTCGACCCTTTCCAGTTGAAGCCATCCCATGTCTAGAGCTTGGTGTGTCTGTTTTGGTAACATAATTTTCACACTCTTGAATTTAGGAGGATATTTTCCCTTGCAAAAGCCAAGAGAGATGAAGGGGAAAACTCTCCGAAGAAGGGTATGAAGGATTATTCGTTCAAGCTCGACCCTTTCGAGTTGAAGCCATCCCATGTTTCGAGCCCGGTGTGTGAGATGAAGGGGAAAACCCTCCTAAGAAGGGTGTGTAGGATTATTCCTTCAAGCTCGACCCTTTCGAGTTGAAGCTATTCCTTCAAGCTATTCCTATGTTTTGTAATTGATGTACATTTTGGCTCTTTCTATGTTTTAATTAATGTACATTTTTCCTAATTTTTTGATCTCGCTCATAGTTGGAGAAATTAAATGGTTGTTCCTATGTTTTGATCTTACTCATATTTGGAAAAATTAAATCTTTCAAGATTCAAGACATAATAAAAGTTAAAATTGTGATAAAAAACATGAATAAAAAATAAACACAAAACATGCATCTAAATGGCACAAAATCACTAGAATCATGTTGAGTTTCATCTCCTTACCCATTTGTTCTTAGGTTTTATCCTTTGGAATAACCCAATGGACCTTTGGATCTCCTTCATCTTTGTTCACTCTTTTTGAAATGAAACCTATTCCACATGATGGGTCTTATTACTCTTAAATGCATAAGACATATTTATTTTGATGACCACATTGTAGATTGTGTAGTATTGATTGGGATGGAACATTTCAAATAGCAAAAAATTATAAGAGAGCAAAAGCATCCAATATTTTATTAGAGGCGAGTTAGAACTATAAAACCTTAACTAAAAGATTTTATTCCCGAAAAAATTAAAACCTCAAACTAACCATAACCATTAGCTAGACAAATAAGACCATTCAACATTTATCTGTAATAAAAAAAATGTAACTAAACCTTACACTTCTAGCCATTTTTGTTGTATATAATTCTATCGGTTTCATTAATGAAGATGTTAATCAGTAGAATTTTATGATTATGGTCGAGGATGTTCCTTGTGTGTGTACCATGAATATGTGAAAGAAATGAATCTGTGTGACAATTTTATAATAAAATGGAACAAGAGAGCATCTCAGCAGAATATTTCGAAGATATGTCACAAATCACAATGCCTCTTCCAATCAATCACAAAGATGATGAGGCTTACAAATACAATAACTAGCAAGAGCCACTTTATAAAAGTGATTGATATACGCCGATTGGCCTCATTAATTTGTAAAGGTGAAAAATGACAACCACTTTTATAAAGTGGTTGTTGCTAGTTGACGACCGACATGCCTTAAGGACTCCCATTAATATATTAGTACATAATTAATTTATTAATTAATAATAACCTATTATTAATAGCATCTATCACTTTATAAATATGACTAATAATGATTAATGCATTAATAGCAACAATCACTTTATAAAATTAATGTATTAAAGTAAAACATTAATAAAATAGTAATACATAAATAAACAATTTATAAAAATAAAATATTTAAACTATATTAAATATTAAAAAATAAAAATAAATATTAGTATAATATTACATGAAAGTATTAAAATTTAAGTATCAAACCAATAGTAAACTATTTATAGAATAATAAAGTAATACATGAATAAAATAATAATACATAAATATTGTAATAATACATAGACACATAAATACATTATTATATTATAATAATGTATTACTTAAATAATGTATTAAAATGTTAATAAAAATAAAAATATATATTATAATTAATATATTAATAATACATAGAATGATGTATTAAGTTTTTTTACATTATTAAAGAATATATTAATAAATTATAAAGTATTAATAAAGTAAAACCTAAATGAAAAATTATTAAAGACCCATTGTGACATTGGAAAATGCACGTCAAAGTGCGACATTGAGAAATATTATTAAAGGCACAAAGTGACATTGGGAAATGCACGTCGGAATGGGAATTTGGGAAATGTTATTAAAGTGGCATGGTGGCGTTGGAAAAGGCACATCACAATATGACAGTGGGAAATATTTGTGATAATGCGACGTTGAGAAAAAAACGTCACATGGTTAAAAGAAATTACAAATATATTAAAAATAATATATTAGTACATTAATATTATAAAGAAATTATAATTAATATATTTATGTAGTAATAATTAATACAAGTATGTATTAGTGAAGGATTTATACATTATTAAATAATAAATTAATAAAGTATAAAGTATAAATAAAGTAAAACCTAAAAAAAAAAAATTGTAAAGACACATTGTGATGTTGGGAAATATTCGTCCTAATGCGATGTTGACCAAAAAGTGTTAGATGGAGACATTGGGAAATGATGATCACAGTGGGAAAGTGGGAAAAGTTTGACATTGTTGTGTCGATAAAATCCTTTTATTCGGGGATGCCTTTTACATTTTCACTTTAAATATTAGTTTTAGTTGTGCTGCATTCGTTATGCCACATGTGGATCATAAAACTTATAAATTGCACAATCATAAAATCTATGGCTTCTTTGCATCCATCACTTTTGATTTGTGTTGCATAGTTTATTCTCATGAACCTTTAAACATTTGTTTTTAGTAAACACTTGGTGTTTCCTTGTATAAGGGTAGATGATGGAGACATTTTCAAATGATTATGACAGTGGGAAAGTGGGAAAATTTCATCATTGTGGTGGCGATAAAATTATTTTATCAGGGGATGCATTTTTCATTTTCACTTTAAATATTAGTTATAGTTGTGTTGCATTCTTTATGCAACATGTGATAATGTAATTTATAAATTGCAACATAATAAAATCTTTGACTTATTTGCACCGATATATACATAATATATTATGGTGTGGGTAAGATCATAATATTGAGATCACAGTATTGAGATTTTATCCCTTAGTACATTGCGAATTTTCTTTCTATATATTAATGGCACATGTGAATCATATAACTTATAAATTGCACCATTATAAAATGTGTGACTTATTTGCATCCATCACTTTTGAGTTGTGTTGCATTGTTAATGCTCATGAACCTTTAATCATTTGTTTTCAGTAAAAAAATTGGTGTTTCCTTGTATAAGGGTAGAAAATAAATCTATATAATAATATATATATATAATAATAAAAAAAGAGAAATAAAAAAGATAGCAATGCATGAAAGAAGAATTTCGAAAATGTCAAAATGGCATATCATATTTTCATCCAAAAGGTCATATGATATATGAATATTTCTGAAATTGTTCTTAAACAAACATCTGAATGAAAGTTATGAAATATAATTTGAAAATATCTTTTCGAATTTAAGAAAACATATGTTCAAAATTTTGTAAACTCTCTTCATTACAATTTTACTCAACAACTATATAAACACTATACCAATCCATGATAAATGGAAGCTGAGTTTACATCAACGCCAATCATTACAAAAATATGTTGTAGTTGCAACATTGAATTCTTTAGGTTTAACAAAAAATGAAATGTATTGTCAAATATGTGACACTCTATATCAGTTCGCATAGAGATGAAATTTTTTAAGAGAGTAAAGTATTCTTCTTGTTTGGAGATTTGATATAGAGCCCAACTAAATCTTGAAAAATCTATGTTTTCCATAATCCTAGTTGAGAAAAATACAACAATAATTAGAAGTATAATGTATAATGAAAACAACAAAAAGTTTGATGAGTTTCAAAAACATTCTATAACATAGAAGGAAAGGGATAAAATATATAGATTAAAAAACATTGTTAGAATCTCATAAAATTGTTAGAATATTACTCTAATATGCAACCAGATTGGTGGCATCGACAACACCAATTAAGATCGACTTGACCATGACCATTTTGTCTATGAAGCTAATCTTTTCTCAAGTGTCTCCCTGCTTCCCTATCACATATATGCATATATGTATGTATAATTTCCTTTAGCATAGACAAGCAGTGAAAAGATCGATCAAATAAGTCGAACGGTTCATGGTGTTGGTTGGTGACCATAGATTGAATGCCATGAAGAAAATGCTCCTGTTGCGTTATTTCATGCAAAGCAGAACCAAACTTCAAAGAATTTGAGTTGTCCATAATTGCAGGATAGGAAAAAAAAAATAGTAAACTATGAGGCGAAATAGAAATAGAATGTGTGTATGGAAATTTTCTTCTATTTGCTTCATGAGTTACAAAAAATATTAGCATGAAATATTACATGTAGGAGAGTCCAACTCTGCATATGAGAATCGGATCAACATTTATTTCCATGCGTAATAATATGATTGTTGAAATGTTATTGGTTAGTAGCAAATGAATGTAACAATATAAATAATTATATGCTTTTGTTATAGACATAGTAAAAGGAAACTACTAAAGGTATAAAACATATAAAAAAAATAGAGAAGATAAGATTAATAGAAGAATAGTAACTACGAATGACAAAAAATCAACAAAACAAACACATTTTATGAAGAGATCAAGTACTTACATGGGATGCTACAATGATAAGGAGTGTAATCATTGCTCTTCTTTCTTCCTAATAGTAACATAAGCACTATTTTTCATCTTGGCATAATGTTGAAAAGAGAAAGGTGGAGATATGTGCAAACCATCTATCGATTTCACTCTTGATATGGATGTGAAGGTCAACCCTTGATGCTCCTTCTTGCCTATATCAATAGTAGCTCGATCTAAAATCAACCCCTATGATTTATGTATAGAAAGGCCCCATGCCACCTTTAGAGGAATTCGTTTCTGATTTCCTCTTGTAATAGGTGTGATGGGAACAAGATTCAAATTATTTTTTTCGAAAGGAACACCAATGTACTTATTAAAAAGAACAGTAGTGAACAATGGAAGTTGGGATGGCTTTTTACCAGGGAAATAGTAAATTTGTTGAATGTAACCAAGTGCACCATTAACTAAGCCGACTTCAACCCACAAATTACATGTCAACATGACATGTTGACCAGGGCATAGAAAAACCTCACGTTCTAGTTGATAATCATCAACACCATCAATTTCAGCCCATCTTGTATGCTCAGCTATAGATCGTTCAATTGGAGTATTTAATGACTTTAACATTTGTCTATTATGCAAGGTGACCAAATCGTTTGTTGGGAACAAGTGAATTTCTTAATGAAATAAACTCCTTTCCACTGGAGGCAAACTCATATCAACCCGTGACATATGAAGATCTCAATCATCAATAACAGGTTCAACGTTTGTTATGTTACTCAAGAGTTATCAAAAAGTGGCTTGCCTTGGATGATTTCCTTGTTGTTGAAATATTATATCCAAAGTAACAACAATGTTGAAGTTTTTCCATAAAACTTTCACTATTGCATTACCTGCATACAAAGGCTTATCTTTGACAGGAGGCAATTGACTAAGATCACCCACAAGAATGGTGGATATACCACCAAAAGGAGAAGTTTTTTTATCAGAAAATGCTTCTCGTAATCGAGAATATATCTATATGAATAATCTTGGTCCTAGAAAGCTCATTTCATCAATCAAAATATATCGAATATGTCTCATTTCTTCTTGAAATATTGCCAATGATTGTCATTGTAGTGGTCTCATATATTTGATAGAATTTTTTAGAGCGGAGTGTATTTCTTTTACATGTATATTAAAAGTAGCTATTCCTGTCAGAGCGAGTAAAAGAAATGGACTATGGCCAGTAGCTACTGAAGCAGAAAGAGCATGAGAAACACAGTGAATAAGAAAAGACTTTCCAGTGCCAAAAGTTCCCTATATAATCATGTGAAGAGGTTCACGATGTTCATATTCAACTAAGTGTCGTAATATGATCTCAAAGGCTTGTCGTTTTTTCTCTGACAAGGATGTTGGTTCAGGAATTGTGGAAAGAGAATTTTCAACAATATCACCCTTAGATTTGGCAATTTTTATAAAATATATAGCTTCTTCAACATCATCATTTGAAACCATCAATTGATCCCAATTAAAGCATACATCAAATTCCCTTCAACCAAAATTTTGAAGGTCAAAAATGGTAATATTGTTTGGAGGTATCAAGCGAGACAAAACTTGTCATTCTTCAAAATTGTCTTCAAAAATGGTTTCTCCTTCATGGGAATCTTCATTTTCATCAGTAGTATCAAAAGGTGTAGGGGAACTATCAACATGCCATGCTCAATATTAGAAACTCCTCTAATTTTCAATCATTGTTTCACTGGAGAGGCCAATATCACTGGGAATATTACGAAATGGTTTGTACAAAAGTAACTCAGTCCAACAGAAAGTCTCAAATTCATCAAAACCCTCACTAGGAATAGAATAAAAACATGGCCAAACTCGAATAATTGAATGAACATATCTATGTTTCCATGGTTCTATTTTACATTTTCCACCAAAGGTCCAAGGTCTTGCTATTTCTATCATAGACAAATGATCAAGAAATAAAGGTCGATTTTGATATATTTCAGGAAAACTATCTGGAGATGAAAATGGATGGGGATCATTTGATACTTTCCTGAAAACCTTTCTACCAACATTTAAAGAAAAGAATCTCCTACTGCAAACAACAAGAGGTAGTTTCAATAACATATGACATGCTTCTTGTGCACCAATGTCATGATCAACAAGAGTTTCTACAAGGAACCTTCTGTATGCACAAAATACAGGAGCTTGTGAGCTACTTTCATTTGAAATTCTACTCAAAATATCTTGGTAACTTTTTTATCTCTTTGCTGCCTTGGAAGCATAATTTGTAATATATTTCAAGACAACATGTCGAGAAACCACAAGATGACAATCAACATTAGCATGCCACATTGCAAGAAGATCAACATTATGAACATTTATCCTATTATCATTTCATGCAAGCTCGTATTTCTTTTTCCCTTTCTCATATATGAACAGTATTGAATCATCGCAAACCTCCCATGGAGCATTGTATCGAAATTTGTGAATATACCCTTTTTTTCACAAACAAAAATCTACACTGCACTTTGTATGTCTTTGAACACAATTTAACAAATGCTCATAATCATCTTGAGCATTAGAAGAGAAAATTTGTTCACTATTTAATAGGTATGGATCATCATTTAAGCTTCGATGAACCATTATGTTTCATCGATGAATATCATGTGGATTCCATGCTGTTACATATTTATCAAAGAATGTCTTTGCAACGTGCACATTAGAAGGGTTTAACCAATCCAATGTGTCCATGTTTGGCACACCTTCCAACCACAAGAAACCATGTATGTGGGCTGAACCTCTATGTTGCCACTCATACCTAAAAAAAAGTATACATATTATATAAAGTTAGTATACATATCTAGAAGAGTACAAGAGGAATGTGAAGGTAAACAAAAAATAGAAATCAATCAAAACAAACCTATACCAAATGTCTTTAGCTTTAAGATATTTTTTTATGACTTCTTCCTCGAATATTTCAAATCTTTGATGCATATACATGGAAACAATATGCGGGTACTGGATGACATTTTCACTTATTTTACGATGTTGATTTAAACGATGAGAAAGTGCATTTTTGGGCATGACATTGTGTAATTCAGGTCAATTTGTGTCAGCTGCACTCAAAGTAAAAAATAATGTTGGGCAACCCAACTGAGTAATCACGTTAGTGAGTTCATCACGAGACTTTTTCCAATAGGCCCTTGTACCTCAAAGAGTAGAACCAAAACACATAAGATGTTGAGCCAATTTATTGTCAGGTAAATAAAAGAGTTGTTTCCGCAAGTCTAGAATTGTTGTAGGTGAGTTATCATGTATATTCTTCTTTACAAATACTGCAACAGTTGTTTGGCTATGATGGCGCATAATCATGTTCAATAAGAAATACCGAAACCTTGGATGGATTCCAAATCTATGATTAAAGAATCTGAAAAGATGTAATGCATATTCATGCAGTTGAATACTACAAATACGAGGATACAACCAATCAGCCTCACCGATGGGGAATAATGTGGGGAAAGCCATGTCAGATAACCCTTCTCTATTATATTCATTGATGGGAGACAAACCAATGTCTGGCCAATCCAATTATTCAACATGTGTAGAATCTGCATTTTGAATGAATGTTCTTATTTCTTCCATTTCTCTCCCTTCATTGGGTAGTCTGACAACAAAAGATGAAGTATGAGCATGCAAATGATCATGATCCAGCTCTTGATTATCAAAAAAATTACTCTTTGTTTCTTGAATATCACAATCAACAAATTTAAGCCTACTTGACACATCTGTTGGCCTTTCATGGAGAGAATCAAGTGAATCCATGTTGATTTGAACATCCATGTAATATTTATCCATTTGAATTTTGCAACGCGATGCATCCAAAACTTGTGATCTCTTCACATAGCATTCATAATGTTTAGATTGTGCACCATGTCTCCTAACAGTGAGGATGTCAAGATCTTCAACACGTCGTGGAAGGTTTTTTGCAATCATGGAAATATCTTGTGGAAAGCTAATTGTGTGACCACTATATTTATATTTCCCACCACGAGCATGTGTCTCTTGCAGTATTGGATTAACCCTTGCTAGTAGCATCTCTTCAACTTCGGTAAGAACATTTAGAACATGAGGTTGGTCACCTAGATCCATGTTATTCCACTAAGAGAAATGATGGGAACCTCGCTCATATTTGCACCTTTTTCACATAGGACCTTCAGACGCTCTCAATTCTTGGATTCCAGGATAAGATTCACGACAAACATGGCACATTTGCACAATGGAGAGGCTATCAATCTTAGCTCACAATTTTTTATGAACTTTGATCATGTTGGTATGAAATTGATGGGAAGAAGGTTTATTCACTTGATGGATATGAACGCTAGACAACAGAGCATGTTCAGGACCAATGTCAGAGGCCCTACCCAAATTTGGTTCATGAGGAATTGTTGCATTACTTCCAACATTTCTTTCCCTTGAATTTATGGAGTGCATATCTCCATTTTGATTGCATTGAATGGTGTCCTAGTAAAAAAAGATATTAAAATGTTAATTTCCAACTTAGTAACTTACAAGAAAAGGAAAAGTAAAAAAAAGGAATGCAGATGATGAACAATTACATTAAAAAGTTCATAAGATGGTCCTAGTTGATATGGACGAAGGTTATGAGAAGGCTCCCCTTGAGTTTGAACATGTGTTTCTGGAATATATTGGTCGTTGATTGCTATACCTCTATTGGAATGGTTAGTGTGCTACAAATAAGGAGAAAAGAAAATGTTAATTTACTAATTTTAGTAAATTACTCCTTTTGAGCAAATCACTCCTTTGATTAGTTTAGTTAACTGTCAATTAGTTGGTTTCTTGTTTTCATCACTGAGTGAGTTGTTAGTCTTCTTCGTTATTTATGAAGCATTTCCATGCATGTAATTCCTTTATATATCAATTCAATAATGAGATCCGGTGTGGTGTTTTGTGCTATTCTATTCTGCGGTCCCTAGTAAATTCATTTTCGGCTTTCTCTGTTCTATCAATTCGTTTTTCTGTAGCTGCAGATTTGTTTTCAGCTATGTCTGCAAGCGATCACACAATGCGGCTGCGTCTTCAAATGCTCACACAATGTAAATTCGTGCATAGTTATTTTTCATGCATGTGGCTGTGTCTTCAAACACTCACACAATGCGTGGCTTAGAGAGTGGTAATGCCTACAGGTCATGGGATCGGAAATGAATGGTGGCCCAACATAAAACTTGTGGAGTGATAATCACTCACACAATGCGTGGCATCAGAGGGTAATCGCTCACGAGCAGGGTAAACACTCACACAATGTGTGGCATCAAAGGGTAATCTCTGACGAGTAGGGTAAACACTCACACAATGCGTGGCATCGGAGGGTGGTAATGTCAGGTCATGGGAAACATGGAGTGATAGGCGAGGCATTCACCGGGAGTGATATAAACGTGGCATGCATAGAATTAATTTTTTTTGATCATTTGCAATTATATAGGGTTATAGTAATTTTTTAATATGATTAGGTAAATAGAAAAAAGTAAAGATGTTAATGGATGCCTTCATAAATGCAAGGAAGTTATGAGCAATAAATCTGGTCATAAATGCAAGGAAGTTATGATCAATAAATCTGGTTCATTGATTTTCGAGAACCACTAAGAATATGCGAGCATCTTCAATGGTTAGCCATCAAATTAGGGTTTAAGATAAAATAAAATTAAAAGATCATTAATTATGCCCATTACCAATAGGTATATGCCTATCACTGTAACAAGGGAATACCTCTCCAAAATATGAGCATATATCTGTACCTATATAATTTCAAAATATCAACAAGTACTGCTATCACTAAATGGTGACTGGACAGGTAGCGACAGTATTAGTTGTATCCCAAACGGGTATTGTAAAAAAGGCCTACAAAGAGAAAATGGAGTAAATGAGCGAGGACGAGTTGGTTCAGTGGCTAGATTCTCAGTGGTCTCTGAGTAGATGGCAAGAAGAACGACCTTCCCCAGCCAGATAAATTAAACACTGGCGTTTTAAGGAAGAGATAGATGATGCCACATGTGGGAGTCTAGATACTTGGATGCAAGCGCGACGAAAACAGGTGTAGAAAAAACATTTAATGAATTTGGATTTTCCATCAGGACTCACCATGCCAGATTGAAAATAGCTTCCAAGATCCGGATCTGCTCTGGTTTTGGATTCCATCTTGACTTCGGTTTGGGGTGATGATTCACCTGTTGAATGTAAAATCGAAACAACTGTCAAAATTATTGTCGGATACATGTATGCATATTGCCAATTGAGTTTCGAACTAATATCCACGTAACGTGATTAAAATTACAGAAAACAAGAAATTATATATATATTACAATGTCTTATTCCTTTTAGTACAATTTCCATCCATTTTTAAATGCAATAGATTTTCAATTTTTTAAACTGATAATGATAAAAAAGTCATTATTGAAATTATAAAAAAGTCATTATTGAAATTAGTGACTAGATCCGTAAGCTGAAATGCTAACATAAAGTAGTGTAAATTGAGTTTCAAGGAAATTGTAAAATGACCATTTAGTAATTGCAATTTTATTTTAATTTTTTTTTATAAGTTTCATGAATTATCAATTTGAAAAAAAAAACATTATATTGTACTACTGGTGTAAACATGAGTGGAACCGTGTTATATCTATGAGTCTAAATGTGAATGTAGTAGCATTATATTTACCTGGAATTGGATTTCACTTGCAGGGGAGGGGAAATTGCTTACCTAGTCCACAATATGGCACCCTTATGGCTGGCAATTGATTGCTGAAGATGATGACAACTTCGGTTTTATGAACATACTGGGCCAATGCTTCTTCGAATTTATGTTGTAAAAATGGAGCGGGTTCAATATTTTCCTATACTCGGTCTTGAACCACTTCTCCACCGCTGCTGCTATTTATAGATTCAACATGAAGAATGACACTGCAATGGCTTGTCCAAGCGCTAATGGGTGTTGATCACTCTGACCACTCTCAATTTATAAGACACCTACAAATGCCATAATCCAGCAGACCACGAACCTAAATGAGTTGACCATAGCTCAATGAAAGCAAGAAAAAGGTGGGATATGGGAAAGTTGACCATAGCTTAACTTTTTCTTCGAAAAATTGTTTGTATGTGAACTGTTGCCACATATCATTCTAGATTGTTTGCTCTTCACCATTGATCTTTTGATCATGAATTTGTTGCAACATAAGTTCATAACAGAACTTGATTTCTTCAAGGCTCTGCTTCATAAAAATTTCTTCAATTTCAACATCTTCTTCTCCAATGCAGTCTTCTTCTTCAATGACCATGTAGTCTTCAATGATTTGTGGCTTTTGAAGCCATTCTTCAAGGAACTTCAAATCTTCAAAATATTTTGGCACTCCATGTGGGTGCTCTTCTTCATTGTTGTTTTCTTCGTCGAGTATTGATGTTGTTTACAACATGATCTAACATGTGAATTTCGATTTCCTCTACAACATTCACTATCAATGCCGATCATCATCATTCATTATTTCTAGAAGGTGTCCTCTTACCTTTAGCTAATTATCAATATATTGTATTTCCTGATCGATCTTCAACCAATCTTCATTTGACATGTTCTCCTCATTATACATTACTTCAATGACAGTTTCTTCATTACAATCATCATTATCTACATGCAACTCACCACAGTGGGGTTCAACATCTTCTATAGGTTCACCATCAACTTCATAAGTTACCTCATAAGAAGATGCAATCTTTTCACTATATTTCATTTCTAGAATATCCCATAACATTTTTGCATTGTCTATATGACCAAATTCTTATAAAATAGGAGACAAAATACTTGTAACTAGTGCAGAACTCATAAGATATAAGGCTATCTTAACCTTTCTCTTATCATGCGAATTGACCAAAGCATCTTGAACAAATTGCCATAAATCTATGGAACCAAGTAATCCTTCCATTTTAAATTCCCAAAGATTAAAATTTTTACTGGAAAATGATGACAGAACTAGCATTAGTCTTTTAAGCATTTCACTGATTTTTTTATCATCTTCATTGATTTGATCTATCTCTGCATTCTGCTAGTCAAACATGCATTCTTCATCTGGAAACACATCATACTACATAATATAATAACTCTTCATGTTGATTCTTCATCGTCATATGTTTCATCTATCTCCAGAGTTGTTCAATTCCCCTTTGTTGACCCATTACAGCTTCACATTCCACTGAATTCATTCATGGCTCTACAAATTTCCACGTAGCAGTTCTAACACTTTAGAGGTCGATAGAGTATTCCAAATTCTCTTTTGATATATTCAAAGTAATTGGTGTGTACCACACCAATTACATGGCTAAACTTATTTTTCCATCGTTTTCCATGATGATACAAGTTCAAGTGCTCTCGCTCCAGCACTGCAATATCATCTTCCTTGTCCGGAAGAAATTGTGAAGTGTCACCAACAACTATTATGCTTAGTCGTTCTTTAGAAAACTTGAGAGGATAAAAAAATAACTTGAAATCGGATTTGAAGCCAATTCATGATTCCAACCAATTGCAAATATAAGTTTCCTACTCCTCTCGGGAATCAAAAGTCAATTTGTTGGGGTAAACCACTTCTTGATCTTCTTTGCAAAACCAAGGAAGAAATGATGTAACATTCTACTCCTTGATTATTAATTACATGAAGGACTTAAGTCATAGCTACAAGACTTGCATCCTCTATATGCCCATGATCACAAGGTTGTGAACTTATATTCTATCAGGAAGACCCTCAAAATTGATAAATAAAAAAGAACTTATCTCGGTGGACTTGAAGGAGGAGTTCAAGGTGATCGACGAAGATGGGGACGATTTTATCTTAGAAGGGGACGATTTTGGATTGATGGACTTATACGCTCTCGATGCTCATGGAATGTTGTTCAAGACTACAATCTTTGCACCAGAAAACTCAAACTGTTGTCGAAGCCTGAGAGGGCATAAACAACACGAGAGAAATCACCCCAAGTGCAACCCTGTAATGAATGGATGTATCCACTTACTTGAAAGTTCACAAATGCAACAAAAATAATTCATCTTCAAACATTCGCATGTCATAGATTAATCATTTCACTATCTTATGACAGTGGATTGGTGGTCATCTTGACCCTTCAAGACATAAGAGTTCACTGTCAAGCGGTGGTCGCCTTAGCCTTTGTAGGCCACCAAATACCATCATCACCCTAATTTAATTTTTCCTAAGGTTAAAGGTGCAAGTTTTGTTCCTATAAATACTTGAATCATATTGTAATCCATACACAGAGGGTGAAACAAGAGCTTCAAAAAGCATTTCTTGAATCAAATTAGTTATTCCCTATTTGGAGGTTTTCTCTGCGTTTATGATTTTTTGTTATTGAGTTTGTAAAGTCATTTTATTACTTCATAAATTCATTTTTGAGCAAACGTGGTAATTTTTGGTTTTACAAATTACGAACCTGGTCATTTATTTATTTCGAGTTTATTTGTTGGAGCATGTGATTTTAAAAGAAGATTAAATACAAAATCGATATTTCGGCATTCGGGACTTGCTTGTTATATATGCGCGGAGTTCATTTTCTTTACCAAACACTGAAACCCAAAATTGTTGGGCCCACACCCTAATCACATTCCACAATTCGACATTTCTTATTTCATTTTGTTTGTGTGTTGGGTGTTCGTAAACCCCAAAACCCCAAAGTGTTGGGCCCACATTCCATTCACATTTTTTGTGATTCGGGAGTTGTTGTGTGTTGTTGTTTGGCATTTGTAATTGCCAAACCCCGAAACCCAAAGTGTTGGGCCCACAACCTTTTCTCATTTCGGGATTTGGCAAACAACATTGTCTTTTGTTTTTGTATTCAGTGTTTGTAATCGCCGAAACCACGATTGACCTCCATTTTTCACATTTTGTATCAGAGCCTGCAGTTTATCTGGCAATTGATTAATTGATTGCTGATTATTCCTGTTAGTGCCAAAACTACTATTCTCATATTTTTTGGTGTGAAGGTTTATTTAAATTCTATCAATTTTTATAAATGGTTGCTTCTAGCAGTAGTTCTTCTCTAATTCAGGTTCATGTACTGAGTGAGAAGTCATATGACTCCTGGTATATTCGGATGAGGACGATTTTGTGTTCTCAGGAATTGTGGACTTATGTTATTGATGGTTATGTTGAGCTAGCTAATGTTGTAGCAGAATTGGCTCTGTCTAATGCTGACCATGTTTTGCTGAAGGAAAACAAGAAGAAGGATAATAAAGCTCTTGGATTAATCCAACAAGGATTAAATGAATCCATTTTTATGAAGATTGCTAGGGTTGCATCTTCAAAGATGGCTTGGGACATTCTTGAAACCTATTATCAAGGGGTTTCCAAGGTGAAGACAATCAAGTTGCAGAACTTGAGAAGGGATTTTGAAAATATGAAGATGAAGGATAATGAAAGTGTTGATACTTTCACGAATCAAGTAATGAGTGTTTTGAACCATCTCAAGCAGTATGGAGATGATGTTGAGAATAAAAGAGTTATTGAGAAAGTGCTGAGAATTTTTCCTAATAAATTTGAGCCTGTTGTTGTTCCCATAGAGGAATTTAAAGATTTAAGTTTAATGCAAATTGATGAGTTAACTGGTTCTCTTGTTTCTCACGAATCTACGATATGTAGATATGAAGAAGGATCATTGGAGCATGTTTTCAAATCCCAACTGCATGTTACCAGAGGCATAAGGAGAGGAAGGTTTCATACTCGTGGAAGAGGAGGTCGATTTTTTGGCCCAAGGGACAATAGAACTAAATCAGAGTCAGAGTAGAAGCCCTAGCAAAATCCTCCTAATTTAAGAGGGAGCAACAACAAACCTTGGCAGCGAGAAAATCTGAGGTATGATAAATCCAAAGTGCAATGTTATTATTGTAAGAAGTTTGGGCATTTTGCTAACAAATGTTGGAAGAAACGAGGAGATGCTGGAAAGCACTCTGCACATATCACAAATGAGTCTGAGGATCATCAAAATCCTGTGTTTTTGACCTGTAATGTCATTGAGGAATATGCAAATGATATTTGGTTTTTGGATAGTGGTTGCAACAACCACATGACTGGTAATAAGGACTTATTTTCTTCCATTGATACTAGTATTTAGTCTGAAGTCAAACTGGGAAATGACTGTAAGGTTACAGTTAATGGTAAAGGTGTAGTTCCAGTTTACACTAAGAACAGTCTCAGAAGAATATTGATGATGTTTACTTTGTGCCTGGTTTAAAATGCAATATTATCAGTGTTGGACAACTGATGGAGAAAAATTACAGAGTGTTCTTCAGAAACAAGATATGTACAATCTATGATCAATTTCCTAGCAAACAATTGATTGCAAGAGTAGAGATGACCAAGAATAAGATGTTTCCACTTGTTATGAGAAATAATTTGAGTGGTTCTTTAAATGTTTATAAAGTTGGAAGTTCAGATGAATCTTGGTTATGGAATTTGAGATATGGTCATTTACATTTTGGTGGCTTAGATTTGTTATAGAAGAAACAAATGGTGAAAGGGTTACCTTGTGTTCAACAACCTGCAAGCTCTTGTGAGATTTGTATGCTTGGAAAACATCACACAGAGAAATTTCTTTCAGGTGTATCCTATAGAGAAAAATCTCTTTTAGAAATTGTCCACACAGATTTATGTGGACCTATGCAAACACCTTCTTTGAATGGTTGTGTTTATTTCATGACTTTCATTGATGATTTTAGTAGGAAGACTTGGTCGTATTTTCTGAAGCAAAAATCTGAAGTCTTTGATGTTTTCAAGAGGTTTAAGTCTATGGTTGAGAATGAGAGTGATCGAATCATTAAGATCCTCTAGTCTGATAGAGGAGGTGAGTATAAATTGAATGAATTCATTGAATTTAGTGGTTTTCATGGAATAAAAAGGCAGTTTACTACTCGATATACTCCACAACAGAATGGAGTGGTTGAAAGGAAAAATCAAACCGTCATGGATATGGCTCGAAGCATGTTGAAAGAGAAGCATATTTCAAATGAATATTGGGGAGATGTGGTTCTTTTCTCTTTTTTTATCCTGAATAGAAGTCTGACCAAGACTGTGAGGGATCGTGTACCTCAACGTGCCTAGGATGGTAAGTCTTGTAATGTTTCTCATTTCAAAAATTTTGGATGTGTTGCATTTGTGCATGTACCTACAGAAATGAGAAGGAAGTTGGATGACTTAAGCGAGAGATGTATCGTTGTAGGATACAGTGAAGAGTCTAAGGCATATAAACTCTACACCCAGAAATATGTAATGGACAGAGATGTTCAATTTAAATAAGATGAAGTTTGGGATGGAAATATTGACAAATCAATTTCATAGGGAGCTGTGTTACCCTGTGAAGATGATGATCGAGTTGAGCAAGTTGAACGAGATTGATAGATGGTTCCACATGCATATATTCCTACAGCAAGAAGTCCAACAAGGCAAGCACCAGATTTCAGCCCATCTAAATTTAGAACGCCTAGAACTCATGAGCGTGGTGAGCCATCTGGACATGGTGGACATCAAACAGATTCACAGGTAAGCAATGAATCATATCCTACTTTATCTTCATTAAAAAATAGATTTAAAGGACATAAAACTAGAAGTTTAAGAGAATTATATGATCAAAATGAAGAGGTAGATCAAATTTCAAATTTTCATTTATAGCTTATGATCCTGTAAGTTATGATGAAGTTGCTAAAGAGGGTGTATGGCTAAAAGCAATGGATGAGGAGATTGATTCCATTGAAAGGAATAACACTTGGGATCTTGTCAATTTACCTGAAGGCAAGAAAAGTATTGGTATTAAGTGGGTTTTTAAGACTAAGTTGAATGCATAAGGTGATATTAGCAAGTACAAGGAAAGACTTGTAGCTCATGGGTTTAGTCAACAACCCGATATTGATTACAATGAAACCTTTGTTGTTGTAGCAAGGATTGACACAGTAAGAATGGTCTTAGCTATTGCAGCTCAGAATAGATGGATTATGCATTAGATGGACATCAAGTCTACATTTTTAAATGGATATTTGGAAGAAGAAGTTTACGTAAGGCAACCTTCACGTTATGAGATTGATAAACACAAAGATAAGGCTTACAAGTTAAGGAATCTTTATACGGATTGAAGCAGGGATCCAGAGCTTGGTATAGTAGGATTCATGAATACCTAATGAGTGTTGGATTCAACATAAGTCCAAGTGAACCAACTCTATATACAAAGGTGGACCAGAAAGGTAAAATTGTGATTGTTTGTTTGTATGTTGATGACCTGATTTTTATTGGAGATCTATGAGTAGATGATTTTAAGAATGCCATGAAAACATTGTTTGAGATGATTGATTTAGGTTTGATGAAATTTTTTCTTGGAATCGAAGTGGATCAATCTGATGATGGCATTTTCATTTGTCAAACTAACTATGCAAATGAAGTGTTGAAAAGCTTTAGAATGTTGAATTGCAAGCCAGTTGCAACACCAATGACAACTGGTGTTAAACTGAACAAGTATGATGAAGGATCATATGTTGATCCAACCCTGTATAAGAGGCTGGCTCGAAGCCTTATGTACTTAACAACAACTAGACCTAACATTATGTTTTTTGTGAGTTTGATTTCCAGATTCATGGAGACTACGAATAGTACTCATTGGCAAGCAGGAAAGAGGATCATGAGATATGTTGCTGGAACAACTAATTTTGGTATCCAATACACATCAAGATTAAACCTTGAGCTGATTGGATATACTGATAGTGATTTTGCAGGTTCCATTGATGACAGGAAAATCACATCTGGGTATATTTTTAGTCTTGGATTTGGAGCAGTGGCATGAGCATCAAAGAAGCAGCCCATTGTGACTTTATCTTACACTAAGGCAGAGTATGTTGCAACACCTGCAGCTGCATGTCAAGCTGTATGGATGAGAAGGGTCTTGAATGAATTGTTGCATAACTAGAATGATGCAACCCAGATTGTCTATGACAATAAGTCAGCCATTGCATTGTCAAGGAATCATGTTTTTCACAAAGAAAGTAAGCACATTGATACAAGGTATCATTTCATTCGAGAGCTCGTAACTGGTAAGGAGATTTCTGTTCAGTTCTGCAGATCTGAAGAACAATTTGAAGACATTTTTACGAAACCTTTCGGAAATGAATTGTTTAAAAAACATAGAAGTAATGTTGGGGTCTACAAGTTCTAATGCATTGTTTACAACAATTTTGTTTTACATGTTTTAATTTGTTTTGCCTTGAAATGATTAAGAGGGAGTATGTGAGAGATTAATCATTTCACTGCCTTATGACGACAGATCAGTGGTTGTCTTGACCCTTCAAGACGTGAGGGCTCACTGTCAAGCGGTGGCCACCTTAGCCTTTGCAGGCCACCAAATACCATCACTGCCCTGATTTAATTTTTCCTAAGGTCGAAGGGGCAAGTTTTGTTCCTATAAATACTTGAATCATATTGTAACTCGTACACAGAGGGTGAGACAAGAGCTTGAAAGCATTTCTTGAATCAAATTAGTTATTCCTATTTTATTTCTTCATAAATTCATTTTTGAGCAAACACAATAATTTTTGGTTTTACTAATTATGAACCCGGTAATTTATTTATTCCGAGTTTATTTGTTGGAGCGTGCGATTTTAAAAAGAGATTAAATACAAAATTGATATTTGAGTATTTAGGACTTGCTTATTACATATGCGCGGAGTCCTACAAACACCGAAACCGAAAATTGTTGGGCCCACACCCTAATCGCATTTCGCAATTCAACATTTCTTATTTCATTTTGTTTGTACCTCGGATGTTCGTAAACCCTGAAATCCTACAAACATCGAAACTAGAAATTGTTGGGCCCACACCCTAATCGCATCTCGCAATTCAACATTTCTTATTTCATTTTGGTTGTGCGTCGGGTGTTCGTAAACCCTGAAATCCTGAACCCCAAAACCCAAAGTGCTGGGACCACATTCCATTCGCATTTTTCGTGATTCAGGAGTTGTTGTGTGTTGGTGTTTGGCATTTGTAATCTCCAAACCCCGAACCCCGAAACCCAAAGTGCTGGGCCCACAGCCTTTTCTAAGCCAAAGTGCTGGGCCCACAACCTTTTCTCATTTTGGGATTCGGCAAACAGCGTGGTGTTTTGTTTTTGTATTCGGCGTTTGTAATCGCTGAAATCTCGATTGACCTCCATTTTTCACATCCCGGACCTTTAACAACTCTCAACCATCTGATAAAACAAACTGTCAATGAGTAAGGGATTTTGGAACAAGACTGTCTTGAAGCGCACATTCAGGATCTGGAATCTAAGGCTGTGATCCCTCCACGCAGAGGAGCTACTGTTCGGAAGGACTGGTCAGATGGTGATGAGGAAGGCCAAATGGCCTTTTAGATGGCAACTTCCTTCAAAATGGAGGGGGGGTCATGCTAGCGTGCCCTCCACCAAGTCTAAGAAAATAAATTAAATATGCTCTATGGCAGTTGTGGCTGGCCTCACTGACAGTGATTCGATTGGCCCTGTCTGGAAAGTGCATTGACTAGAGCACTCCAGTGATAGCAGTAATATCAGATAGGCAAAATGCAAATAGCGGGGATGTTCACTGGAATGATTGAATACAAATCGTGCTCAAAACAACATACATATGACCTGTAGTGGAACGCTCCTTCACGCAAACGGTAGCATAGCGAATTATACTGCAATGCAGCACTCCAGCGGAAGTCGACAACTCCTTGAGCATTGACAACACTTCGACACCAATCGACTGCTCCGATTAATGCCCACTGGCGCAGCCGACTTGTATCACACCCATGTCCACAGCTTTCAAGATGGAAAATGGTATCGGTTGCTTGCCAAATGATGGAAACCGACTCTCTTTATTCATACAAAGTGGTGTGGTTCCTCACGCGGTTTTTAACCTCAGCTCTGATACCAACTTAAAAATTAAATTAAATTGTTCTTTGCAGCTGTTTTTCTTGTTGGAATTAATTGTGCTTTGCAGCTATTTTTTTTTGTTGGAATTAATGTCCTTGTAGGAATTGAGTATTTAAATCTTTGAGGTTGACATAGGCATATCTTTTACATTTTGTCTTATTTAGACAGGACAACCCGAGATTATAAATAAAGTAAATGCATTTTCTTTTTTCAAAATTGTTGTTTAACCTTGCTATAATATATGGAGGAATATTTTACAATATATTTTGAAAACCATCAAACATATGATAAGTTGTTGACATGGACAACAGTGAAAGGATAGCTTTGAGGTACGAGTCTCTATTGACAAAAAAATCACTTGTGAGAGCACAAGCTCAATTAATATTCAAGAGAAATATATTGGTTTGGTTTGGTTTTGGTCATAAACAACAATGATGATTTGGGGATGATGGGTCAACATGTGAATGAAGATAGGTCACTCGCAATGCAATTATCAAGCTTGATTCTTCATGTTACTTTTCTTTGATCTCTTTTTTATCATTGGTTAAGTAAGTTGGTGGGCATTAAAGGATTTAGGAAATTTATGTGGGATTTGTGCATTGTATAGGGTGGTTTGATTTGCAAAACATTGGAGGGAATATGAAGAAAATTCACAAAGAATTTGATGCATTGTGGGGGATACTATTAATGAACAAATCGGAAGGAAAATGAATGGGAAAATGGGACTGATTTTGTAGACATTATGGTTAACATCTAATAGAGGGCCACTGCCACATACATAAAATAAAACAGCTGGGGTGACATAAATGCTCATCTTTTGGACATATTGACTATTATAATTAATACTTTGATAATTAATTTGGATAGGGAAATATCGGATACATTGACAAATCCAATGTGATAAAAAAAAATGTACGAAGAGATTGAGTGGATGGCGATTCATGTGATCTTCATGTCTTGAATACCTACAATGGACTCTGAAGAAAACATTGAGATTCATGTCTTCCTTGATTCCATTGTTGTTTCCCTAGAATAAATGGAGGCCTTCACTATCATAGCGGGGATATAACATTCATGAGTTTGTTACTTGTGGCAATGACATCCCAATTGATAGCCATCATAGAATTATAGAAGAGAATAACTTATTCTTAAAAATCTTGACAAAAAATTGATACATCATAATAACTACATATAAATTAATACATATAAATTAATAGAAGAATAACATATTGTAAATAACATTGAAGGAGATGACAAGTTGATAAACAAGGGAAATAGCTGCAGTGCAGCTAGTTCTTGCCTCATATATATTTTAAGTGTTTGTATAAATGGGATGTCATGTTGTAAATTGATTGGGAGTCCAGACTTTCAAAATCATTATGATGAGATTGATCAGATTGACATTGACAAAAGACAAACTGTGTGTTTATTACATTCTCATCAACGTACCAAAAATAATTCAAAATACCTATCTATTAATTATAACCAATCAAAAATAATTCAAAATACCTATCTATTAATTATAACCAATCAAAGTTTTTTCTAATTGATTTGTGCTTTCCTATGATTGCATCCATGTCATGTTATTCTTCCCATGAAAAATCATGGTGGAACCCTAATTTTGTGTTGATCCCCATCTAAAGAAGAGAGAAAAGAAGAAGATGAGCATAAAGCCGTATACATATTCTATGAAGAGGATTTGAATGATTTTTTTACTGATAAAAAGAGGTGGGGGACATATTGGTGTCTTTGAAAAGCAGTTCCAAGTATTATGTTACGATGTAGAGAACAATGCTAACATTTCCACCCAAACATTGGCCCACTAATGGCCCTTTTTTGTTACCTCAACTCGTATTCTATAAAATAATGTTTGAAATTAAAATATTGATAGCTTGCGTGTAGTAGTCTTAATATGCATATCTGTGGTTTGCAAAATACTAGAGAAAGAACCGATATTCCTCATCCTTAAAATTTCATCGATTATAGAAATAAAATAAACACATGCAACCAAAAAGGAGATAAAAGGATTTGACACTGTAAATTTTTTTCGAAAATCTTCTCAAAAAATAGAGGGACATAGCCAAATCAAAGGAATATAGATACATGTTTAGCAGCACCTGGGAGAGTGAACACCCTTGTGCTATCCCTTTTGATTCAGTTGAGTAGTTGTAATTTATTCTTTCTCGATAAATAATATTTGTCTCAAGAAACAAATTGATGAGATTCAATAACTTATAATGATCGAAGTTATTGAAACACTTAACTATATCCTCTCATATAAATATATCAAGTGGTTTCGTCTCAGTTGTCTTTCCCTTTGGCCTTACGAACCTCTTCTTCGACTCCTTCCCGTTCGCTTGCCTACCTCACTACTTACAAATCGAATGAAAGAGCCTTAGTAAGGCTACATTTCGAGCTCTCAAAATGTTACCGTCACTAATGATATTCTTCTTTCAAGTCTGGTGGGTCACTCCAAGCAATGAAAGGTCTTCTATGAATGAATGTTTTGCCTTGACTGAGCTAGAGTTTACAGGAAATAAATAGTAGGAATTATGTTGAATGTCCATCCCTTTTCATGAAAGTATGTCCCCATTCACTGAAAACATCTTGATTCTAAAGGTAGTTTGCTAGGAGGCTGCATTGGTCCATCTTTCAAGGTAGCGCATCGCATCTCTCTTTGGCCAGTTGAAACTAAGGAAGGTAGGAATGTGAGAAAAATGAAATTTACTTAATCTAATTAGTATTGATCAATATCGGGTTGGTTGGACAACTTTTAGGGAATCTCTCAACTTCATTGAAGACCTCAACAAATAGTTTCTCTCCCTCAAGGGCCTGCCTAGGATAACAATGTGGGATAATCCCATGTCAACTAGAAGATACGGGAAAGGAGGAGAAGGAAATGTGAAACTCTCCAGGTTGGACTCACAAGAAATGACCACCAGGGGACATTATTTGAAGGTTGAGTCCTCCAGCCCCTTGAACCACGAATTCGAGTCAAGGGGATGGATGACTAACTAATTGGTGATACAGATCGATACTCCGATATTGACCCCCACATGAGGCACCCCTAAAATGTTGTCTCTTTAGAAATCATTGACGAACGATATGCCCGCTAGGACCTTTTATCGCATAGTTTGTACTTGGATGTAAAGGAAAGGTAAGTGAAGACAAACTAATATAACATGAGACTATCCTATCACCCTCACCTCAACATGAAGTCTCTTTATATTTAGGGTTGTAGGCCCATGGGAGACATCCCGAGTGACCTGGTGTTTTGAGAAGGCAAAGGATAAAAGTCCAAGGTAAAAGTTTCCCTCTCACAAGTCACTACCGTTCAGAAAGTCTGGCTAAGGATCCAATAAAAGATAATAAGAACCAGAAATGTACCTTCCCGGAACAAAGTAACATGAAACTATATTTGCAAGGTCACTTGCTAGTTAGTACTTCATAAAATTGGAGACTTTCTCAATAAAAAAAATCGACTGACATATTGATGAAGTAAGCAAAGATGTATAGTAGAAATTATCACAATACAATACTTCACAATAAATGCTTTAAAGAAGCTTCACAATGAGCAAAATGATTAATCATCAATGTCACAATACCAACTTTCATTATAAGAAAATAATACCATGCAAATCATCAATGTCACAATACCAACTTTAATTAAAAATACACAAAAAAAAATGATAATACAAGCCAATGATTTCTTAGTGTACGGTGTATAATTTTATGTACAATAGGCATCGAGTGCTTGGACTCCAAATCCCAAATCCTATGTCACATGTAAGAGCCAATCAAATTTGAAACATATTATTAAAAAATAAATCTACGTGTAACTTAAATCAAACTATAAAGTCCTATACATCCATGAAGATCACAATAAATTACAATACAAATTGTAGGTCCGTATATGTCCCACAATGACATAACACAAGATTCTAGCAACCCAAATTAAACTGTAAAGGCCTAAAAAATTAAATTCATCTATAAAAATCACAATACAAATTGCAGGTCAGTATATGTCCCATGATGAAATAACATAAGATTGTAGCAATGGATAATTCAGAAAAATGAATTCATGAGATCCTTTTCGAACAAGTTTAAAGAAACAATCGCTCTAATACACCCCACCTTCCCTCCAAGCCTTCGGACGACTAGATATTGAATCCCCACCATCATTACCATCCTACAAGCAAGCATGCGGATGGAGAAATATCATATATTAAAGGATCAATCGAAATCGATTTTGACTACTAAAATGCCTTTGTCGTGAATTTATCTACATCAAATGTGAAAAAGTTCTTCAATGTTCCAGACAAAAATATAAAGCTGAACTAGAAATTTAAACAATCAATTTCCAGAATATAATCATCGGTTTCATTATGTGACATAGTAAAACATAGGTTTGAACATATGTTAAAAACTATCTATTAGTGTAGATTCCATAGAAATAACTGAAGGACCAAAGTGAGCTGGGTGGGATCAATGCTTATGTTATTAGGCCATCACTTTATAAAGGTAAAACATTTTTTTGCATTACTCTCGTTGGAATCTTAATAACTATACAACATATGTAATTGGCATTCACTCAACTTTCAGAGATTTTGTGTTTGGTTTAACAAGAGATGGTGCATTAATAAGGATTCTCGGTGAAAAAATTGAAGACTTTGTATCAGAGATTTTGTGTTTGGTTTAACAAGAGATGGTGCATTAATAAGGATTCTCGGTGAAAAAATTGAAGACTTTGTATAAGTTTGTTGCTTCCAATGTGTTTTTCTCTTTTTTTTATTATAATGACTCCCATGTTAGCATGGAGGAAATATTTTTTATTATAATGACAGCCTATGTTTTCATGGAGGAAACAGTTTTGTATTTGTTCCACATAAATTCCCTTTCAAGCAAGATTTTAGAAAAAAGGAAGGAAACAACAAAGGCCACCTCCAATTCAATTCTCCCGCTTATGGGTGCATATATTCTATGCTTCCGGGCATTTGGTAGTCATCAGATTCCTTTAATTCTATAACTATTTGGCTCAACCTCACTGTATTTAGTAGGAATCAAGAGCTCAATGGATGGTCCTAAGGAGGGTGGCTCTGCTTCTTCCAAGGGACTAGTTGGATCCATTCACATTATTTATGGGTTCATTGTCCATTTAACAGATAAGTTCCATGAGCTTTCTTGTTGTATCAAATACAATGGTCAATGATGTGCTTCTAATTACTTCAAACCAAAAATAAAAGGTAACTCTACTCTCATATTATCTTCATTCTTGGTAACATGGAAATGACGCACCCGGTCCACGGAATCAAACAAAGACAAGTTTTCATACATAGTCAATTAGGGACCTTTCCTTGGCCATTGGGAACTGATTAAAAGAGAAGGGCCTCTACGGCTATATATCCAGGTGCAATATATCCAGGTGCAAGTATTCTAACACATCCAACCATTTATCATATTTTCTCTTTGAATGGATTAACTAAATATGTTTTTTTGCAAAACTATCCAAGATTTTAAGGAATGAAATCCTTGGCATATTTATTGCTCTGGATTCTTACTTATGAGGATTCTTACGTATGAAATTTAAAAAAGAGCATATATAGTTCTGAAATAGTTTAACTCAATCTTACCTCTGGATTAACGAGTCCTCCACTATGGCTACAACTAGAGAAATCGTTGCAACGAATGAGAAGTGTCACGACTGGCCTAAGCTACTCGAGAAGTCTCTGTAAGGGATGAGAAGTGTCTCATTGGATTCATACATGCCCATAGCTAATCCCCGTAAGGGATACGAAGGGGCATGGATTCTCTACAACTATTTGAGAGGATTTTGGAGGGATTCCTTCATGGCCAAAGATTCTTTATTCAGAAATAGCAATGGCTACCTTACCCTAATGCATGCAAGAGATGTTTCAAAATCACTTAAGATGAATCTCAAGGTTATGGTAGCAAGTTCAATCAACCCCACTACCAGAAGAGGTACATGGATATTTTAGGGATATTTTAATACCGGGACTTGGAAGAGGAATTATTGATACGAGGTTATGAGGGGTAAGGAGAAGAGAAGGGAGGTTTGCGGTGAGGAGGAGAGGAGGGAGGTTGCCAAAACATCCATTGCAGTGGGTGAGGCGGTGAGGAGCTGAGGCACATCGATTCTAGTGAACCTACTGACCAATTTGTTTTATCAAAATTCATTTTCCCATTCTCACAAGGGTTATTTAGTCTATAATATACCTCAAAATTTACATAAAAAAATAAATTTAATTGGGTACGTTGAGTTGATTTTGTGTCTCAAATATTTCAGTCATTCGTCAACCATAATGTACAACAGTCTTGTTTCCTTTTACTCCTCTATCCTATTTTTAACATATAGTTGCCTCTTCCTATTTCGGTATTGAGTTATACATGAACACAGGTACATAACTAAGGATATCTTGTTTCATTGAAACTTAGTACTATCCATCGTTTTCATTTCCAAAACCCACTTTATGATATGGAGATATAACTACTTAGAACCACTATCATATTAGTGCGATGGTCGTAGATGTAAGGGCCTTATAACACTCATTCTAATATACTATTATAAGGCCTTAAAGAAGAGGTTAATATTATTTGGAAATACTTTTAACCAAATATTATTTGGGTATAAATCTGATACTAATCTGCACAAATGAATTAAAGCACGCAGAGGCTAAACTTGGAAAGGTTATGATTACAATTGTTCCACTACAAAATTTCCCGGTAATTAATGACATTAGGCTATCTTCTTCTCATGGTTAATGCAATGGTGGTTAGGTTCAACATATAACCAGTATAGAAATTCAAAAAATAACCCTAAGTAGGCCACCAAGTGTACCTTGCCATTAATATTTTGAGAAAATGATAGAGGTCGGAACCATCTTGCCTTAAAGGCTTGTCTGCAACATTTAAGGCGCCCTGAGATAAGTCTATTTGGTTCAGTAATTGGCTAACATGCCCCAATGAAATGTCAAAAACTTACCATATATTCACATGGCCACGTATGATTACCAAAAATACCCATTACTCCATGCGAAAGGTTATTCCATAACTTTCACTTTCATTCTGGTCTTGGCTTGGTGAAGGAGAATGAAACATTTCAGACCAATTTCTGTTTGGCTTTCGTCTTAGCATTGTGGTCACGAGTTTGTGAGGTGGGATAGATCTTGGAAGGAAACTTCTCGACAGGCAAGCCTGTGCAAGGTAAGTCATCTTGACTATCCTTTTATTTTTTTTCCATTCAGGTCTTTCTGTCTCGTCAAGCAAGTCTCTGCATGATCCAGTTCCCCAGTCAATTCCTCGGTAGCATTCTTTTTTTTACTTCAAGGTTACTGTAGTAAAAAGGGGTCGGTGGTACCGTAGCAAGGTTTAGTTTTTTCACAGTTTACCCCTTTCTCTGTACTAGCCTTCCTTTCGAGCCTGAGCCATTCTCCTCTTGTGGAAGAACTTATCTCGGTGTCTGTTATAAATGTGCATCTGAGATATTCTATTTTTTATTGAACTTTTGTTATTAGGCCTAGCTTCCTCCATCAATTAGTCTCCTAGTTGACAGAGTGTTATGACCGGGTTTTTCCTTGCTTGGGTGCATAACATACCTTTCAACACAATGTTGATCTTGAAAATTTTAGTGTTTAATTAATAGGTTCATTGGTGTTATTATACTGATTAGAGGTGACGTTCTAATGGCCAGAAGTGTTTTAATCCTTTCCATTTATATTTGGAATTTTACATTGGTTTTATATTTATCATTACCTTATGATCATTATATGCATATCATTCCATGCAATGTTTATTTTGGATTAAATATTGGTATTCATTGCTAATGATGGGCCCCTTTGATGTGTGAGGGTACCCATCAGGGAGACTCGAAACTCCTCTTCTCCTTTCAATCTAGGAGGCACACAGTTTGGCACGATGGCGAAGGGTATGAAACCCTCCATTATATTTAAGTATTTCATCGACCACTTTCTAATTACGTTATGTTCCTTAAATTGATCATATTATTTCTGTTGGATATATTTTAATGTTTCGCATTACCTTGTGTAGGGTGCGATCACACCGAAGCATGGGAACGCCCTCTTCATTCCTTCAAGAGGTATTTGGGTTCCAAAATATAGTACCCCTCTGTCTAAGTTATTTCGAACTTATTAGCACTGATGGTCAAGGCTATGTTCCGTCCTTAATACTTTGAAGAATTTTTGTTCCAAGTTCTGTATTAATTGGTCAAGGGTACACCCTAATTTGTGTTAATATTTTGGTACTTAGAAAGCATACCAAGCTTGCGCCTGGTTGGATTTGTGATATCTAGACAGTCCTTCCCTTTAAGTAATATGATCATCATGTATTGGGTTTATTTTATTGTGGGTATAAATGAAGTAACGGGTTTAGATCTGTCACTTTCTATGTTTAACATCCTCCTATATATCTCCTAAAACTGGTTTGTCATTACGGATTTGAATTCTTTTCTTGAATTATTCTAGTTATTTTCCAGAATTTATCTTAGTATTGATTACACAGTCATTCCCAATATGATACGACTATGCCCAGTAGTATACCTAAAACTAGCACAGTAATAAGTGTGCCTAAGGGTTTGTTTTCCACTGGAATCGTGTGATTGCAATCATGACTTCCAGGTTTCATTTAGGCTCATGCACTTATTTCTGATGTAAAATTAGTATTGGTAGGAGTTTTAATCTGAGTCTCAATCCACCCATTCATAGTTTGACTCATGAACCAGTTGCATGAAATGTTCGTGGGAAATCCTATGCCTGTGGGATTCCATCTAGATTTTTGGTTTTTCAATATATATCGGTTGGAAATAATATCGGAAAATACATTTGTGTGATTGAGATTATAATAGATCGAGAGTTCCAAAATTCGTATTTGTTTCTTTTTCATGTGATTACTTTACTCCTTTATACCAGATACCCTGTCTTGCCCTGATTAACATAAAACATCGTGGCTTCTCTATGCCAATTACTACTTACCTTCTATTTCTACTACAACTATTAATCAAACATTTTATCAGTCTACTCACAAGAAATAAATAGCATTGTTCCTACGAAATAAGTTTGTTGTTATACTGTAGGTGCATCTTTAATCAACAGAGTCATCACTAATTCACTATTACAACCAAACTGATGTACATATACTCCGATTTTTCTGTAATGGGGTCTGTGGAGTTTGTTGAATTATTTTCCTATGTATATGTTTATATATATATCTGGTTTCCTAAATCTGTTGTAGATAGTTCATTTCAGCGTCATTGTATCGCTTATATAGAACGCCAATTATATAATGTATATATGTTCATAATATACCTATACAGGTCTATATGCATATCGAATATAATCTCAGTGATATAGGGTGTATTTACTTTGAAATTGAACTTGTATATTCATTAGAGGAGACTCATTGTATACTATAATCATCTACAAGAAATATAATTCGCCATAGATATTGGTATGCTTGGCTTCAATCACGTTATGCGAACACTTTAATTTTCTTTTTTCTCAACAGAATTAATTAAGAAGATAGATGTAGTATGTAGTCCATTCTATTATGAGAGTACTACCTTCTACAAAACTTGTCTTACTGGTTTATACATTCAATGACCTTAGTAATTACTCAGTATCACATATTAATAAATAAGTCCATTTCTAGCTAATGACTAGGAAGTAATGGATAGATCTTTCCCCACCACGACATTCAACCAGAAATTCATTCATAGAAGTAAACATATTGTAGCACATGACATTTAACCGGGATAAGGTAGAGTAGCATATCTAAATCAAATTTGTAGGAAGCCAAAGGGAACAACCACGTTCCTCCAAACCGTAGAACAGGGCAGCCAATCTACTTGCCGGATTCACCCCCTAGCTTGACCATGAATCCATGAGGGAAACTTGAAATCTCCTCTCCAACAATGTCCTTGAATTCCAGCAGAATCCTCTTGCCTCACACTCACACAGTAGTGCTCATAAAAACAAGAAAAAAAAATCAATCGTCTCCTTTCCCAGAATACTTGGCAGCGTCTTGCCTCCTCACATATGCTATTTATCAATTTGGCTAGGTCTTTTTCCCTCCCTTGGGAATTTTCGCAGCTTTCTGAATCCTTAATTTTCAAGGGTTTCCAATGGCCGAATCACTGATTCGCCACTTGTAAAAATCAACCCAGAGGTAGTTCCAATGTGTTCCCCATTCATGGAGTCATGGTCAGCTAAATTTAACATGGTTGTTCCATTTGTCCTCCTGTAATAAATATAAAATATTCTATTTTCATACAAGTGTCATATTCAAATGGTTGGTTGGGTCAAATCAAGTCTCTACCCAACATTCATAATAATTAATTACAATTATCAAATTCGAAATTTGGAATTTCCATAAATGGAAAAAAAATTCCAAATTCGAATTTACTAAAAACAGAATGAATTTTCAGCAAATTTAAATTTCAAAAAAATATATATTTTTTTGGGACGTCACATCCTTTCCCCCTTCAATAAAACACTGTCCTCAGTGTTTGTTCCTTTCGTGGAACACGATTTGATGATATTTCTGCAAATCTCCCTCCAACTCCCAATTGGCCTCCTCAGGACTAAAGTGCTTCTATTGCACCTTTACCTGAGCGACGACTCTATTCCGAGGTGTTATTTCTTTCCAATCCAAAATGCACAAGGGATCCACCTTGAAATCACCTTCGGGTTCCACCTACACCAAGTTCTAATCGATCATATGAGTAGGGTCATGAATATACTTTTTCAACAAAGAAATATGAAATACGTTATGAATTCTCAGATTAGCTGGGAGTGCAAGTTGATATGCTACAGGTCCAATTCGAGCTAGTATCTCGAAGGGTCCACAAAACCTAGGTGCCAGCTTGGCACAGTTCCCTAACTTCAATGAGCTTCTTCAGGCTTTGACCTTCAAATAAACATGGTCTCCCACTTGAAATTCCAAGTGTTTTGTTTTCTAATCTGCATAGCTCTTCTATCTATCCTGTGCTTCCTTCAAATTCTGTTGTACCTTCCTTACCGTGTTTTCCATTTCTTAGAGCATATTTGGTCCCACCATGAGTCTATCAGCTGGGTTATCCCAACTAATTAGAGTCATACATTTTCTACCGTACAATATTTTGAGAGGGCTCAATTTAGTCGAAGTTTGGTATCCATTGTTATATGCAAATTCTACCAAGTGTAGATAGTCTTCCCACCTATTCGGTTTTGTTCTTACATGCATGTGGAGCATATCCTCCATGATTTGGTTTATTGTTTTGGTTTGTCCATCCATTTGTGGGTGATAACTCATACTGAAATTAAAGGTAGTATTTATCCCTGCAAACAATTCCTTCCAAAGGGAAGATGTGAATTTTATGTCTCTATCTGAAATCACCATTTTAGGAATACCATGCAGTCTAAAAATTTATTTCATGAATATTTCAACAATTTTTATAGCTTTAAAAGTAGACTTTATAGGAATAAAGTGTGCAGACTTACTAAGTTTATCGATTACAACCATAATAGAATCGTTAAGTTTATGAGTTTTAGGGAAACCTGTTATAAAATCTAGCGATACGGTCTCTCACTTGCATTCTGGTACTGGTAATGGTTGTAATCGATCGGCTTGATGCTGGTGTTCGGCCTTAACATATTGACAATCTTGGCACCTAGCCAAGTATTATGTCATTTTGCCTTTCATATTAGGCCAATAAAATAGTTTTCTAAGTGTTGTTATCATTTTCTGGTAACCTGGATGGCAAGAATATAGTTTCTTATGCACTTCATCTAAGACTGTTAATTTTAACTCTGTAGAATCTCGTAAATAAAGCATGCTTTTAAATCGTAGTAATCCCTTCTTGTCGATACTTTCATATATTTTATCTGGGTTTGTTGTACCGTTCTGTAATTCTTCCATTACCTTAGTGTAATTTCCGTCGTTAATACCTATTGTGCTTATCCTTTGTTCCAGATCACTTTCGTCCTTGCTGATACTTATCTCGAATATCCTATGGACTCTTCTGCTTAAAGCACCTGCTACTTTATTTTCCTTACCCTTGATATGTCTGACCTTGAATTCAAATTTGATCAAGAAGGCTAGCCACCTTGCTTGTCTTGCATTAAGGTCTGGTTGGTTAAACAAATATTTCACTCCGCTATTATCCATTAATAGTAGGAATTTTCTGTCCATTATGTAGTGTCACCACATTTTTAAGGTGTGTATTACTGTTGCTAATTCTAAGTCATGAGTGACATAATTTCACTCCTATTCCTTTAATTTCTGGGACTCATAACAAATAATGTGTCCTTCCTCAGTTAGGACACCACCTAGTCCTTCTTTACTTGCATCCACATATACCGTGAAGTCTTTATCGGAGTTTGCTACCTTCAATATGGGTGCAGTTGTCAATAATCCCTTCATCTTGTTAAAGCTGTCTTGTCACATTTCTGACCAGTTAAACTTGGTTCCTTTCTTTTGTAGTGAAGTGATAGGGAAGGTTATTTTGGAAAACCCTTCTATAAACTTGTGGTAATATCTGGTGATTCCCATGAATGACCATATATCTGCTACATCCTTGGGCAACAGCCATTCCATAATGGATTTTGTCTTTTCCAGGTCTACGACTATGCCTTCTGCCAAAATCACATGTCCTAAATATTGTATTTCTTTTTGATAAAAGTCACACTTATCAAATTTGGTGTACAGTTTGTGTTTCCTCAACATTTGAAGAACTATTATTAAGTGTTCATCATGTTCCTCTTCCATTTTTGAATAGATCAGAATATCATCGATAAATACTACCATGAAGTTGTTTAAGTACTGAATGAAAATAATATTCATTAGACACATAAACTTGGCTGGTGCGTTAGTGAGTCCGAAAGGTATGACTATGTATTTGTAGTGTCGATATCTTGTCCGAAAAGATTTTTTTCTTACATCCTTGTCTTTTATTCTAACTTGATGACAACCAGATCGTAAATCCAACTTTGATAATATCTTGGCCCCACCTACTTGATCGAATAGATCATTTACTCTTGGTAAGAGGTATTTTTTCTTAATAGTCAATTTTTTAGTTATCTATAATCGATACATAGTCTTAGAGTACCATCTTTCTTTTTCACAAAGAGGACTGGTGCCCCTCATGGTGAGACACTTGGTCTGATATAATCTTTGTCCAACAATTCCTGTAACTGTATTTTTAATTCTCTCATTTCTGGTAGACTCATTCGGTAAGGTTCTTTTGAGATAGGGGCTGAACCTGGTAGTAGGTCTATGGAGAAGTCTCTTTCCCTTCTAGGAGGCAACTCTCGTATCTCATCCACAAACATGTCTCTGAAATCACGTAGGACAACAAAGTCTTCTAATTTTGGCTCATCATATTTTTCTAGTAGATTCGTTACTTGTATGACATAAACTTGACATCCCTTTCTCATACATTTCTTGAGTTGCATTGTTGAAACTTGTCTGACTGATACTCGTTTGGGTATACCTTGGTTTGTTATAATAGTGTCAAAATTGTCTTTATAGTTAAATATATTTGTATAGCAATCTAGTACTACTTTGTGTTGTTCCAACCAATCCATCCCAATAATCATATCGTAAGATCCTAGTGGTAGGATGTTCAGATTGGTGCTTGTATTTTGACCATCTAAGATGAACTCAAAATCTAGAACAAAGTCAACTACATTCCTTTTAGTGCTAGTCACTAATTGTACACACCATGGTTTTGCATGCTTCAGTTTCTTAAGTTTTTTTGACTCTGCAACATTAGGTGTAATATAACTTAACGTAGCTCCAGGGTCAATTAATAAAAAAAATCGAGTGTCATTGATTTTACCTTCGATTTCTACCACCGAGGACTAGTGTTCAGCTTGTCAACCATCTATGGCTGCATTTATCCGATGTAGGATTCTGCCAATGTTTCCCACCGTCGAGGCTTCCTGCAAATTATTAACAACAACTCTGTTTGTTGAAATCAAACGTGGATAGTTCCTCCTTAGATGAGGCTCTCCACACTCCCAACACTTTAATGGATCGCAGGAGGTCTCCCCAAACTTCTTCATTCCCAGGTTTAACAGTTTATCACTGCCTTGCGTATTCAGATGATTGGAGTGAAAATCATTTCTCGGAAAACTTTTTGTTGTATTCCGATAAGGAGCTGGCTAGTACCCCTTCTTCCGTTGGTTCATTCGATCTTGTTTCTTATCCTTCAAGGCTTTGGGAAACTCTACCCACTATTTATACTGGTTGTAGCACATTCGTGCTTTCTTGAATACATCGCTCAAGGATTTGGGTTTGTCAAACTCAATTCTGTCCTTGTAGGACTGTGGTAGACAGCTTAGAAATCGCTGGATTTTTACTTTATCCTCCCGGATGTATGACATGAACCTTAGTAGTTCTAGAAATTTATTTATAAGGTCCTCCATTGCCATCTATCCAAGTAGTAACTCATAAAATTATTTTGTCTTCCTTTCATAGTAACTTTCTGAAAGGTAATTTTTCTTGAAATACTTTTTAAAGTCAATCCATTCCAACTATTTCTCCTTTAGGCCCTTGGCCAATTTCAGGTCCTGCCACCAAATGCTGGCCTTCCCTTTCAGATTGTAGATGGCCATTCTGACCTTCATGTTTTGGGAATAGTTATAGATCTATAAGTATTTTTTGATGTCCAACAACCATGCCTCAGCTTCTTCTCCCGTCTTGGATTCTCCATCAAAGGTAGCTGGTTTAATCTTTTTAAATTCTCCTTTGAGGTGGTCTACTTGTTTTCTTTTTCTATCTGATTTAGTTTTGTCTTCAGCTAAAGGTGTTCCTTAAGATGAGCTGTCTCCTTTTTTTGTTTCTGGCATTGAGTTCTTGGAGGTCCTTTTGCTGACATCCTCCTCCTGGTTATCGTCCTTTGGGCTTTTCTTGGTCACTATACTACACAACAGGACTTCATTTATCTCTTACTTTTCTTGTTGTGCTTTCTTCAATTTTTCATTGTTCTCTTTGAAAATCTGTAGTTCAACAATAGGGTTCCTCATTGTTTCTAACACTTCCATGGGTGAGCTTCCATCACTGTTATGTCTTGGATCTCCAAGGGGTCCTTGCTACATATTTTCTTCCATCCTGATTTTTGCATCGTCTTGAGCTGCCATAATTAACACAAAATAGAAATAGCTTTTTGTTTGTAACCATAAGATTTTTATTAGTTTTACATAAATCAGAATATATATACTAAGCAGCTATTGTGGCCCTATTCAGGTCCAGTGTTGTAACCTTTTTTCTCTGATACCATATGTAATGTACCTCAAAATTTACATAAAAAAAAAATTGGGTACTTTGAGTTGATTTTGTGTCTCAAATATTTCAGTCATTCGTCAACCATAATGTACAACATTCTTATTGCCTTTTACTCCTCTATCCTATTTTTAACATATAGTCGCCTCTTCCTATTTCAGTATTGAGTTATACATGAACACAGGTACATAACTAAGGATATCTTGTTTCATAGAAACTTAGTACTATCCACCGTTTTCATTCCCAAAACCCACTTTATGATATGGAGATGTAACTACTTAGAACCACTATCATATTAGTGTGATGGTCGTAGATGTGAGGGTCTTATAACAGTTTTTCTAATATACTATTATAAGGTCTAAAAGAAGAGGTTAATATTATTTAGAAATACTTTTAACCAGATATTGTTTGGGTATAAATTTGATACTAATCTGCACAAATGAATTAAAGTGCGTAGAGGCTAAACTTGGAAAGGTTATGGTTACAATCGTGCCACTATAAAATTTCTTGGTAATTAACGACATTAGGCTATCCACTTCAGATGGTTAATGCAATGGTGTTTAGGTTCAACATATAACGAGTATAGCAAGGCAAAAAAGTAACCCTAAGTAGGCCACTCGATGTACCTTGCCATTAATATTTTGAGAAAATGATAGATGTTGGAACCATCTTTCCTTAAAGGTGTGTCTACAACATTTAAGGTGCCCTGAGATAAGTCTAATCGGTTTAGTAATCGACTAGAATTCCCCAATGAAATGTCGACAACTTACCATATATTCACATGGCCAGGTATGATTACCACCCATCCCCATTACTCCATGCAAAAGGTTATTCCATAGCTTTCACTTTCATTCTAGTCTTGGCTTGGTGAAGGAGAATGAAACGTTTCAGACCGATTTCCATTTTTCTTTCGTATTAGTATCGTGGTCATGAGTTTGTGATTCATACCTTGTACCAGGTGGAAGATATCTTGGAAGGAAACTTCTCGATAGGAAACGCTATGCAAGGTAAGTCATCTTGACTGTCTTTTTATTTTTTTTGCATTCGGGTCTTTCTGTCTCGTCAAGTAGGTCTTTGCATACACCATTTCCCCGGTCAGTTCCTCAATGGAATTCTTGTTTTTACTTCGAGATTACTCTAGTAAAAAGGGGTCGGTGGTACCCTAGCAAGGTTTAGGTTTTTCATAGTTTATCCCTTTCTCTGTACTAGACTTCCTTTCGAGGCTAAGCCATTATCCTCTTGTGGAAGAAATTATCTCGGTGTCTATTATAAATGTCCATCCGAGATATTCAGTTTTTTATTAAAATTTTGTTATTGGGCCTAGCTTCCTCTATCGGTTAGTCTCCCAGTTGACAGAGTGTTATGATCGGGTTTTTCCTTGCTTGGGTGCGTAACAAACCTTTCGGCACAGTGTTGATCTTGAAAATTTTTGTGTTTAATTAATAGGTTCATTGGTGTTATTATACCTATTAGAGGTGACGTTCTAATGGCCAAAGGCATTTTAATCCTTTTCGTTAATATTTGGAAATTTGCATTGGTTTTATATTTATCATTACTTTATGATTATTATACGCATATCATTACCTGCAATGTTTCTTTTGGATCAAATACTAGTATTCATCGCTAATGATGGGCCCCTTTGATGTGCGAGGGTACACATCAGGGAGACTCAAAATCCTCTTCCCCTTTCGATCTGGGAGGCACACGGTTTGGCACGATGGAAAAGGGTATGAAAACCTCCATTACAGTTAAGTATTTCATTGGGCCCTTTCTAATTACGTTATGTTCCAAAAATTGATCATATTATTTCTGTTGGATATATTTTAATGTTTTGCATTACCTTATGCAGGGTGCTTTCACGCCGAAGCATGGGACCACCCTCTTCATTTCTTCAAGAGGTATTCAGGTTCTAAAATACAATACCCCTCCATCCAAGTTATTTCGATTTTATTAGCACTGATGGTGAAGGCTATGTCCCGTCCTTAATACTTTGAAGACTTTTTGTTCCAATTTCTGTAGTAATTGGTCAAGGGTACGCCATAATTTGTATTAATATTTTGGTACTTAGAAAGCATGCCAAGCTTGCGCCTAGTTGGATTTGTTATATATAGACAATCATTCCCTTTAAGTAATATGATCATCATGTATTGAGTTTATTTTATTGTCGGTATAAATGAAGTAAGTTCAGATCTGTCACTTTCTGTGTTTAACATCGTCCTCTATATTTCCGAAAATCGGTTTGTCATTACAAAGTTGAATTATTTTCCTGAATTATTCTAGTTATTTTCCAGAATTTATCTTATTATTGATTACATAGTCATTCCCAATATGATACGGTTATGCACAGTAGTATACCTAAAACTAGCACAGTAATAAGTGTGCCTAAGGGTTTGTTTTCCACTGAAATTGTGCAATTGCAATCATGACATCTAGGTTTCATTTAGGCTCGTGCACTTATTTATGATATAAAATTAGTATTGGTAGGAGTTTTAATCTAAGTCTCAATCCACCCATTCATAGTTTGACTCATGAACGAGTTGCATGAAATGTTCATGGGAAATCCTATGCCTGTGGGATTCCATGTAGATTTTGGGGTTTTTAATATATATTGGTTGGAAATAATACAGAAAAATACATTTGTCTCATTGAGATTATAATAGATCAAGACTTCCAAAATTCGTATTTGTTTCCTTTTCATGTGATTACTTCACTCCTTTATACCAGATACCATGTATTGCCCTGATTAACATAAAACACCCTGGCTTCGCTATGCAAATTACTACTTACCTTTTGTTTCTACTACAACTATTAATCAAGCATTTTATCAGTCTACTCACCAGAAATAAACAACATTGTTCCTATGACAAAAGTTTTTTGTTATATTGTAGGTGCATCTTTAATCAACAGAGTCATCACTAATTTACTATTACAACCATACTAATGTACATATACTCCAATTTTTCTGTAATGGGGTCTGTGGAGTTTGCTGAATTATTTTCCTACGTATATGTTTATATATATATCTAGTTTCCTAACTCTATTGTAGACAGTTCATTTCAGCATCATTGTACCGCTTATATAGAACGCCCATTATATAATGTATATCTACTCATAATATACCTATACAGGTCTATATGCATATCAAATATAATCTCAGTGATATAGGGTGTATTTACTTTGAATTTGAACTTGTATATTCACTAGAGGAGACTCACTGTATACTATAATCATCTACAAGAAATATAATTCGCCATAGATATTGGTATGCTTGGCTTCAATCACATTATGCAACCAATTTAATTTTCTTTTTGCTGAACATAATTAATTAAGAAGATAGATGTATTATGTAGTCCATTCTATTATGAGAGTAGTAACTTCTACAGAACTCATCTTAGTGGTTAATACATTCAATGAACTTAGTAATTACTCAGTATCACGTCATAATAAATAACTCCATTTCCAGCTAACGACTAGGAAGTAATGGATAGATCTTTCCCCACCACAACGTTCAACGAGAAATTCATTCATACAAGTAAATAGATTGCAGCACATGACATTTAACCAGGATATGGTAGAGTAGCATATCTGAATCAAATTTGTGGGAAGCCAAAGGGAACAACCATGTTCCTCTCAACCGTAGAACAGGGTATCCAATCTACTTGCTTAATTCGCCCCCTAGACTGACCATGAATCCATGAGGGCAAACATGAAATCTCCTCTCCAGAAATTTCCTTCAATTCTGGCAGAATCCTCTTGCCTCACACTCACATAGTAGTGCTCATAACAACAAGAAAAAAAAAACAATAGTCTCCTTTCCCAATATGCTTGGCAACATCCTGCCTCCTCACATATGTTATTTATAAATTTGCCTAGGTCTTTTTCCCTCCCTTGGGAATTTTTGTAGATTTCTAAATCCCTGATCCTCAGGGGCTGCCAATGGACAAATCACTAATTTTCCACTTGTAACAATCAGCCCAGAGGTAGTTCCAATGTGCTCCCCACTCATGGAGTCATGGTCAGCTAAACTTAACATGTTTGTTCCATTTGTCCTCATGCAATCAATATAAATATTTTGTTTTCATACAAGTGTCATAGTCAAATAGTTAGTTGGGTCAAATCAGGTGTCTGCCCAACAGTCATAATAATTAATTACAATTGTCAAATTTGAAATTTGGAATTGCCATAAATGGCAAAAATTTTCCAAATTCGAATTTACTAAAAACGGAATGAATTTTCAGCAAATTTAAATTTCAATTTTTTTTTTTTGGGATGTCACATAGTCCCATTACTTACATATAGACCAATTAAAAAATCAGAATATAAATTAGTAATAATTGAAAAAACCATTTTAATTTTACAAAAGTTTAAATAATAAACATTTTTGGGAGAACTTTGGTGAGAGACTACAACATTCACTAGGTGCATTTAGATATATGATTTTTTGCATTTTGCAACTAGTTTTATAACCATAACCAAACCATAACCAAATTTTGCCAAACAATTTTTATTATTTTATTTTTTTAAATAAAAAACTAATTTTTTAATTATTACATATTTATATTCCGATTTTCCAATTCGTCTATATACAAGTGATAGGATATAATACCCTTGGTGGTATACAAGTGATGGGAGATAATACCCTTGGTGGTATACAAGTGATGGGAGATAATACCCTTGATGGTGAGCTATTATTTTTCAGATATTTGTGAGAATACAAAAAATAATTTTAAAAACAAAATTTCAGATATTTTTAATTGGCCACTTTGAAGGCTTTCATATGACAGTGGAGGCAGTCGCCAATGGTTTGTATTCCAATGTGAAAACATATTTATCTTTTTTGGTGCTCTTTTTTAATACAGTCGTTATACACCCGATCCCAATGTACATCGCCTTAGAGTAATTACTTGACGCACCTTGGACTTCTGAGCAGAGGGATGGAAAAGTAATTGATAGTTCAATATTGATGTCCTAGTGACTAGTAGAAATGACCTTCTAGTATGACCAAGTTCCTGGAGTGATATCATGTTGTTGTTGGAAAACAATAGTGCACACGTCATTCGGCTTACAACTTCCCTTACGAAATACATGAATATACTCACTAGAAGATTGAAAAGAGCTCCCATGATATGGATTTATAGAGAGGTGGTTATTATAAAGATCCATTCCTCTAATTTTTGAAACTTTTCTCTTCATATAAGTGTTCCAGTAATTCATGTTCGTAAGTGATGTAGTGGAATCATGCCACCTAGAAGGCATAGAGCGAATGCAGAAATGGAAGAATAAATGAGGCGACACATAATGAGACCAGATGCCATGGCAACAACGTAGAGGAGAGCACCAGATGTTGGATATATTAGTGAACATGGGAGCGAAGAGATAGAGGTTGAATAATATGTAGCAGAGCATGCTGCAGAAGATCACTTATTAAAATTTGTTTCAAGAATAAGATCTGAAGAAAAAATAGAGGTACCAATGTATGAAGTCAATTTGGAAGTTGAAGAATTGTTGGATTCGGTACATGCTATGGAGAATTAGTTTGATTATGAAGATATCGAAGAAGACAAGATAGTGAAACATGAAGTTGCAAGACTGAAGGGTCATGCATCACTATGGTGGGATGAAATGGAAGCCAAATGCATATGCAAGGGTAAGAATAAAATTAAAAGATGGCGTAGGATGGTAGCTAAGAGAAAAGACAAATTTATCCTGAAGGATTACCAAATCAATGTGCTCAGAAGATTGCAGAACCTGAGACAAAAATTATTATTAGTGAAGGAGTACATTGAAGAATTTTATAGACTGAACATCAGGGTTGGACAAAAAGAGAATGAAGATGAAAAAACAACTAGGTATATTGATGGGCTAAGATATGAAATACAGGAGGAGATCAACATGATGTCTATTAGTATAGTCGAGGATGCTTATCAAGAATCCTTGAAATCTAAGGAAAAAATTTCTAGGAAACAAAGCCAACGAAATAGAGGAGGAAATTGAAGCAGAGGTAATGGAACCAACAGAGAGAAGTTACAGAAGTAGAAGCATGAAGCTCGCAAACAACATAGTCACCCTAAGAAAGGTGGAAGTTCTAAGGAAGGACAACATGGAAGAAGAATATCTTTTTCCAGAGGAAGAGTCAGAGGAGGTGAAGTTAGATGTTATTCCTGTGGAAAACCAGGGCAAAAGTCTTGGGAATGTCCCAAGATAAAGAAAGAAGGAGGAGGCAAGACACACATTGATGAAGAATAGTAGCATGTGGAAGCAGAAGCATCAGAAGGAGGTAGAGGAATAAGTTCAATGAATAAGTATGTTCAGAACTGCTTGCAAGATGAAATACAAAGTCTCAAAGTTGATCATAGACAGTGGGAGAACTGACAATCTATTATCCACAGAGATGGTGGAGAAATTAAAGATGAATACAACTGAATATCCAAACCCATACAAGGTATCATGGTTGCAGAAAGATCATCAAGTGATGGTAAGTCAAAAATGGCAAGTTCAATTTAAAATAGGATGTTATAATGATGAAATATTTTGTGATGTAATTCCTATGGATGTCTGTCAGATTTTTTGGGGAGACCAATGTAGTTTGAGAGAAAAGTTATTCATGATGTAAGAAATAATACTTATACCCTATAAAAGAATTGTAGGACACACATGTTGTTACCAATATAAGACAAAGAGAAAAATAGGGTATCTACTTCAAGTATACTTCTCATGAGTGGGAAGGAAATCTTCAATCATGTCAAGAAAGAACAAGAAATACAATTTTCTATAGTGGGGAAACCTATAGTTATTCTTAAAAATAATTTTGTGGAAGAGTTGCTTGAAGAAATCCATGAGCTATTAGAAAAATTTGCTGACATAGTAGTGGATGAGTTACCACACTCATTTCCAACCATTAGGAGTATAAGCCATCATATTGACCTTATTCCGGGAGCTAGTTTACCAAACACGACAACTTATAGTTTGACACCTACAGAGAATGAGGAAGTCAAAAATCAAGTCCAAGAGTTGTTGGATAAAGGTTCAGTGAGGGAAAGCCTAAGCCCATGCAAAGTACCAACTGTGTTAATTCCAAAGAAGGATGGAGGATGGAGAATGTGTATAGATTCCAGAGGCATCAACAATATAACCATTAGTTATAGATTGCCTTTATTGAGGATGGATGATTTCATGGATTGTTTGAGTGGAGCAAGATATTTTTCCAAGATAGACTTGAAGAGTGGATATCATCAAATAATAATGAGAGAGGGAGATAAATGGAAAACAACATTCAAGACAAATGAAGTATTTTTTGAGTGGTTGGTCACGTCATTTGGGTTGACAAATTCACCAAAGCACATTTATGAGATTAATGAATAAAATATTGAAAGAATTCATGAGAAAAATTTTCATAGTGTATATGGATGGCATACTAGTCTTCAGTAAAACAGAGGGAGAACATGTAAGACATATGACATTAGTGATGGAAAAGTTGCAGTAAGAAAAATTACTAATAAATATGAAGAAAAGATCTGTGATGAAGAAAGAACTCATATACTTGGGTTTTGTGATCTCTTCAAATGAATTGAATATGGATCCAGAAAAGGTGAGAGCAATCAAATAATTTCCATCACCAAGCACCATATTTGAGGTAAGAAGTTTTCATGGGTTAGCAAGTTTTTATAAAATGTTTATCAAAAATTTCAGTGGTAAAGGTATGCCTATGATGGACACTGTGAAGAAGAAACAAAATTATTTTAGTTGGTCAGATGAAGATGAAAAACGTTTCAATGTGTTGAAGGAGGAGATCACAGAACAACCAATTATGGTCTTAGCAAATTTTGGAAAAACATTTCAAGTGAGAAGTGATTCAAGTGGATTAACTATTGGAGTAGTCTTGAGTCAAGATAATAGGAAAGTTTCTTATTCCCGTGAGAAGTTGAATGATGGCAAGAAAAAGTATTCCACATATGGAAAATAATTTTATGCAGTGATTCAAGATTTGAAGAAGTGGAGGATCTATCTAATTCCTAAAGAATTTGTCTTGTATAGTGATAATGAAGCTTTACAATTTATTACTAGGAAAGAAAATTTGAATCAGAGATATGCTAAATGGGTAGAATTTATGCATAATTTTACTTTTTTTATTAAACATATTGTTGGAACAACTAACAAAGTTGCATATTCTTTGAGGAGGAGGAGTTTAATCATACATGAATTTCAAGTGGAGACCTTAGGGTTTGAACACCTCAAGGAAATGTATTGAGAAGATTCAAATTTTAAGGAAGCTTATGAGGAAAGTAAGAATCCTTTGTTGGGAGACAGAAGACCATGGACAAAATATTTGATCTAGGATGGATTATTGTTCAAAGGAAACCAACTATGCATACTGAAATGCTCAATGAGAGATAACTTGTTGAAGGAAAAACAAAATGGAGGTTTAGCTGGACATTTTGGTCATGATAAGACATTTGCACAGATGAGAAATTTGTATTATTTTCCAGGCATGAGGGAAGAGGTTAAAATGTTTGTGAACAACTGTAGAATTTTTCAGTATGCAAAAGGAATATAGTAGAACATTGGTTTGTATTAGCCATTACTAATTCCAGAAAGGTTGTGGGATGCAATGAGTATGGATTTTGTTTTGGGATTGCCTAGAAATAAAAAAGGGAGTGATTCCATATTTGTTGTGGTGGACATATTTTCAAAAATGGAACATATCATACCATGCGAGAAGACAAACAATGGTACACACATAACCAATTTGTTTTTCAGAGAAGTGGTGAGACTACATGGATTGCATAGGAGGATAGTCTTAGACAGGGACACCAACTTTGTAGGACACTTTTGGAGGACTCTATGGAAAAGGATGGGGACAAAATTGTACTTTAGCTATGCATATCACCCTCAAAAAGATGGACAGACTGAAGTAGTAAACAAGAGTCTGGGAGACTTGTTAAGAATTTTAGTCACTGAGCAAGGTCGTTAATGCGATCAGATTTTGGCATAAGAAAAATTTGCATCCAACAATTCAGTGAACAAGAGCATAGGGAAAAGTCCATTTGAAACTGTGTATGGTATATATCCAAGAGGGATTACAAAGTTGAGAGATTTGAATCAAGATAAGTTCATAAGTGTTGGAGCAAAGGATTTTGCAGCATAAATGCGGAAACTCCATGATAGAGTCAGAGAGAAGCTATAGGACAACAACCATAAATATAATAACAAAGTTGATTAGAAGAGGAGAGAAGTTCAATTCGAAGTAGGAGCTGAAGTTTGATCTCATTTGTGAAAAGAAAGGTTTCCAAGGGGAACATATGACAAGTTGAAGAAGAAGAAGATAGGACCACACAAGATTCTCTGAAAATTCGCAGTCTATTATTATGAGATTGATTTTCCAGAGAATGTTGGGATGTCACCGATATTCAATGTTGCAAACTTGTATCCTTATAGGAGAGATGAGGTAGGAGAATATGATGATAAAAAAGAAGTTCAGTGGGAAGAACAATTTCCCACAGTAGAAAAACCTCAGATGGAGAAAATCATTAAATAGAGAGCTAGAAAGAAGACGAGGAGGAAGACATATCCTGAATACTTGGTGAAGTCAAAAGATAATCCAGTGGAAGATTCGAGTTGGGTAACAAAACCTGATATTTTGAAGCATGGAAAAATAGTGCACGAACTCGTGGACATGAGTCCATGAATATTTTAACCAGAGGAGTATGATGCAGGAGCATCACCTTCAAAGTCAAATATGTAAGCATGGAGGAAAAGATATGACGTCTTAGCATGACAGAGTTTCAAATCAACATTTAACTCAGAAGTAAATCAAGTTATTGAGATATTTTTGAAAATAACATTATTTAAATATGTCGTGTTTGTAATGTCGTATAGGACTGAAAGGAGTTGCAGATATAGAGTGTTGGATCTTATCCTGCAATAAGTGTTAGTTATTGTAATAAGACAAAGTAGGTAACCGCTATGATTTGATAGGATAAGTTGCATAAAGGACAGAGAGAGCTCATGGAGCCAGTCCTTAGATAATTTGTTGTTGTATTGCAAAAGTATCAAGAGATAGGAAGATCGATATCAATAGAGGAGAATAGAGTAGGAGAAAGACACAGTGAATAACTACAATGTTATGTAATCTATTCATGAATGAATAGAGAAGGAAAAATATTCCCAAATCCTTGGACTATATTCATATTGATGTCTAAATGGATGGATGTTATATTTTGTATGCATGATTTAGTTCATTTTCGTTCATATATGATTGTTATGAAGTTAATCGTATGATGTTGTGATGAAGCTGGATAAGTTTCAATTGTTTCTCTTCTGAAACTCGTATGCAAGTTGTGCATCTCGTACACAAGGAGTGCATTGACAGAGTCTCGTATATGAATCATAGGAGTTTAGAGAGAAAAAAGGAAACTTAGACCAGGTACAAGGAGTGCACAATGCCAAAGAACAGCTAAGCATCGAAGAACTAGAACTAAGGAATGTCGGGAGGGTGAGAAGAATTTATTTCCAATAAATCCTTCAATATGAGTTATAAAAATCTTGAGAATGCAAGGAGTGCATGGGAAATCAAAGATATTCAAAGATATCAAGCTCATAGGAGATAGTGCTTTTCAGAAGCATAGACAAGGTCCAAGATACAAACTCGTGGGAGGAACAAAGGTCGAGACCTTTGAACAACAACAAAGCCTTCTAAGTCAGAGGAAGTTGGAAGCTTAGGAGGAGGAGAAAAAATAGTCATTGGGTCATACCACAGAGGAGTAATCATTGTCTGATCAAAGAAAGGTGCATGATCCTTAGCGCTTTGCACATGCATGAGAGTGAACCTGCTAAAGTTTTGAAGTCCTCAAAGTAGTTTGGGATCATCCATCGTCAAAGAGGATAGGTAGTGTAAGATTCATAACTCGAGATGTTCATGGATCAGGAGGAGGTGGAATATCCAAAGTAATTGGAGGTCAATCATCACCAGGAAGAGAATCTAGGTCATTGATCATCAGAAGATACGTGTCAATAGATCATAAGTTTAAGGAGGAAGCAAGGTTCAAGAGTTGAAATTCCCGAAGTCCAGAGAGTCAAAGGTGATCTCGACCATTAGATCCAAAGAGACATGTGGTGACAAATCTATGGACTCCGGGTAATGTCTCGAAGTAATTCATAGTCATCCAATTCAAGAGAACACGTGGAATAACCCTGTGTATTTCCAGTAGAAGTGATGTTTGAGATTTGATATCTTAGTAGTTCGGAGACCTCAAAGAGATATCGACTATTGATCGAGAAAGGGGTCGTAGGACCGTTGATCTAGTTGAAAGATCAAATTCTGGAAGTAGAGGCAGAGCCGCTGATTGAGAAGGATAGGTGTCCATAGATCATCAAATCCAAAATATTGATGTATGGAGAAAATAAGGGTTTGAGAGTTGAAACTCTTGAAGCCCGGATCACGAAAAAAATCAGAGCCATTGATTTAGGAAGGTTAGATATGATTCGTACAACTTGAAAGAACAGATTTGAACTGTCACTTCAGAAGAACCATCAAGATCATGATATTGATGGTCAAATTGTATTGCAGGGATCGAAGGTGTGAGAACTTTAAAAAATTGAGGGAGGGTCGCAATCCAAACCATGGTTTTTTATAAAGGACACAAGGAGGCTCAAGGAGAAATGCAAGACGGAAAGTAGTTTGATCTCAAATTGCCTTTGGCCATTCCCACAATCACTTAGTCATGTGAGGTCATCGCCCAAGGTCACATCTAAGGAGGGGCCAAGAGAAAAGGGGCTAACACCAACTATGAGATTTCGTTGGAGCACGAAGGAGAAGGTCGAGGGTATCATCAGACATGCACTAGGAAGACAGAAGGACATGTGTTTAAAACCATAATGATACCATCAAGGTTTCAGAGAGTTAATTGACTCCAGAATCAAAGATCCTTGAAGGTCATGTAGCCCTACGAGGGAGTAGGGGGGTTGCATCAGACTACCAGAGGTCACATCGATCTTGGCTCAATCTTGAGCTAGTAGAAAATGTGATCTCCTACCCCAACCCTAGGATGAAGACGGAGCCCAAAGAAGAGACCCCAAACCCTTCCCAAAGGGATATTCCACACCACAACAACCTGAATACTCAGATAGAAAAGTCTTATTGCAGAGCAAGTAGTGAATCCTAGACCCTTCTAAAAACTAGGTGTTCGAAGACGTCTGATAGACGGAAAGGGAAGGAGTTCCGTAAAAGTTCGAAGAAGAAGGAAAGGGGGTATCAGACCCCAAGGAGAAGACTAAACCAATAGAGGAAGGAGCCAAAAAACCCTCAATCATAGGAGACACGGAAGTGAGGGAGACCTCAGACACACCAATATTCCATGACACCTCACTCGAGGAGGCTAAAGGAGTATTAATCGAAGGAGGAAAAAGAGCCCCAGTAGGAGAAAGGGTGAAGAAAGCCACCTCAGGATGAGGGTGGGAGAAGAGGGAAGGGGAGCCCACTGAAATTAAATGAATCCAACCCCCTAGACTCCAACTGAAGCAACAAATAAGAAGTAGAAGAAGTAATCGGTCGAATAGAGAACTTTTTCTTACTTAATCAATCTATTAGTGAATACTTTTTTACCTTTGGATGAGCCAAGTCCCGAGCATCTGAAGAAATACCTGTTGGTGAAGAGGAGTGTCACTTATCAACCCTGCGAGAGCCCTAAACCAGTGAATCAACCAAATGAGCACCCCTAGAGGCCCCAAATCTGAAAACCACACGACCTGACTCAGAGCCAACGCCATCATCCACTGATCCCCGCATCTTACCCTTGAAGGGCAGTTTGCAGTCTACAACACCATGCTCATAAGAATGACATCTATGGCATTTGAAAGGAATTCCTTCATAATCCAAAGGTTGTATGAAAGAGTTGAAATTCATCTCAATAGTCAACTCCTTTAGAATTTCCCGAAGATCCAACCTCACTAAAATCCTAGCCATGGACAAAAGGTCAGTATCCTCAAAGGAAAAATCTGCATCAATATATTCACCCAATTTGTTTCCAATTGATGAGAAATGAGTAGGTTCCAGTACTCCATAGGGAGATGTGGTAGCTAAACTAAAACAGGGACCACATCCACCCTCTCACGATTTGCGTGGGGTCGAGTGCTTAAGAAGAATGGGAGTGTGATCCATACCCCAGGTTTTAGAAAGAACCCAAGTGACATCAGAAGAGGTAGTGAAGACGAAAGCAAACCAGCCCTTTGCTAGTAGTCGAATGCTATGAAAGCCAAAGAGGTTAGATCCCCGAGATTTTTCCATCCAAGAGAACAAGAAAGAGGTAACCATCCTTTTCCCACGCACTCAACCCACCACATCCAACTCTAAGAACTCAACCACCTCATCCATGTCAATATCCTCACCGAAAACTAGTCGTTTCACGTCGTTTCTATCGTTCTCTGGGCGTTTTGGAGCCACAACTTCAAATGAGCGCCCCCCCAATTGTCTCCATACTAAACCACCAAAGGTAGAAAGGAAGGTGAACCCACAGGACACTGGAAGCCAAAAAAACCCTATTCAGACTAGGAATCCAACCCTAACCCCCGCTGAACCCGATCAAGACATTCCCCCCACCAACCAACCCAACACCTAAAAATGGGAGGCCCTACCCTCGTGCACCAAACCTCGTCGGACATTCCTTCTCTCAAACCCTCATTTCCCCTACATGGTAGGCTAAACACCATAATGTTGTTTATGCTATATGGTTTTCATATATATATATATATATATATATAATTCTTTTAGCATTTATTGTTTATTATAGTATATTAATAATAAAGTTTAACTTTCATTTTCCTTGCACTTATAAGCAATAAGTTATCCATTTTTTAGGGTGTACACTCCATCCATTTATTCCTCATGACTAGTAGAGTGTCTACTCAAAATGTTAAACATTTCAAAAACTACCTACAATATTTAACTATCTAAAATAATCATAATCATAGAAAACCTAAATATCTTAGTTTCTATTGTTTTGTTAGCTCAAAATGTTAAACATTTCAAAAACTACCTACAATATTTAACTATCTAAAATAATCATAATCATAGAAAACCTAAATATCTTAGTTTCTATTGTTTTGTTAGAAAGTCTTTGAACATTTCAAAAACTATCTACACAATTTAACTTCAAAATAACTATACAAAACCAAAATATTTAGTTTCTACGCATCTCTTAGGTCGGCTGTCTTCTAACTTTACTTCTTTAATAGTAAAATTACCCTCAGCTTCGGTACAAATAAGTAATCGCATCTTTAACGAATCAAATTTGTACATCCCTCTGCTTACGTACTTTTGTGTGGTGCTGAGCTACTTTATATGTAATTCTGAGACTCGTGACTACGAATCCAGCAGGGACAGTGATCATCCTTTTGTGTGGTGCTGAGTTTCTTTATATCTAATTCTGAGAAGGACAAACGGAAATGGAGATGGAAATAGTTGCCGAAGGACAAACGGAAATGGAAGTAGTGAGCGAAGATCGAAAGGAAATGATACCCGACAGGTATATGGACATCATCAGCGGAGAATTTGCTTATGACCCAGTTCGACTACCACTGGATCAAGATCCCACGCAGCTTCTCTATAACAGAAATACTCTACAGACCATTTGGGAAACTGAACGGCATGCCCGCAATCCCCTTACTAGACAATGGTTTGACATTAAATGCGTTATTCCCCAAATAGATTTGAGAAAAGAAATGAAGCATTTCAGTAAACTTCATGGATTTCCTCCAAAAACTGTAATTGCCGAGTATTCAAAAATTCTGGACGGGGAAGAGATGAAGCGACATTTAATGACGTTACGTACATATGTTAAAGGGAGACCGATAACAGAGGAGCAATGGGTGAAAATATGGAAGACAAGCAATATATTACGCTTGTTTTGTGAGTTTCATTTTGAGAACATAAAATTATTCATATCTCTACAAGGCTTCAGATATTTTAAGAAAGTCATTTGCCAAACTTTAAAAGAAAAGGACGCGAAAGATGCTGCTCTAGATGTAGGTAAGGAAATAGTGAGGACAATTGATGTCGTAATAAATGGAATGAGATCACGTGGAGAAAATTGCAGGGCAATTTTTGGGAACCTGGAAGAAAATTGCCCGGAACGATACTGGCTGATTATAAGTTTAATCGCGATTGTACGCTATGTTAATAATAATAATAATAATCAGGGCTATATAAAAATGCAATCCCTTATTCTGCGATCATTTTCTACAATTTTTCATGAGATTACGGGTGTAAATAACATCATTCTTGCACGTGGGAGAACAATAAGAGCCATTCTGATGGGATACCCGTGTGCCCTCAGTATATTATGTCAAAGAAATGCAAAGAATATCAGCAGCGAAGATTTGATTCACGGGATTGCTATTCTGAGAACAGTGAGGGTGTGGCTATTAAATTTCGATCGGAGGTACGTGACGGCACTGGCTAATGCTGTAATTATCTGCATCTCCAGAGAAGTTGAGACATCAAAGGAGATGACTGGCTTTATGGAGGGACAACTTATTGCGGCTCAAACGGACGCGCGGCAAAATTCTGAGGCCCTTGAGAAAGGTATTAGCCTTGTTAGAGATATAGCCATGGAACAAGGCGAATTAACTACTTGTATTCTGAGACGAGGTTTAGATATAGTAAAGGACCTGGTTCATATGTTTGAGCGTTTTACTCAGACCAAAAATGAAGATGATGGGAACCGAAAGTTTGCAGTCTTAATTTGTGAAAACAAGTGCGAGATGGATCAGTGTGTTCATTACAGAATCGCACAATATGGATTGGATATCAGCGAAGCCTTAGCCAGGAAACAAGGTCTATTGTTGGATGTTGAAGTTCTCCGCATATTCATTCGTGACAGAGTTAATTTTATATAACAACTATATATTAAGTTTTCTTGTTAGTCCCTAGCCGGACGCTAGGGACTATAGACTATAGGATTCGGCCAGCGGTCAACTATGGTTTCTTCTATTAATATGTTTGTCTTTTTTGTAACAACATTTCGTTCAGAGCTCTTTTGACGAAGACTCTTGTAACAACATTTCGTTCAGAGCTCTTTTGACGAAGAGTCTTCGTCTAAGGGTCTTGTTCGTCCTGACTAGTAGGAGGGGTGGTGGATTTGAGGTGGGGGGTGGGGGGTGCGCACACTCGTTCTACCCCGGTAAAACCCTATATTATTGAATAAGCGGCCCGGTTCACTTCCCGACCGCCACTTTGTTCTGGTAAGTTCGTTGCTCGATTTTGAAGAAAATGACTCTTAAAACGAAAGCCCCTTCCTGAACTATTGACCGCCGAGGTAGTTTTCATAGTTGTTATAATAAGTCATAGAGCATCTTCTATTTTCATTATATGGATGTTTTACATTTTGTATCATTTTTATAAATTTTGTAGTATGTTATATTAATTTTTATTTTTGAAAAATTAAAAATTATTTTCATGATTTTAAAAAATTTATATTTTCATTTTTTAATTTATCTTAGTCAATTAAATATCCAATGGATGGAAAAAAAAATTCTTCATTCTCACAATTTAAAATTTATTTAAACTAGCATAGCTGCTAACTCACTGTTGGTGAATCCCAAAAGAAAACCCATGTTTTATGCTGTAAAAAAATTATTACAACAACTTTTTAAAAATAATATCAATGGATTCCAATATGATATTGGATGTCTATAAAACTATAAACTACTTGTGAATGCTTCCTGGCATAACGAATTGAAACCTTGGTTCCCCTCTATCCATCTTCGCCCATGCATGAAGAAACTGCCAACTTACCAGCCCGTCAAACAAAACAGTGGCTAAATCCCTCATAGAAAACAAACCCTCCACATGTCAGCCACTTAATCTTCACTGACAAAGGGATGAAGAATAATTACACCTTTCATAATACTTTGGGTAGCTCTAGGGAATGCACCAGATCTTGGGAAATGAAATGCGTGGACAACTGAGGTAGTGAAATTGGTGGATAGCTGAGGAAATCCCAGGTAGAGGAAACACTCAGACAATTGATTAAATCTGTGATAGCATGGAAACTTGGCTATAATCTTAAAGGTTAATTATTTAAACTAGCAATCATATGATGTTACAATAAATTTTTAATATGATTAGGTAAATGTTAAAAAGTAAACAAGTTAACTGATGCATTCATAAATGCAAGGAAGTTATCAACAATAAATCACACTCATTGATTTTGGAGGACGACTAAGAATATACAGGCATCTTCAATCTGTAACCATAAAATTATAATTTAAGATTAAAAGATCATTAATTGTGCCCATCACCAATAGGTATACCCTTTCGACATAAAAATAAATAAATGTAATTAAAACTCGTTGCCACCAGCACGATATGTACCTCACTTTGCAAGATATGTACCCCTCTCACAACCATGCACAATGCCTTGTACATGCCTACACCTTCCTTCCTACATGCAAAGTGCCTTCTACCGGGCTACCCTAGGCTTGCTCCAAGCCACTAGATAGCTCAAAGAGATGGATTACTCTTTTGCTATGAAACTTTTGAAGAAGTAACAAAAGCCAAGAGATGAAGGGGAAACCTGCGTGCATAACTATAAAACCTTAACTAAAAGATTCTATTCCTAAAAAAAACTTTGACAGTACATATACAATCTTTAAATGATGCCAAGAAAAATGAAAAATGAGAATTTCATTGAATGATTTAGAAAACGAAAAAGTTGTATCCAGTAAAACTTAAAAACTAAAACTAGCCATCATCCAGACAAACAAGACCATTCCACATTTTCTCCATTAAACTTGTCCCCATTAACTAAAACTAGCCATCATCCACACAAACAAGACCATTCCACATTTTCTCCATTAAACTTGTCCCCATTTTTGTTGTATATAATTCTATCGTTTTCATTAACGAAGATGTTAATGACTACAATATTATGATGTTGGCCGAGGATATTCGTGTACCCTTTCATGGCTATGCCTGTGTACCAATAATATGTGAAAACACGAACCTGAGTGATAATTTTGGAAGTTGAGACAAATTTCAGACTTATAACAAACTGGAACAATTGAGCATCTGACAAGAATATTTCGAAGATATGTCACAAATCACAATTCCTCTTCCAATATCGTGTAACGTCCTATGAGCCTTGGAACTCCATGGGCTGACACATGATGAGGCTTATGCCTTTAAAACCCTAATAAATGAATTGTCTCACTGTGTATAGATCAGTAGCATTAAAGTAGTTGTGGAAGGAATCCCAACTTGAAGACTTTTCTCTTCCTACTTGGTATGAGAATCATACCTTCACTTACAAGTAAAATAACACGGGAATGTTGCTCCAAAAGATGAGCAGATATATGTACTTACATAATTTCAAAATATCAACAAGTGTTGTTATCACTAAAAGTCGATTAGACGATAATATTAGTGGACAAACCAAGAGAAAATATTAGTGGACAAATCAAGAGAAAATGACAGACATGAAAGAGATCTTATGTTCATAACTTTCTAGCATTTCAAAAAGCTTCCTTTAACCAGTTTATTTTTTAACATTTATTCCAAATTACAAATTTATTCCACTATTAACTTTTTATCATTTTACAGTACTATATTTACATTTGTGCCACCTACATAATTATAATCAATAGTTACATTTGTGCCACCTACATAATTATAATCAATAGTTTCATATTTTTGAGTGGTTTCATATTCTTAGTATTCTTAGTTTCATATTTTTGAGTCGTTTCATATTCTTCATATTCTTAGCTACATATTATTCATCTTACCAACCTGTGCAGACCTATTACAATGTCTTGTTCCTTTTAGTCCAACTTCCATCCATTTTTAAATGCAATAGATTTTCATTTTTTAAACTCATAATGATAAAAAAAGTCATTATTGAAATTAGTGACTGAAAAGCTAACATAAAGTAGTGTAAATTGAGTTTCAAGGAAATTGTAAAATGAACATTTAGTAATTTTATTTTATTTTATTTACTTTTTCACATTTACATAATATGATTTTGAAACAATCCATCGTCAGGTCAAGTATTCCACCCAGAGGGTGGCTTTTCAATTCACTGAAACCATTTGCAACCAGCTCTGGACTCGCATCTAGATAACCAGATCCCTTTTGATTGGGAGTTCTTGCTTACATAATATTGTAGATAAACAATAATAATACTTTTGACATCTGTTTATGCCACATGACAAAGTTTTATATTTCTCTCTACTGAGCATAACTCTCATGCATAGAGACATAGTACGCTTAAACTGTTCTTTCATTCTTGTACTATATTTGAAAGAAAGAAATAAGGGAAATAGATGAAAAGCATCTATTATGTTATTTTGTTTGTTTAAATTATTCTTATTCTGTTATTTTGTTTGTTTTAATTAGTTTAAAAATGTGAAAAATGACATACATAGGTTTATATCAACCATTTTTATAAAGTGGGGTGAAATCATGAAGATGGATTACACTTTTGTTTGTTTTATGAGAAAAAAAGTTGTATTTTCACAAGTTATTCAACTTCTTCCATACAAAGGTATTTTTTTTATTTAGAATTTCACTTTACAGTAAAAACAAAACTTGTGAATAATTGTGTTATCTTTCCAATAAATATTTTTCAATTTTTTTTTATCACGATTTGATATGTCAATTTGACAATTGTTTAAACATATGTTCCTTAAACATCAAATGAATGATAATGAGTTACTTATTTGTACAACAATGTATCTATTATTAAACTTATGTTTTTAAGAAATGAAATATACTGCAACAATCTACATAGACTCTATTTTATTATGACTATAATTTTGAATCTAATGGATGAATATTATAATTTCTAGAATTTTTTTAAGTTGACCAAGCTGAAAACGTTGCATATTTTAAACACATGTTTTTATACACATTGTATCTATCTTAATTTTTACTTAAAACTAAAATCTAAATATACCCTTTTGAAAAGAACAGTTTAAGGATTATGAATATATTTTTTCCAAAATTTTCACAGTATATTTTTAGAGATACCGATATTTTATTTCACCAAATCATAATGTATGTTGAACATATTATGTAGTGATTTTTTTAAAAAATTAAATAAAATTAGATAAAAATAAAGAAAATGAAAACAAATTATAGGAATTGAAAGTAGATTCAATTTTTGAAATGATGGTGTCAATTTTGAAACCAAATTCTCAGTATTTGTAGGAGTCGAGTCCGCAACCTCCGAAGTTCAGTTAAGCTTAGGGAAATTCTCTGGTTTTAGTTTTCAGTCCCAAATTTTTTTTTTCGACCGAAATAATATTTCAGCCAAAAAAATAATATTTTGATTGAAAGAATAAAATCTAACGGAAACCATCAAAACTAAACACTTTCCAAGGTTTTCGGCCGAAAAACCATTCTTTCGGCCCAAAGACTATCGAACGAATTTCATCCGTCGGAAAAAAGGAAACAACATGTCGTATAGCTTCCTTTCACGCCAAATTGTATAAATAGGATTTCCACTGAACACATTTAACACAATTCATCATATGGACAGACATATATAAGCTCGGGGATAGGGATTTCAAAGCATTTCTATTACCATTGCAGTTGTATTCTTTTCTTTCTTTATTTCTTCCCTCTGTTGCATAGGCTTAATCGGAGGATCGATATCGATGCATGGTGGTTTTCTATAGCACTTAAACAAAGTTCTGAATCATCTTTTTTGTTTTTGTTGAATAAGGTAATTGATGTTTGTTCAAGTTTTTATTGGAATAACAATTTATATGTTGAAAGATAAATGTTGAGCATTTTTAAAGGTGATGTCTTTGTTGAACATATCTTTTACAGATAACTATAAAAGTCATGGGAAACAAAAGTTTGTGCAAGAGAAAATATGATCGCACTTGAGATGATACTCACCTAATCAAACAAAGGAAAGAGCGTTATCGGAGAAAGAAACAAGAATGTGTAAATATTGAAGAAAGAAATGATGATAATGTCAATAGAGATTTTCGACCAAAAAGAAGTTTAACTATAAAAGTCATGGGAAACAAAAGTTTGTGCAAGAGAAAATATGATCGCACTTGAGATGATACTCACCTAATCAAACAAAGGAAAGAGCGTTATCGGAGAAAGAAACAATAATGTGTAAATATTGAAGAAAGAAATGATGATAATGTCAATAGAGATTTTCGACCAAAAAGAAGTTCAACAAGGTATGTATGCACATATGATGATCGAGCACACGATGCACATTGGGACTGTATTCATAAAGTACAAAATTCAAAGTATAGAATTCAAATTTAAAATATAGTAAATAATATTATCGATTGTAATTACAATTTGATGTTTTTCAAAAAACATGAATAGATTTGTCTCATAATGTCGAAGAAGACGTTGGAACCAAAATTGAAGCAAAAGATGTTGAAACTGAAATTGAATCAGAAGATGAATCATCTATAGGTATGTACATAAATTTAGATTAATACAAGATGAACACTCAAGTTTATATAACTTCGTGAATTTGTGTTCGGGTTATGTTTTTTAATATAAACTTTAAATTGAAATATACAGAAGAATCTATTAACATTGATGATGAAATGTTGATACTGACAAATTTGGGAAGAAAAAAGGTGAGCATTATATAAGATATCGAACTAAGAATATGTATAATACTTTTTTCAAAGATGAATCAGTAACAGGTTCAACTTTTACTTTGTCTATTGAATTCAAAAAAGTTAAAAGAAACTACATTATTATTGAGTATTCAAAAGTCAACAAAGGATACAAACGTGCAACATAATGTCTTTAACAATATAACTAATGTATTAAAATCTTTTGGAAAATCTTGAAAAGAAGATGTCTGTGTTGCACGTAAAATGTTACAAATAACAATTGTTTCAGGGAGCAATATAAAATATCGTTTGACACTACACATGGAAAAACAAATGGGCATGTCAATAAAAACATTGCACAAACATAGAAAATGATTTCTAGACAACCCTACAAAGATAGACTTGCAGAAAATGTTAAAGAATTGCTCTGTTATTGTTGGTTGGAAGAATCTCATGTTTCACCACATACAAGGGATGTGTTACGACGAAGAATAGCATGAAATAAATATGAAGAACATACAAAACATATATTGCCAATGACACAAATAGAGTTGTTTAATAAGTTCAAAGAAGAGCACAAAAAAGTTAAAATTTCCATCAATACATTTGTGCAACAAAAACCATGGTTTGTTAGACCCATCACTATCCATGACACATGTTGTTGTCGTTATCATGTGGATTTTGAGTTGTATTACGACACTTTTTGGATTTTGGTAAAACTTTATGGACAGGTTCACCTCCTCCTTCCACATTCTATGTTTTTATATCTAAAATTCTATGTGAAAGAGAAGATGATGATTTATTTTACAAAAAAAAATGTGTTGGTGGAAAGAAATGTGATCATTGTGGAAATATAAGTTTGTTTCATTCAAAGTATCATATTGATATGAATGACCAATCATTTTATAATATAAGAGTCAATTGGAAGAGATAGGAATATATGAGCAACACGACTCCACATTCTTCAAATGTTATTTCCAAAAGGCTTGTTTTAAGGTAGATAAAATCTGTTTGATAGAGATTTTGAAGAAGTTTGAGGAAGAAATCTATAAATACGCCAAGCATTCACGTAGAGCTCTATGGAAAGATCTACAATTCAAACAATCCTATGAAGTGTTTCCACTAGGAACAATTTTGTCTATAGTTGATTTTGCAGAGAATTACACATTCGTTGCACAAAAAGAATACAGAGTGAATATTATCATTCTGATCAAGTCACCATATTTGTCCACGTTCTATATATACATTCTCAACAGAGTCTTCCAAACATAAAAAGCACCAATGACAATCGACATGTTATTAAAGAATATCACTTTTATATAAGTGATGATCGAATCCACAACACACATTATGTACAACATTGTTTTAATAAATTCTAAGATTCATTGAAAGAACGCAAAATCATATTCGATCGACATTGGATATGGTCCGATGGGTGTGCAGGTCAGTTCAAATCTGCACGATAATTCTATTGGTTATGCCATCTTCATAAAAAATTAAACATTACACATTGTTGGAATTTTTTTGAGATTGGTCATGGAAAAGGAGAGTACGACAGTGCAGGGACATGTATAAAACGAGCACTTTGAGGGTATCAACTAAACCCTCATGCTGATCGATTTGAATCAGCTAAACAAGTTGTTGAATGGTGCAACATGGCGGTAATCCATGAATATAAGCCATCAAGGGATGTGAGCAGGTGTGTCTATATATAAATGTTACATGTATGTACACAAGATATATAAATTTGAACGTGTTCAAATTTATATTCAATCTTCAGTCATTTTCTTGAGAAATTTCAAGTTAACAAGTTATTGTCTTGTGCAAGTATTTTTGGCATGTTGGAATCGAAGATGTAAATAGATCAATCTCATATGACACCAGTACAACACCTCGGACAAGAAAAATACATCCAATTAAAACAAAATGTTTTCAAAATGGGTTTGTATTTGATAGACGAAATGAATCTTGTTTTTGCTCAGTTTCCATAGACGACTCAGAATCCATAGATATTTGCGAGATCAAAAATGCAGGATATGTTAAAGCTTTGAGACATACTAAACTTAATGTAAAAGGGAAAATGCCACTTGCAAGCTTAGAGTAGATGGAATCAAATGAAACTATAGTGTCAGATGATGGCTATAGAGTTTCTGATCTTATTAGAGAAGGTAAAATTTTTATGTTTAAATTTGTTCAAATAACTTGTAGACACATATTTGTGTGATAATCTAACACGAATTAATTGTTTTCCAATATATCCAATTATTTGCAAGAGATTTTTTTTCCATGGTTTCACCTGTAGACAACACTAAAAACGTGAAATATTATTTGATGCGATGCACAGAACAAAAGATGAGGCTATTAGAAGATTTTGATGATAACGATTTTATATATGAAAGAGGATCTATTGTATTGAAAGGATATTTTTTATAAGAAACCCATCAAACTAATACTCATGTTCACTTTCAAGACTACCAATCAGATGTCACAAGTTGTATATAGTCATTTGGTATGTGCAACGTGCATAAAGTTAATAGAAGTTCAATAATAAAAAAAAAAAAGTTAGAAAATGGAAAATTTCCAAAGTCGATCATGAACGAATAATTGAAGATGGAATATCAATATGTTGTTTTTAAAGAAACCTGGCACATGTGTACATTCCTAAATTTTTAATTTTTCATTGAAAGTACATTCCATATTTTGATAACTTATTTTGACTATCTTCAAACATATTTCCAATTATGATATTTATAAAAATGGTACTATGTATAAAAAACTCACTTGGGAATTGTACCCCAATTAGTACCTAAAAGTATATTTTTAGTACTTGCAACCTAATTAGTATAGGATTTAGGGAACTACTAATTTGTATGGAAGTGAAAGAACCATTTGGTAACTTATACCCCTATCGATACCCAAAAGTATGTCATTGGGGAATTTCACCCTAATTAGTATAGAAGTAAAAGAAATTCTTGGGGCACACCTTAATTTACATATATATGTAGTAACCATATTAATTTAAACATCAATTTATTCCATAAAGTGAAACAGTAACTTCATTACAAAATAATAATCTTCATAACAGTAACTTCAGTAACTTAAATTTATCAACGAATAATAATTTCATGACAGAATGAAACAAATATGTAAATTAACATACCTTGGTCTAATGCTAACCCTCTTCTTGTCTTGTTGTTCCTACTGTTGTCTTTCCCAACTTGAAGCCACGGACCAACTCTGCCCAAACCGTGTTTCCACCCTTCCAACTAGGATAGCTTCCTAGCTCCAGGATACCATATGGATATCCTAGCCCCCATGTCGAAAACCCCTAGCAACCCGGTGCCCCTGCAATGATACTCAAAGACTACATAACTCTACCATAGAACCAGAAAATCCAAGCCAAGAAACTAGTACTCTTGTCCCTCTCCAAAATGCTTCCTCCCCCCAAAATAAAATCCTCCTCCAAAAGAATGCCTTCCACCGTAAGGCTCTCCCCCTCATATTCCCCCTTCACCGACTCTCCCCTTGTCATTACTTTCCTTATCGATTTATTTATTATCTTATCCTTTTGTATTTATTATCTTATCTTATCCCTTATTAATATCTTATCCTTATATTTAATGTCCTATCCCTTCCCGAATATGTAAGTCTTGAACAAATTAAACTTATTAACCCCTTTAATTCTTTACTTAATTAATTAATGAGTCAATTAATAATTAATTAATCCTTGACAAACATGAATAAGTAATTAATAATAATTAATTAGTTAATATTATTTAAGAGATATTTATTGTTTAGCTAACTTTTACGATAGTTAGATTATTAAATTAATTATAATTAATAATCCTATACATGTATTTAAGTAGGTTTGTTACATACACCCACCCTTCAGGAAAATTCGTCCCAAAGTTAAGGTATCTTATGGTACAAAGGAAAAGAAACATGGTTCACACATTCATAACAATTAACCGACACTATTAGTAAGTAAGTCAAAAAAACTCATACATACTAGTGTATATGTACAAGAAATGCATGTGTATCTAGTAAATACAAGTCTCATGCATGTACTAATAATCAATAACTATCTCCCTTTAGTAATTTATGTATGCATCCAATCCAATCAACAAGACTAGTTTTTTATAAAAGACAACAACCAATCAATTGTTTGAGAAATCCTTTAATTACAATTATCCATTTCGACAACTTTATTTAGACAACTGTGATTTAATTACGAAATTATGAATATTCATATATACAGATTTTTTATTTTGAAGGGAAAACATTAAATTCCACCACAAGACACATATCCATACCTTTTCAACTATTACTACTCATCCTTCCTCCCTAACCTACTTCCATCTCCATTCCTATCCTTCCTCTGCTAGACTATCTTGGAGCATCAACTATATTGACCTAACTCCAAATAGAACCCGTAAGCGGAATTGTCGCTATCTCGACCAAGCTTCCCTAGGAGGCATCTGACAATCATCGTCACATGTCTTGGGGAGTGTGAACTAACACCGTTCTCCCATGACTTCAGGTTTTGGAGGATACACGGTGGGAAATTCCTCCACCCCTCCTAATCATAACTAGGGTCCATACCCTACAATAGAATATACAGTGGCACCGTGTTGCTAGGGGTTTTGTCATCGTTTATTCGGTTTTGGGTAGTTTCATCACCTGAAATCCTGCACTGGTCCACATATCATAGCAATGCATCCAAACCAATATAAATTCCACATACAATATTCATAGCATAGTGTTTCTTGGCTAGTGGTCATGATATCCACTTTCATCATCTTTATCCCTTGGCTATTTCATAGCCCATAACCTGCAGATTAGTCTGTAACACAAACTCATACATTTCTATGCATTATCATTATGTAATTTCATACTATCATCATTTCAATTTGGCATCCCTGTACCGATAAATTAACATCAGAGTTTTCCAGTTAGAAATAGATCTCATAATATCCCATAATTCAATTTTGACACCCGTTCATAAGATTATCATTTACCAAAATAGATTGCATCATATCCAACATTATTCTAATAGCATTTAACCTTCACAAAATTCACATTCTCACAATATGTCACATCAAATACATCATCATCAATAAGATTTAAAAATTCGCAAAATTTACATTCACATAATAGATCGCATTACATACATCATCATCAATAACATTTAATCATTCATAAAAGTTCATACATTTAAAGTTTAGGTGTATCACTTAATAGTTTCACTGTGACTAGAAAATAAAGTATATAGGCCTTAGGTAATCATGGTTTTCTAAGTCCAAAGGTGGTGTTACATACACCCAACCTTTGAGAAACATATTCTCGAGGTGGTCAAAAAAAGTGAGGGATAGTCTCCTCGTAGTGTCTCGGAATCTTCCCAAGTAGCAGATCCTGGACTATATTTGTCTCACTGGACCTCGACTGGGTCTACTAGACGGTTCCTGAGATGTCAGACTCTATGGTCCAATATGTGTAATGGTTCTACCGTGAGAGTTCCCACGTCTGATACTTGCAATTCCTTCCAATTTAGTTTATGTGGTTCATCAACAACATAATGACATAAAACAGATACATGAAATACATTATGAGTTTTATGCAAGTGGGGTGGCATTACGAGACGATAGGCAACGGGTCCAATTTTCTCTTGGATTTTGAATGGTCCCATAATTCAAGATGACAACTTTGTCCCCTTCCCAAACCGTATGGTGCTCTTATTAGGCCTGATACAAATGAAAACCTGGTCTCCCACTTCATAACTTTGGTTGGTCCTGTGTGCATCCACATAGCTTTTCTGCCTATCCTCTGCTTCCTTTAGTCTCCGCCTAATCTGAATCACCTGTTCTTCCATCTCTTGAATCAATTCTGGCCCAACTATTACTTAGTCTTCTAGTCTATCCCAACTCAATGGAGTTCTGCATGGCCTTCCATACAAATCTTCGTAGGGTGGCATTTTGATGGAGCTATGAAAACTGTTATTGTAGAAAAACTCTACCAAAGGTAGGTACTTCTCCTAGTGGGTTTGATTATCCATTACATACATCCTAAGAATGTCTTCCATGACTTGATTTACTCTCTCAGTTTGCCCATTTGTTTCAGGATGATAAGTTGTGCTTAAGTTCAACTGAGTCCCCAACGCTGACTGCAAAATTGTCCAAAACCTAGAAGTGAATCTAGAGTCCCTATCTGAAGTGATATTCTTAGGTATCCCATGAAATGGATAACCTCATTTACAAACACACGTGCCACATCAGTGAAATTGTAAGTGTATCTAACCGGAATGAAATGAGCACTCTCGGTCAACTTATCCACTATCAGAAGAATGACATTGTGTCTATGGGATGTGAGCGGCAACCCCACAAAAAAATACATAGAGATGACTTCCCATTTGGACATAGGAACATCATGTGGTTGTAGGAGGCCTGGCAGGTGATGGTGGTTGAATTTCACTTGTTGACATTCTAGGCACTTGGTGATGAAATGGACTACATCGCGTTTCATGCCTACCCAAAAGAAGAGATTCTCATATCTACGTACATCTTCTTCACACTCGGATGTGCACAATAAAGTTCTCTATGGGCTTCCTTTAGTATCATGCTTCAAATATCCCCATTCTCAAGGATGTACATCCTTCCTTGATATCTTAACAGTTTGTCTGTTTCCAGACCATATCCTTCTTACTTTGGATCTAACTGCTTCCTGCTCTAGAGGTTTGAAGCAACCTTTAAATACAAACTATATCATTAGAGTTGTGTCAACACATGTTCCCTCAGATTGACATTTAAGGTTATCAAGGAGAAGATATGTGGTCTCCTACTCAAGGCATCTGCAACCACATTTTTTTTTCCCTTGATGTACGAAATACCAAAATTGTACTCACTCATAAACTAACTCCATCGCCTTTGCCTGGAATTCATATCTCTTTGAGTGAAGAGATGTTTTAAACTTTGATGGTCTGTTTTCAGCTCAAAGTTTCGCCCCACAAGATAGTGCCTCCAAATTTTCAGAGCTACATTACAACTGCCAACTCTAAATCATGAGTCATGTATAACTCTTCATGCTTCTTCACTTCATTGATGCATAGGCTATCACTCCTCCATCTTGCATTAGCACGGCCCCCAAACTTTTCCTCGAGGAATCCGTGCAGAATGTGAGGTCCTTTTCCATATCCGACACTCATAGAATTGCCACACTAGTTAGTAACCTCTTAAGCTCAATGAATGCACTATCACACTCTCCTATCCATTCATACCTAACCCCCTTGCATTGCAAGGTGGTGATTGGTTTCGCTATTTTTGAGAATCCTTCTACAAATCTCTGGTAATAACCTGCTAGCCCCATGAAGCTTCTCGCCTCATGGGAATTTCAGCACTGGCTACTCCATAATGGCCTTTACCTTTTCTGGGTCCACAGAGATTCCTTTGCCGAAAATGATATGACCTAAATAGTGGATCTCTTTCTGGAAGAAGGAACGCTTCAATAGTTTCCCATACAATTTGTTTTCTCTAAGGCAGGACAACACTATTCGCAAGTGTTCCTTATGTTCTCTTTCGTTCTTGGAATAGATGAGGATGTCATCTAGAAACACTTGTACAAATCGATCTAAGTACTTTCGGAATACTCCATTCATGAGGCTCATGAATACTATTGGTGCATTGATCGATCCAAAAGGTACTACGACAAATTCGTAATGTCCAAACCGAGTTCAAAAGGCATTTTTTGGGATATCACCTTCCTTAATCCTTAACTGATGATACCCTGATCGCAAATCAATCTTTGAGAATACCACTAATCCTTTCATCTGATCTAAAAGGTCATCTATTTGCGGCATTGGGTACCTATTTTTCAATGTAGCAGGGTTCAAGTCCCTGTAGTCTATACACAGTCGTAAGGATCCATCCTTCTTCTTTACAAAAATTACTGGTGCGCCCCAAGGTGAGACATTGGGAATTATTAGCTCTAATTCCAGTAACTCTTTCATCTACATTTGCAATTCACAAATTTTTTGCGTTGTCATTCGATACAGAGTCTTGGAGATTGGTTCTGCACCAGGTTTTAGCTCAATAGTAAAATCAATCTCCCTCTCAGGAGGTAACCCTGGTAACTCGTTCGGAAAAACATCTTTAAATTATGACAATATCGGGTACTGATCCAATGAGGGTCCTTTCCTATCATTCACTACTTAATTAATCGAACCGCCTCGTTACGACAACTATTCTAGTACAGGTGCAAATTTTT
>JZKD02S2014381.1:245800-259065 GCA_000966675.3 Picea glauca
CCTGTCATATAACCCAATGCATCCAAATGAAAGAAAAGTTTTATCATCATATAAATCCAGATCACTTGCGAGCAAGTGTCCTCAAAGAATAAGTTTGGTAGGTGCGCCAGAGCGGTATGTTACATAGCTCAATAGTAAAATCAATCTCCCTCTCAGGAGGTAAACCTGGTAACTCGTTCGGAAAAACATCTTTAAATTATGACAATATCGGGTACTGATCCAATGAGGGTCCTTTCCTATCATTCACTACTTCCCTTACATAAATTCGACACCCTTGTCTCAAGCATCACTTAACCTTCATAGTTAATATAAAGCGTAATGACACTTTTCTCTGTACACCCTGGATCTCTACTGGTCTTCCCTTGTCGTCGACACAAATCACCCTCTTTGTGAAACAATCTACCAAAGCTCGGTGAGCTGCTAACCAATCCATTCCAATGATTAGGTCATATGCCCCGAGAGCAGTGACGTGTACCTTCAACCTGGTAGTACACACTCCCAGGTCAACTATACAATTATAAACACTAGGTCCTACTGCTTGTTTTTCCCCTGAAGCCGTATCGACTTGTTTAAAGTCATCGTGCTCGTAGGCTTCCAACCCACTCTTTTCTAATGCAGATGGTGAAATGAAACAATCTGTCGCACAGAATCAAACAAAATCTTAACATTGATATGATTTAGTGTACCTAATGACTCCAGCACTGTGGATTGATGTTCGGCCTGGCAGTTATTAATCACTGCATAAATCTAGTGGCTGCTACTTGATCTTCCCATCGCTACCTTTCCTTCTCTATGCAGAAACCCTGATTGTAACTCCGAGCACTCACGCTGGTAATGGGGTCCTCCGCACCCCCAACAGGTAACACGAGATTGAACCTATGCATTGTTATGTGACTGTCTCTGAAATGAGTTCCTGCCACCGGAAATGTTCTAGGGGCCTTCCCGACGATTCCAGGACGATGCAGAAAGGTCAACCTCATACCTCCATTTAAGTTCATGTGTTCTCCTGTGTAACATGCATTTTCCACTACTTCTGCTACTAAAGACTGGTGGAATGGAATGAAAGGGCTCAACGATTGGCTTGATGAATTGTGTGTAAGGCCTCATGAGCCTGACGCTTGGATAATTGGAGATTATTCTTCAGGATAGTACCTTGCTATTATTGATAATTAAACTATTTGTATGCGAATTTATTTGTAAAAGTGATATGTGTGGTGCGTTGGTGTTATTTCTCTTCTTAAGGCACATCGCTTGGTGGGTGGTCTTGGGTTCAAAACCCATGGAACTTCTAAAATTTTAATTAACCTTTTAATGTATTTTAACTTTACTCTAAATACACCATTAATTTAATTAAAATTTTAATTTGATAATTAGTTACACTAATAATTTTAAAGTTACATAATTATTATTTTTTTTTTAAATTTACTTTATGCTAAATTATCGTAAATTAACTTAAATTAATTAAAACTAAATTGACCTAAATTACTTTTATACCAAAATAATAAATAAATAAAATTTAAACGAGAACTCACGCACAATTTATAAAGGAAATTTAAAATTGAAGAAAATCAAAATAATTAAAAAAAAAGTACGGGCACACATGGATTCCACATGCCCTCCATGCTTCCTCCAACATCCTCCTGACCTAAACCTAACCGTACATGTACTCTCTCAATACCCCTAACCCTATTTTTCCTGTAGCTTGTTTCAATTGCGAACGCACCCTGAGCCTCTCCTACTCTGCAACTGCAACACAGCTCTGGAAATGGTCAGAGCTCTAGTAATGGTCGTGGCTATTTCTCATGGTGTTATGTGTAGGGTTGGTATTTCTTTTGGCGTAACAACACTGCGATTTGATATGAATATTTTTTTAAATTTTCTCAGAGTTGCGGCATTTGTCCATCAACTCTGTAATAGGGGAGGTCTCGGTGCTATGCGTTGGCTATTGGATTTTTTTTTTTTTTTTGGTTTTATTAATTAATTTTTTTTTGTTTTGTGTGGTGTTTGCAGGCTGCGTGATCTCTCTCTCCTTGGTTGTGTTTGGTGTGGAAAACATGGTAGTTTGTGCATTGATATTTGTCGTAGCTCCCTCTCCCTTCGTCAGTTGGATTCGACCGCTTTGTCAAAATTGGGGGTTTTGTTCTATTTGTATTCCTCGATTGTTTGCAGGATAAAACAATAAATATTGTTGTTATATTCATAGACATGAAGTTTTATTCACCATATTTTACCAGGATAACCTGAGCTTTGGTGCTTTGCTCGGAACATTGCATTCAGAGTTAATATAAACAAGAAAATGAAAATATCTTTGCCAGATATTTTGAAATGCAATTTCATTGGCCTGAAAAGGCTTTGGTCGAAGAAGTTGGCCCGGCTATTATCTATGCATTGAAATGTCTACTGTTGTCAATAATCCAATATTTGTTTGGACAAACCCATCATCAACCACAATCTGTGGGATATGGTAGAAAATGAAACGTTGTTTTAGTGTTCAATAATTATCTGTGGACTATAATGCCCAACACAATCTATTTTCCATATGGTGAAAGTTTAGATAGACACCTCTTCATCTTGGAGATGTCGTTCTAATTTTTTTTCAACCATATTTTGTTTCTCATCTTTTAGAAAGGAATTTTAATGTTTTGCTTTCCTGTCTCTGATGGGTTTCTATTGTTCTTCAATATGATCCCTACACGTAGATTCCTAAATTTTAGAAGAGCTAAAATCGTTACTAGTAGTCTCGGATCAAATGCAATCTTTCTGTGACCAAACTCTGAAGTGTGTGTTTAACTAAATCAATTATTTCATTTGGATATTTGATCTTTGACCTTAAATCCAGGTTTGTTTCATTCTTTCTTAACTCCTGGTTAAGCCTGGGAGGCTGTGTGTGGGTTAAAAATAATGTAGAAGGGAAGACCCCCCAAAACCCCCCCAAAACTTCCCTCAAGTAGCATCTCGTCGGACTGGAACAACTCGCCTCTTATCTCCACGTTCCTGAAAACCACTCCTTGACGCCCTTTAATGATGTTGAAGACGTCACAGGTTCGAAACGCGGGACCAAGAAGAGGTGGGTTTTTGTTTTTTTTGAATGGACGGTACTTTGTTGTGTGAGGATTTGGAGAAGAAAAAACATGAAGAAAATGAAGACTGACAAGCCTTGAGCATATTTTTGAGATCCTTGAAGGACATTGCTACATAAATTTTGGTGTGCAAGTCCTGGAAATGTATTTCCAGAGAGCACTGTGCTCTTTAGTACGTATATCTTGCGATTGAAGCTTCTACCTGCAATGGCGTAAAGGTGAGAATTTCCATTTTCACTGCCCTTTTTTTATTATTATTATTATTTATGATTTTTATACACTTAATTGAAGAATAATAGTTTTTGATAGGGTGAATGTCAGTAGATAACTTCCATAAGTATTTCCTTTGATATTTCCGCACTTATGCGGAGAGTAATAACCTTTTATCATGTCTTCTCCAGCAGATAGCCAGCCCAAAACCTGTGTAAGCATTACAGCTCGACCAAACTATACTATCCATTATCCACTACAATCATTATTGTTATAAATTTTTTTTTATCTCACATTAATTTCAGCTCAACTAATTAATATATTTTACTATGCAGGTTCAAACAAGATCATTGCTTGTGTGGGAGAAGGCACAATCTCCCTTCCTTTCAATCTGTTGAAAAGGGTGGTATAGAATTTGGTACAAAGTAATTTAAATGCTTACAACCTCGTATCAAGTCATTAATTTCCTCATTGTTTTTATTGGATACCTGCATATTGGGTGGCAAATTTTGAATAAGAAAAATAGGTTAAGAATAGGAAAAGGCCTTGGGGCTTTGTCTCTTTGCCTAAGTAATTATTTCATAATATTTGTATTAATTTTGTATCTCGTAATCTTTTGTTCAAGGGTAGCATTTATATATATATATTTATATATACATATAAAGAAAGAAAATTCAGCTGTAGGTACGCCCTTAAGGCTCCAGTGCTTCAAACTAAAGCTCTGATACCATGTGTAGTAACCGTATTAATTTAAACATCAATTTATTCCATAAACTGAAATAGTAACTTCATAACAGAATAATAATGTTCATAACAGTAACTTCAGTGACTTAAATTTATCAACGAATAATAATTTCATGACAGAATGAAACAAATATGTAAATTAACATACCTTGGTCTAATGCTAACCCTCTGCTTGTCTTGTTGTTCCTACTGCTGCCTTTCCCAACTTGAAGCCATGGACCAACTCTTCCCAAACCTTGTTTCCACCCTGCCAACTAGGACAACTTCCTAGCTCCAGGATACCATGTGGATATCCTGGCCCCCATACCCAAAACCCCTTGCAACCCAGTGCCCCCTGCAATGATACTCAAAGACTGCAGAACTCTACCACAGAACCAAAAAATCCAAGCCAATAAACTAGTACACTTTTCCCTCTCCAAAATGCTTCCTTCCCCCAAAATAAAATCCTCCTCCAAAAGAATTCCTTCCACCATAAGGCTCTCCCCCCTCATATTCCCCCTTCACTGAATTTCACCCTTTCATTACTTTCCTTATCCATTTATTTATTATCTTATCCTTTCGTATTTATTATCTTATCTTATCCCTTATTAATATCTTATCCTTATATTTAATGTCCTATCCCTTCCCGAATACGTAAGTCTTGAACAAATTAAACTTATTAACCCCTTTAATTCATCACTTAATTAATTAATGATTCAATTAATAATTAATTAATCCTTGACAGACATGAACAAGTAATTAATAATAATTAATTTGTTAATATTATTTAAGAAATAATTATTGCTTAGCTAACTTTTAGGACAATTAGATTATTAAATTAATTATAATTAATAATCCTATACATTTATTTAAGCAGGATCGTTACAATATAGGAGTTAGGAAACAACTTAATGAATTTGCATCTTAGTTAGTGCTTAAATTATGTTCTTGGGATTTAAAAAAGACTTAATATAATAATAAGGGAACCACTTGTGGTGCACCCTATTTGAATAAGAGTAAGAGAAGTGCTTACAAATTATGACACCCCCATTAATACCCAAAAGTATGTTCTTGGGGAATTTCACTCTAATAAGGATATGAATGAGGGAATCACTTGGAAATTTATGCCCAAGTATGTTATAACCTAAATTTGTATAAGAGTGAAAGAACCAAGAATCTCTTGGGGTGCACCCTAACTTTAATATAGGATAGAGAAGAACTTAATCTTTTAGGGACATGCATTGTATATAATACAAGTTGTTTTTTCAAGTCAAGAAGTGTACTAGGCATATTTATGAGACATCTTTAAGTACCTAATCCTACTAATAGACCCATCATCATATATCCCTCTAAGCATGCCCCCTTCTAACATTTGGATGAGACTAATCTTTTTTAAAGAAAGCATAATATTAGGGCAGCTTTATGATATCAAATTCTCATTCCATCTTGTGATTGGAAATGGCTCACATGTTAAGAAAAGTAAAATATATTTTAATTAAGTTCATTTGATGGGGTTTACTTGCTTTAGAATGTTTGAACCCATTCCCATATATGTCTTATGGAGATTTTGATGCAGGAGCATCGTCAGCTGCAAGCAAGTGTGGAGGTAGAAGATAGCTAGGATGAACGCCATCACATTTTGGCACATGTCAAAAATGTTTTGAAATATTTTTGAAAGTTTGGATGCGTAGATATTAATGAAATAGTTGAGAAAATGTACTTCCATATTGTAAATAGATCTTAAATGATCCACTCTCATCTGTAGGATGTAGAGGGATTTATGTCGGTTAATGAAAGTAGGTAGATTTAAAAAAATTCTAGATTAGACAGTTTTAGGAGCTGGAGGGAAAATGAGTATAGAAACCCTCATCTTTGTATCATTGTATCAATCAAAGGTGGAAGGATTAAGCACATTAACATAGAGAAGAAGAAAAGAGTTGTAGAGAAGAACCCTTGTACAAAAGTTCTAAAATTGATATATAAGCTTTGATTCAGACTCATGGTGTTATAATGCTTTCTGTGTATACATGTTGAATGCTATGCTTATGGTTGTTTTATTCTCTTTGTCATGCATTTGTTGTTATTCTATGTATGTATGATTTCATGTTAAGTGTTTGAAGACTGAGAGAGTAAGGGAATGAGTTTCAATTGTTTCTCTTCTTGAGTAAGAGTTCATGCAAGGAGTGTAGTAAAACGTCCGCAAGGAGTGCATTGACAGGGTTCAGAGTTCATCTTTGGAAAATCAGGAGGGATATCGTTGTTCTCATTCCAGTAGAAGTGCAAGACAAGAAAAGAAGCCATGTAAGGTGTGTGCAGGCAAGTCAAGATCTTAGAACTTATCAACTAAGGTTGAGAGATTGAAGGATTCCTCTTGCAGAGTTGCCCAGAATCAAGAGATTCAAATATTTAGGAATAGTTGAAGAAGTTCCACAAGGAGTGCACGCAGAGGTCTTCTAAAGACTCGAAGTCACAAGGAAGCTGAGGAGGATTAGTGTTTTTGAAAATATTCAAAGAAAGCTGAGAAGGGTTAGGGCCCTTGAATAATTCAAGAGAAAGGAGGAAGCCCAAGTGGTGTGCAGAAGTCACATCCCAGAGAAGGATCGCAGAGTCGATTTCGAACCAGAGGTTCCGGAGGAGGAAACTGAATGGTTGAAATTCTCCGAGGAGAACTCTCGAAATAGTGGGGACCGTAGGTTCCAGGAAAGTTGCAGGGGAATTAAGCATTGGATATATCTATCCTCCGAAAAGTAGAGTCAATGTGCACCGTTGATCATGACCTGACCTATTCAGTCTGTTAGATCATTTCAGGAATTCAGAGTTCATGGATCCGGAGTGCAAGCCAAAACCTTAATTGATCAAGTTCCCGAAACGTGAAAGGAGGTTTTGTGTGTGTGAAGTTAAAGAGTGAAGGGTTCGAGAATTCGAAACTTCAGATTTTAGGTTTTCGGAAGTCCTGAGGATGGGTGATTGAGACTCGGTAGGGAGGAAAGTCTGAAATCAGAATTCATGGCAGGATACTTGTCAACATTTCAGGAATTGGGTTTTCAGCATTCCCGTTGACAAGGGGTAGAACACTCCACATCAGAAGTATCGAAATCGCGAAACGCAAAGGAAATTGAGGAAGTCCATTTTGGCATTTCGGAGATTTGGGTTTTGGAAGGCATAAGAGCAGAGAGTTTGGGAACAAGCCTTACGAACTCCCAGTACACAAAATCGTGCTAACCGTTGGATCAAGGGGAAAAACCATAACTGTTGATTTTCCTTGGAAGCAGAATACTAGTGATTGGGTGTTTTGGGATTCAACATATTAGGAATCCTGTCGACAAAGGGATGAGACATAGTGCTAAGAAAATAATGAAGTCACGAAGTGTAGTAAGGCTGAGGGTGGACTTTTCGATATTTTGGTAATTCGGGTAGAGTTGCACATCATTGCAACTCTCGAAAACGCAAAAAGAGAAAAGCCAAAATCTGTGGTAAGAAGGGTCCAGCTTTTGGTATTTTGGGTTTCGGAGGTCAAAGAGGTAAGGCACTCAACCACAAGATTCGTGAAATCATGAAATCCGATACCCCGAAAGGAAAAGAGAAAATTCCCAATGACAGTTGGGTATTGATTGTGGATTTTATACGGGTGAATGATCGTGCAAGCATAACTTAGGAGGGCCTGTGAATTATACTCAGAAAGGGTGAGTGAATAATTTCCTGAGAGGAATTAAAAGAGTCAGTTAGAGTCTAAGGGGATGAAGTCAAAAGATCATGTGCGGGCTCCAACCTGAGCGTTTAGGGGTGTGCACCAGTTGTGGTATCAGAGCTTAGAAAGATTTATTTTCTTTTTGTAGCAGGGAAAAGAGGAATTTTGCAGCCATGTCAATGAGAAGAAGAGACAGGCAAATACCTGATCCACCAGAGGAAAGGGAGATGCCAAGAAGAAGAGACAGGCAATTATTTGACCCGGCAAGGGAAAGAGAGATGCGTGAATTGCATGCCAGGCTTAATGCCATGGAGATGACATAGAGGCACACGGTTGATGTTGGGGACATTAGTGAATCTGAAAGTGAAAATGAAGATGAAAATGAAGAAGTTGCAGCTGAAGATACTGGGGATTAACGCCTATTCAGGGTTGTCGCTTGGATAGGTGCCAGGGAAAAAATGGAGATTCCTATGTATGAAGGAAACCTAGATGTTGAAGAGCTTCTAGACTGGATTAGAGCTCTGGATAAGTATTTTGACTATAAATATATCGAGGAAGACAAGAAGGTCAAACATGTTGTCACAAGACTGTTAGGACCATCTAATGTACCTTTTTGTTCATACTTTTTTCTATCATTACATCCTTTTCCCACTCACATTTAAGCCTACATTATCACCTTAACCTATCTTTCCAAAGGTATATAACATTTCTTCTTTTTTCTATATGTTTAATTTGTTTTATATGTAATTTTACATTACTCTCATACTTAGCCATCGATCATAAACATATAGTTGTTGAAACAGTTTGAACTGCATATTATTGTTGCTGGTTGAAGACTCATTGTTGAAATAGTCAACAACACGCAAATTCCATTGCTGAAATAGTCTATGATTTGTGATACTTGAACAACAATTCACACGGTAGTAACAAGAAGGAGCCGTTACACTAGCCGTAATAGCCACACCTTAAGCCAACACCAAGCATCGTTGCTGCTTGAGACCACGTTGCTGAAACAGTCAAACAAAATGCAAATCCTATTGTTGAAACAGTCTGTGATTTGCGATGATGAAACAATATACAACAAAAGTAACAAGAAGATAAATAAAGAAGTTGTTACACCGGCCGCAACAGCTACACCTCAACCCAGCACCATTCCAACTATTGTAACAACATTTTGCTACGAGAGATCAGAATATCCTATTCTAGCATAGAAGCTTAGATCTGACTAAGAATAGGATTCGTATGTGCACATGTAATTATATGATCAATTGTATTGAGAGGATTCTCCTCTTTAATAAGGGGAAATCATTATTATACGGGGGGATTTCTTTTGGCTAGAAAGGAATTACAGAGAAGGGCATGTTCACTTTGGATACTGTAACATGATACAATTGACAGATGAATAAAAGATTATTCTGAGCATTTCTTCTTAGTTCCTCTCATTTCTGGGGAATCTTGTGAGAAGGGAGGGCCCACCTTCTTCACAAGATTCACCCATTAGTTATGTAGTGTGTTATTATTATTTTTGTTCATGGCTTGTTTGAACTCTGTTTTACTGAAACTCTGCTTTACTGATTGTTAGATTGTTTTCATACAATTCATTCCTGGGAATTGTTAATCATTCTGATTGGTAATTTTGCTTGATGAATTTATGAAAGTATGATAATCAGAGATAGGTGTTGAAGATTTCTTCTTGGGAAATAGGGTCATGTTCTCTGTTACAAGATAGTTAGACTTAAGTACCCATCAAACATTTTGATTAGTAATGAGCTCATGAAAGTGTGATAGTCGGAAATAGGTGTTGAAGATCCCTGCTTTGGGGAATAGGGTCTTGTTCTATGTTACATAATAGTTAGTCTTCCTTGCAGTATACTGAAAGATTTATTTTCCTAGGTTGTTGTTTCTTAATGTAATCTAGGATTCTTTTCATAATTATTTCCTTAAATCTCAAACTCTGTAATAGATAGATTTCTTTTCTGTAATTCAAAGTAGAACTTCAATCTGTTCAAGGCAAGGTGTGATTAGTGTACTTTTACTACAACTCTAGATTTCTTTTGAGATTGAGCATATACATTGTGTGATTTCCTTTGAAATAAACAGACTTCCCTAGGTCGACAATTTATGTAACACTTGATTGTTTAGTTAATAAGAAATTACAGTGACCAACATTTCGGCACCGTAGCTGGGGAAGGAAATTATAGATTTCAAAAGCACTTAGGTTCTTTCAGATATACAGACTACATGAGAGGATGCAAAGACACCAAAGAAATTGACCCTATAGGTGGTAGGGGCAGAGGAAGGGGAGGAAGAAATAACTTTATTGTCGAGATTATATCAAAATCTGAATCTGTTGCTCCTCAATGACCAAGCTCTCAAAAACCAAAATCTCAACCTTCCTTCTAAGAAAACTTTGAAATGGGGAAAGAAATTTGGAGACCTGAGACAGCTGAGAAACCAACATAAAACATTGAGGATCGAGTAAGTGCAGTAGGGGAACAAACAGAAGAAACCATGGATGAGTATAATGAAGAACTGCACCATGAAGAACAGGCAGGTCCTGAAGGAGAGGTAAATGATGAAAACTCTTTTTCTACCTTAGGATTTCCTATTGGTGATCTTCCTAGAGGAGTAGCTCCCATGAAGAATATTTCACTCTCATCTTTACCTAACATTCATGGTTTATCTTCAGAGGATCCTGATGAATTCCTTTTTGAGTTTGACATATTATGCAGAAGTTATGATTACATTTCCAATGCTAAAAAATTAAAGCTATTTCTAGCAACATTAAAAGGAAATGAATTAAGATGGTTCATGAGTCTTGGAGGTCATGTAATCACAATATGGGATCAAATGAAACAGAAATTCCTACACAAATACCAAGACTATTGCCGAACAAGAGAAAAAAGAGAGGAACTATTCAAGATGATACAGAAAGAGGATGAAAATTTGGAGGACTTTGTGGAAAGGCTATAGTATAATCTACAAAGATCGAGTCACCTCGATGTAAGTAAAGATATTCTTAAACCAATATTACTAAAAGGAGTAGGGGATGACTGTCTAGATATGTTGAATATGCTTGGAAAATGGGACATATCTAAAGAATCATATGATGGAATTTTTAACCTATGTAAAAGATGTTCAAGAGGAGCTACAAGGAATATATCAAAAAACAAGGATACCTCATTTTCAAGAGTTCAAAAATCAGCCAGTGGAGGAGAAAGAAGAGTCGAAATAGGTAATTTACTTGAGGGTTTTAAAACTGAAATGTTAAGCTCTTTTGTTTCACAAATTGATACCTTGCAGATTCAAAAGAAACAGGCCAAAGAAGAAGCAGCGTTGTCCATCTTTTGTTCCAAATGGAGAGATAAGCACCCACAAAGGGAATGCCCATTGGAAAAAAAAGCAATCTGCACCATTTGTGATAAGGATCATGAAACTCAACAATTCCCTTCTTTACCAGGAATCAAGGCAACATTACAACCAACTGATGAAGAAGATGAAGTTGTCTATCTATTGACACAGAGAAGGCAATGGTAGCCGCGGGGACAAGGTATGAATCCTAATATGCCATTTACATATTCTAATCGTTGGAATAACTATCCTTCTTTTAATCAAGCAAATTACCCTCCCTTTAATCAAATGCAATACCCAACCCTCAATCAAATGAACTACCCACCCATGCAACAAAATGACCCTCCCTTTGTAGATCTAGAAATGTGGACTCCTTGGCCTCCCCAACAACAACCTTACCTTAACCAATGGAATCCAAATTGGAGAGGTCAACAACCCCCGTTCCCAAATCAATTACCTCAATTTCAATCACATTTTTTGCAACCACTCTCTTTACCATCAGGTACTCCACTGAACAATCAAATGATGAGGCCCAAACTACCTATACAACCTAACCCTAACCCCAATAATAAGGCTGCGCAGTGCATTGATATTCAAAACCAGCCTATACTTTCTCTTTTCCCTGCACAATGCAATGATATTCATTTACGATCTGGGAAAATAGTAGAACCTATCATTGATGATGTTACCTCTTCTGATTACAATAAAGAAGAAATAAAAAAGCACAATGTGCCTGAAGAGGTACAATCGTCCTCCAACACTGTTGCTGAAACAACAAAAACACCATTCCTTGAGCATTTAGCTTTGACTAAAATGCCTGAGCCACCTTCTTTCAATCTTCTAGGGGAATTACAAATCTTTATGTCAAAATTCCACTATTACAAGCACTAAGAGACGTACCAATTTATGCCAGAACTATGCGAGACATTTGTGTTAAGAAACCCGGTAGGAAAACTAAAGATCCCCTCACAGTTCATGTTATGGGTGATTTGTCCGCACTAATGTCGGGTAAAGTTCCCCAAGTTAAATATGGTCATCCCCACCATCCTACCATCTCAATGCAAATTGGAAAAACAATAGTTCTTGAGTTCTGGTAGACTTAGGCGCTGCTATCAATATTATGACTCTTGAAACCTCACAACTGTTACAACTGATGAATGAAATCAGAGATACCCCAACCATTCTACAATTAGCTGACCGTTATACAATCAAACCGAAAGGAGACATTGAAGACATAATAATCTCAGTTGAATCCTAGAATTATCCAGTTGACTTTGTGGTATTACAACCTAAAAAAAAAGTTGGGGGGTCACCCTTTAATTTTGGGCAAGCCTTGGCTAGCCACAATAGATGCTTTTATTAGTTGTAGATGTAGTTCAATGACAATTTCCAACAGATATGAGACTAAACATCTTACCCTATACCCTCACGCTGCACCCTTGATTAATAATGACAATTCCTTATGGGTGGACTTTGATGATCAAACTACTCAACCTATCTTGACTATCGGACAAGCCTTAAGCCTTAAAGATTCCATTGAGGATGAAGTAATTAATAATTTTATTTGTGAACCTTCTTCCGTGACTCCAAAAACTCATAACCAACTAACTTCACTTTTGGAGTCAGATACCCAGGAAAACCTTAACTCTGAAAACCCACCTCAAACATCAACCACCATCTCTTCTAAAAGTATACTAGTATAAATTGAACCTGGCAAAACATTGAACATAAACCCCAACCTGATAGTTGCTGAAACACAACAATTAATGAAGTTACTTCTTGAACATAAGGAAGCATTTTCATGGGACTGTACAGATATGAAATAAATATCTCCCGAATTATGTACTCATCATATCAATATCAAGGAAGATTGTTGACTGATCTGCCAATCTCAACGATGAATGAACCCTAATTTAAGAGAAATTCTTAAGGAGGAACTTCAAAAATTGCTTAATGCGGGGTTTATATATCCTATATTGGATAGGGAATGGGTTTCCCCATTGGTAATAGTTCCTAAGAAAAATGGGAAATGGAGAGTATGTGTAGACTATAGAGCCTTAAATAAAGCCACTCAAAAATATCGCTTTCCATTACCATGCATTGATCAGGTGTTAGATAGTTTGTCAGGGAAGAAATTTTTCTCCTTTTTAGATGGTTTCAGTGGGTATAATCAGATCAAAATTGCACCCCAAGACCAAGATAAGACCACTTTT
>JZKD02S2014381.1:259115-274190 GCA_000966675.3 Picea glauca
GACTCTATGGAAATTTTTATGGATGATTTTACCCCTTATGGTGTCTCTTTTGAGGAAGCACTACAAAACCTTGAGAAAGTACTTAAATGATGTATACAAGCCCACCTCTCCTTAAAAACAGAAAAATGTCATATGATGATGAGTGAAGGAGTAGTACTTGGACATTTTATTTCATCCCAAGGAATTCAGGTGGATCCATCCAACATACAAGTCATTAAAGACCTTCCCATTCCCAAAACCCAAACATAGGTGAAACGTTTCCTAGGACATGCTAGATACTACAGAAGATTTATCAATTTTTTTTCCAAAATAGCTTCTCCTCTATTTGTGTTACTTATGAAAAATGTTGAATTCAAGTGGACTAATCTTTGCCAGGAAGCATTTAATACACTTAAACATCAGTTATCTACAACTCCTATTCTAAGAGGACCTGATTGGAAACTTCGCTTTCATATATCCTCTGATGCTTCATATACTGTAATAGGATTTGTCTTGGGACAAGAAGAAAATCATCTCTCTTATGCTATTTACTTCATTAGCAAGAATATGACTCCTGCTGAACTTAACTATACAGTTACCAAAAATGAATTCTTAGCAGTTATCTATGATATTAATAAATTTTGACATTACATCACTGGATACTCTACTTTTTCCCATACTGATCACTCAACTATCAAATATTTAATGAACAAACCTGTCACAAATGCTCAAGTCACCAGATGGTTACTATTATTACAAGAATTTGATATTACAACTGTAGATAGACCAGGAAAAGAAAATGTAGTTGTTGATTTCCTTTCTCGGTTAACACCTGATGATAATACCCCAGTAGATGATTTCTTTCTTGATGAATATCTATTTGTAGTATCTTCTCACTCACCATGGTATGCAAACATCACTAACTACTTGGTTGCAGGGAAGTTACCACCACACCTATCCCACCGAGAGAGAAGAAGAATCATTCAACAAAGTGCTCGGTATAGATGGATAAGTGGGTGTCTTTTTCACACAGGACTTGATCACGAAATCCAAAAATGCATCAGAGAAGATGAGGTTTATGATTTACTAAAAGCTTTTCATGATGGCCCTTGTGGAGCGCTTTTTGTTGATAAGAGAACAACACATAAAATTCTCAGGATGGGTTATTATTGGCCCTCACTTTTTAAAGATGCAAAGAAATATGTTGGGGCCTATGATAGCTATCAAAGAATGAGTCAACCTAATCATAGAGATGAAATGCCATTAAATCCCCAGGTAGTACTCGAACCATTTGAAAGATGGGCCTTAGACTTTGTAGGGCCCATTAACCCTCCATCCAACCAGAAAGTTTATATAGTGGTCTGCATAGATTATATGACCAAATGGGTTGAAACTAAAGCAATCCATAGAGCTATTGACGAATCGGTTCTATATTTCTATTTGAAGACATCTTTATCAGATTTGGAGTGCCTAGAGAATTAGTTACAGATGGAGGACCTCCTTTCACTTCTCACGGTTTTAAAGCCACCCTTGAAAAATATCATATTCATCATAGAATGACTACACCATACCACCCCCAAGCCAATGGACAGGTGGAAAGCACAAATAAAGTAATAGAAGCCATTCTCACGAAAATAGTGAAAGAAGATAGAAAGGATTGGTCTCACAGGCTCCTTGAAGCATTATCGGCTTATAGAACTACCTAGATAAATACTACAAGATTCTCTTCCTATGAATTAGTTTATGGAAAAAGTGTCGTCTTTCCTATGGAATTTGAAATCAAAACCTTAAGGACTGCTTTAGCTTTCAACCTTGATTTGACCGATGCACAGACAACTGGGTTGCAGCAACTTAATGAATTGGATGAAAAAAGACTAGATGACACTCATCAGACAGCTATGATTCAACAACAAAGATCAAAATGGCATGACAAAACCATCAAGCAGAAGCAATTCCAAAAAGGTAACTTGGCTTTACTATATGATTCTCGATTTAAAGAATTTCAAGGGAAACTACGTACAAGATGGCTTGGACCTTACGAAGTGGACACTGTTTTCCCTAATGGAACAGTAATGCTCCTCACAATTGATGACTCTAAAACACCGTTATTAGTGAATGGTCATCGGCTCTGTCTGTACCAGCCCGCCATTTCCAAAGAATATTTTAAGGCCACATGTGTGGCAGACTCACATTATCTCTTTTTAGAGGGGCCTCCTACCCCTCATTGCAATTAAGTTTTTTGAATTTAATTCCTTTAGTATTAGATTAAATTTATTTTACTAATAATCTCTGTCAAGAAGTGACTTGTTACAATTGATTCTTTTGCAGATTCTCAATCAAAGAAAAGGCCTACCAAGAAAGGAAAATCTTACTTCAAGAAGATCCAAGCTTCATTTTATGAAGCACTGCTCCCTCTTTCTTCATCACTTTCCAATAACATTTTCCTCATTTTTCCCATCCTCCCCATTGCTGAAACACCATTGTCCCGCAATATTTCACCCTTTTTCTCCATTGCCGAAACACCACTGTTCAACAATATTTCTCCATTTTTCTCCATTGTCGAAACACCATTTTTCAACAATATTTCACCCTTTTTCTCCATTGCCGAAACACCACTGTTTAACAATATTTTTCCCTTTTCCCCATTGTTGAAACATCACTTTCCAGCAACATTTTCCCTCATTTTTCCCATCTTCCCCATTGTTGAAACACCACTTTTCAGCAATATTTCGCCCTTTTTCCCATTGCTGAAACACCATTGTTTAACAATATTTCATTTTTTTTTCCATTGCTGAAGCACCACTACTCGGAAAAATTTCACCACTGCTGAAACACCATTTCTTCAGCAGTATTTTCCATTGTTAAAACATCACTCTTCAACAAACAATTTTCTATTCTTTTCATGTTGCTAAAACACCACCTTCTCAGCATTCCCTGTCAATAAAGACATCTGCTTCAGCTCTTTCACTCTCATACTAAATTTTATCATTTCACGGACCTCTCTCATAATTAAACAAACCATTGATACAATTTCTCTAATAAATCCAAAGTCTCTCCCATGGTTACTGCAGAACTATTATGGATAGGCACTATATTTTTTTTTAAGTACGAGTCAAAGGTAAAGATGAGGTATGTAAACTTTATATGTAAATACAATTGAACTATGGCTAATGAGAAGATCTCGACTCATTATTATCATTCACTTAAAATCATTATTTTAGATGTACTTGGGAGAGGAAAATATCAAAATATTATGCCATCATTTCACACGAACCAACTATTGTCATTCCTTTTTTTACCCATCATTTCATTTGTTTTCAACACCATTTGCATGCCTTCACCTTCAAAACTTACTCTGCTCAGAAGAGGTTACTTGACTCTCTAACTATGCATTTTACTGAGTTGTTAGCTATGGGAGGCCCTGTTATACGATACAAACCTGCCACGACAGCCCTGTTAGAATTGTATCAAGAAGTCTATCAAATTTTTCTGCAGGCAGGCTAGCTGGGTTATTTTTAGAGGCTCTAGGGATTTGATCAACAACAGGTTCTTCAATTTGCTCGAAATATTCAAGAAGATCATTCCATTGTTCAAGGGGTTTGGATTCCAGTCACAGAGGATGATATAGCACAAGTTTTGGGTCTTCTTGTCACTGGCATTCGCTGGTTCAGCCACAAACACATTATCCTTAATGCCCAACAAGATTTTCTCTTTCCACAAGAACAAATTGAGCCTAAACGCTAGGGTGTTTGACTTAGCTCATTGTCACCTCCATGGATGAAAGTTACAGAGTTTGTCAAGAACTACCTCACCTGTGAAGGTTGATACCAGGTAGTCTACCAGTACGATTTTGTCTTGTTGTCTCATTTACGACATGCTAGATTGGTGAATATTCCCTACTATCTACTCGGATGTCTTAGAAATATGCCACATTATTGTAAAAAGGATAAAAATCCTGCCCTTTACCTCACCCATCACCGTCTCACTCAACTACTCATCCAAAATGGTTTGGCCCAACAAAACCCTCCCCTAAACAACCCACCCATAGACCCTCAAAAAGCTATTGAACATCCTGAAAATCCTCAGGAACAACAACCACAAAACCTTCCAAACCCTCCTGAAATACCTAACAATCCTCCTACAAACCCAATTGATCTAATTAACCTTCCTACCATACCAAGCCTGCCCCAAAATTTACCATAATCATCTACACCTACCGTTCATATCCTTAGTGATGATTCTGAACTAGATAAACCTGATAACCCTCCCTGCCCCATCACTGGGGAAAAACCCACACGCAAAAGAAAGAAGCAAATTCCTCCTTTTCCCTTGTTTTTACAAAGAAAATGAACGAGGACCTAAACAAGAGTAGCCACTACTACCACTGCTCTAAACCCCCAACCCATCTTTCGAAAAGCCTGTACACCTCCACCCTCCCAAATTCTGGAATTTTTATCTATTCCACCCATGGGCACTGAAACACAAGAACCAAAGGCCCAATGTACTGCGACATCATTCTCTTTAAATCAAGTAGTTGAAACACAAGAACCAGCTACTCATCCAGTAGCTGAAACACAAGAACCAACTACTCATTCAATAGCTGAAACACAAGAACCAGCTATAGTTGTTACACAAGAACCAGCTACAGCTGAAACACAAGAACCAACTGCTGATGTTGTTCCCGAAATATAAGAATCAGATGCCCAAGGTGTCGCAAGACTACTTTCTCTACATCAAGAAGCTAAAACACAAGAATCAGCTGTTGATCCTATAGCTGCTCCACAAGAACCATCTATTGCGGTTGTGACTGTTACACAAGAACCAATCACCCCTCTTAATACACCCATGAAATATCAACAACCAGAACCAACAATGGCCTCTGTCTTACAAGAAAATGAGTTCCTAAGGTCTGAACTGGAAGCCTACAAGAAAGAACTAGTAATGGTAAAGGAAGCCTACGACAAGGAACTTAAATTGAATACCCTAGCTCGCATAGCGACTGTGACAGAGGAAAACACAAAAGATAATCAGTGTAGAGAGTATATGTGCAGTTAATGTGGGGACATTTATTATCAAGCAGGCTACAAAGTAACTCAAATTCCAATGCCTGGAGATTCCCCTGCACCTATGACTTTTGCAGTCAAAGAAGAAAACCCTATTGTTACACAAGAACCAGTAGGACCTTCCAAAATTCAAAATGAACCCTGGCCTACAACAAGTGCTACATCTGAAGCCCCTGTTTTTATTAATAAAGATGTCCAAACACTACCTATTGATGAATCTACCCCTCCTAGCAAGATCAACACCCATACTCTTGTGGAACGAGCCACTCAAACCCTACCTCAGCCTATCACTTGTGATGCTGAAACAAAAACTCAACCATGGGATGAGAAAGCAATAATGGACAAATGGAAAAAAGAGTATGTTGTTACACAGGACAAAATCCTACAGGAGCACAGACTACTTTGGATAAACCACATCTATTAAAACTGGGAATCTTTGGAGCAAACAAGCCAAGAATCCCGTGCCCATAAGAAGCAGAATGAAGAGCTAAAAGGAAAATTGCTCCTGATGTTTGACTTGGCACAAAAATTGTTGGCTGCTAGGAAACCATCCTCCAATTACTCTCTTTTCCTCATAGAATGAATTACATTTTTTCAGATTAAATCAATCAAAGAAGGTAGACGTCACGCAGTGTTAAATCCAACAGATTTTGTTAGAACTTTTGCAGAAGCCTCTACTATTGATCAACACCTCCTATGTGAGGTATATATTCATAATGAGGCCATCCCTAAGAACTGACAACTTAGCCTTAACCCTCTTGTCGGTGATATCCGGATTCGGGCACTCACCTCCTTCCTTAAGAATCAAATTACATGGAAGAATGACTTCCTAGCTGCCAAGCATAATGAAGATAACCACCTCCTCTGGATATGAACAGAACCATAGAACGTTGCCACCTTTGTTGCAGAGTATTATCAATTTTTGAAGAAACCAGGAATGATTCAATATATTCGACAACTACAGACAAAAGTACTTCAGGATTGTCAACAGTTTATTAAATCCACAGAGATTGTTTCCCTACAAGAAAATAACATGTTTTAGCAACAATCTTCTAAGAAAAGGTAGGAGCACAATCCCTTTAGTCCTATCAATCTTGAGACTATAATCTCTCAGGTACCTAGCTACATCAAATGTGTTCAGCAATGTGATGAAAGATGGATAGGTTATCAGTTCCATTTTCCTATTATGTGGATGCCAACAGAGAAATATCAAGTTCATCATAAGTTGCCCAAGAAGGTTGAAACAACAGCTTGTCAAAGGCTACAATGCATTCAAGGATTCAGAGCTCTAATAAACAACACTTTCCACAACTACTGCTTAAGTAATTTGCACGCTGAGAGTCGATATCCAGATTCTGATTCTGATTGAAGTTGCTTGAGGACATGCAGCGTTTTTAGTTGGGGGGGATGTTAGGACCCTATAATGTACCTTTTTGTTCATACTTTTTGCTATCATTACATCATTTTCCCACTCACATTTAAGCCTACATTATCACCTTAACCTATCTTTCCAAAGGTATATAACGTTTCTTCTCTTTGCTATATGTTTAATTTGTTTTTACATGTAATTTTACATTACTCTCATACTTAGCCATCGATCAAAAACATATAGTTGCTGAAACAGTTTGAACTGCAGATTATTGTTGTTTCTTGAAGACCCGTTGCTGAAACAGTCAACAACACACAAATCCAATTGCTGAAACAGTCTGTGATTTGCGATGCTGGAACAACAATTCACACAACAGTAATAAGAAGGAGTTGTTACACTAGCCGCAATAGCCACACCTTAAGCCAACACCAACCATCGTTGCTACTTGAGACCACGTTGTTGAAACAGTCAAACAGAACGCAAATCCCATTACTGAAACAGTCTGTGATTTGCGATGCTGAAACAATATACAACAACAGTAACAAGAAGATAAATAAAGAAGTTGTTACACCGGCCGCAACAACTACACCTCAACCCGACACCATTCCAACTATTGTAACAACATTTTTCTACGGGAGATCAGAATATCCTATTCCAACATAGAAGATTACATCTAAGAAAGAATAGGATTTGTATGTGCAAATGTAATTTTATGATCAATTGTATTGAGATGATTCTCCTATTTAATAAAGGGAAATCATCATTAGATGGGGGGATTTCTTTTGGATATAAAGGAATTACATAGAAGGGCATGTTCACTTTGGATATTGTAACATGATACAATTGACAGATGAATAAAATATTATTCTGAGCATTTCTTCTTAATTCCTCTCATTTCTGGGGAATCTTGTGAGAAGGGAGGGCCCACCTTCTTCAAAAGATTCACCCATTAGTTCTGTAGTGTGTTAGTATTATTTTTGTTTACGCCTTGTTTAAACTCTATTTTGTTGAAACTCTGCTTTACTGATTGTTACATTGTTTTCATACAATTCATTCCTGGGTAACTATTAATCATCCTGATTAGTAATTCTACTTGATGAATTTATCAAAGTGTGATAATCAGAGACAGGTGCTGAACATTCCTGCTTGAGAAATAGGGTCATGTTCTCTGTTACAATATGGTTATCCTTTAGTACGTGTCAATCATTTTGATTAGTAATGAGTTCATGAAAGTGTGATAGTTGGAAATAGGTGTTGAAGATCCATGCTTTGGGGAATAAGGTCATGTTATCTGTTACAAAATAGTTAGTCTTCCTTGCAGTATCCCGAAAGATTTATTTTCCTAGGTTGTTGTTTCTTAATGTAATCCATGATTCTTCTCATAATTATTTCCTTAAATATCAAACTCTGCAATAGATAGATTGTTTTTCTGTAATTCAAAGTAGAACTTCAGTCTGTTCAAGGCAAGGTGTGATTAGTGTACTTTTACTACAACTCTAGATTTCTTTTGAGATTGAGCATATACAGTGTGTGATTGCCTTTGAAATAAAGAGATTTACCTAGGTTGACAATTTATGTAACACTTGATTTTTTAGTTAATAAGAAATTATAGAGACCAACAAAGACTTAAAGGACATGCAACATTATGGTGGGATGAACTGCAAGCTGACAGACATTGCAAAGGAAAGAAAAAAATCAAAAGCTAGAATAGAATGGTTGCAAAGATGAAAGAAAAATCCATACCCAAGGATTATCAAATTACTCTGTTTCGAAGAATGCATAATTTGAGACAGAAGTTGATGTCAGTGAAAGAATACACTAAAGAGTTCTATAGGATAAATATCAGAGTAGGTCATCAGGAAAGTAATGATGAAAAAGTTGTCAGGTATATGAATGGTATGAGATATGATATTCAGGACGAGATGAGCATGATGACCCTTAGGAATGTGGAGGATGCTTATCAAATGGCTCTGAAAGCTGAAGAAAAGTTGATCTGAAAACAAGGTCAGAGAGGCCGAGGCAGAAGTCAAGCTAGAGGCAAAGAAATTGCCCAGGACAAAAATTAGAAACCTAAAGAAGAGTGGAAGAAAACTCAAACTCAAACTAAGAGAGGCAGAAGTTCAAAGAGAGGGCAATATGCTGATAAGAATACTTTTCCTCGAACCAGAGGAAGATAAAAAGGCAGAGGTGGAGAAATAAAATTCTTACCTGTGGAAAAAATGGACACAAATCTTATGAATGTCCAGATAAGAAGAAAGAAGGAGGTGAAACTCACATTTCCAAACAACAAGGATGGAACGTTGAGTTAGAATATGCTGAAGGAAGAATATCCTTGATGATGAGAAAAGTTCTCTTAACACTAGAGAAGGAGGCGAAGAACCCAACCCAAAGGAACATGCTTTTTCGGACTGCTTGCAAGACCAAAGATAGGGTATCCAAAGTCATCAAGGACAGTGGTAGCACAGACAATCTCATTTCTACAAAGATGGTAGAAAAGCTGGAGCTAGAGACTATTGAACATCCAAGTCGATACAGAGTTTTGTGGCTACAAAAAGGACATCAGGTAAATGTCACTAAACAATGTTTAGTTGAATTTAAAATAGGAGGGTATAAGGATGAAATATTATGTGATGTCATTCCCATGGATGTTTGTCATCTATTTCTAGGTACACCATGGAAATATGACAAGAATGTGATTCATGATGGGAGAAAGAACACATACACCCAAGAGAAGAATGGGAAAGCTCACATGTTGTTACCGATTAAGGATAAAGAAATGAAACCAGAGGTAAGAAACATTGTACTTATCATGAGTGAGAAGTAACTTCTTAAGGAAATTAAGAAGAAGGAAGATAAACAATTCATTATGGTCAGGAAGCCTAGAATTGTTTTAACCAGTACCAGAGTGGATGATTTACCAGAAGAAATCCACCAGCTACTGGAAGAGTTTGTTGATATCGTAGTGGAAAAACTACCTCGTTCGTTGCCACCGATCTGGAGTATAAGCCATCATATTGACCTTATACCTGGAGCCAGTTTACCAAACAAATACACGTACAGATTGATGCTGCATGAGAATGAAGAAGTCAACAGACAGGTCCAGGATTTAATGGACAAGCATTTGGTTAGATAAATATTGAGTCCATGCACTCTTCCAATAGTTCTCAGCCCAAAGAAAGATGGAGGCTGGAGAATGTGTACATACTCAAGAGCGATCAATAAGATTACCATCAGATACAGATTTCCATTGCCAAGGATGGACGACTTAATGGATTGCTTGAGTGGAGCAAAATATTTTTCAAAGATTGATTTGAAAAGTGGGTATCATCAAATTCAGATGAGAGAAGGTGATGAATGGAAGACAGTATTCAAGACAAATGAAGGGCCATATGAATGGCTTGTTATGCCATTTATATTAACAAATGCACCTAGTACTTTCATGAGGTTGATGAATGAAGTCCTGAAGGATTTCATAGGAAAATTCGTCATCGTATATCTTGATGATATATTGATTTTCAATAGAATAGAAACAAAGCACTTGAAGCATTTGGCTACAGTGATGGAGATATTACACCAAGAGAAGTTGTTGATAAATATGAAGAAATCATCATTCATGAAGACAGAGCTCATTTATTTGGGGTTTGTTATCTCCGCAGATAAGCTGAAAATGGACCCAGATAAAGTTGAGGTGATTAAGAATTGGCCATCACCGAAAAGTATATTTGAAGTTAGAAGCTTCCATGGATTGGCTAGTTTCTACAGGAAATTTATCAGAAATTTCAGCTGAATTAGCACATCGATGATGGACACGGTGAAGAAAAGACATAAATATTTTCACTGGACAGAGGAAGCAGCGAAAAGTTTCAATCTGTTGAAAAGGAAGATTACTGAACAACCAATTTTGGTGTTGCCATATTTCAACAAGACGTTTAAGGTCAAGTGTGATGCAAGCAGATTTTCCATAGGAGCGGTCTTGAGCCAAGATGACAGACCGATCGCATACTTCAGTGAGAAACTGAATGAAGCAAAGACTAAATATTCAACATATGACAAGAGAATTTTATGCAGTCATACAGGCACTGAAGAAGTGGAGGCACTATTTGGTTTCTAAATAGTTTGTTTTGTATAGTGATAATCATGCTTTACAATTCGTGACTCAATAGGAGAAGTTGAACCAAAGACATGTCAAATGGTTTGAATACATGCAGAATTTTACGTTTGTAATTAAACATATTTCTAGAACTGCTAACAAAGTTGTTGATGCTTTAAGAAGGAAATGTTTGTTGATACAGGTATTCAAAGTTAAAACATTGGGTTTTGAGAACCTCAAGGACATGTACAAAGATGATCCAGATTTCAAAGAGGTGTATGAGGCATCTGAGAATCCAATTCTCAGGGACATAAGTCAATTGACTGAATATATGATCGAGGATGGATTATTATTTAGAGGCAATCAATTATGTATTCCAAAATGCTCCATGAGGGAGAATCTATTGAAGGAAAAACATAGTGGAGGATTGGTCGAACATTTCAATCATGAAAAAACGTTCTCGAAATTAAATGACTCATATTTTTGGCCAAGAATGAGGACTGATGTCAAAATATTTGTGGAGAGATGTAGAATTTGTTAGCACGCGAAGGGAAAAAGGAAGAGCATTGGGTTATACAATCCATTACCCATACCTGAGAGGTCGTGGGACGCAGTAAGAATGGATTTTGTATTAGGGATGCCAAGGACACGAAGAGGATTTGATTCAATCTTTGTGGTGGTAGATAGATTTTCAAATATGACACATTTTATATGATGTCAGAAAACCAATGATGCAACTCACATTGCGAACACGTTTTTCAAAGAAATTGTCAGACTTCACGTCTTACCAAGGAGTATTGTGTCTGATCGGGATACTAAGTTTGTGGGACATTTATGGAGGAATTTATGGAAGAAGATGGGGACAAATTTTTCATTTATCTCAACTTATCATCCTCATATGGATAGGCAAACAGAATCTTGGGAGATTTGCTAAGGAGCCTAGTAATTGAACACCACACTCAGTGGGATCACATTCTGCCACAGGCGGAATTTGCTTAAAATGATTCATTTAAGAGAAACACAGGGCAGAGTCCATTCCAAATTGTCTACGGAATGTAGCCAAGAGGATTTTTTGAATTGAAAGATTCGGAATAAATTGAATTTAGGAGTGCTAGTGCAGAGGATTTTGCAGAAGCAATGAAGGAACTTCACAGCCAAGTGAGGGAACGTTTGTAGAATTTGAATCAAGAGTACAAGCGCAGAGTAGATAAACACAAGTGAGAACTTCAGTTTGAAGTTGGCGATCTGATTCTTGCACATCTGAGAAAAGAAAGGTTCCCATGGGGAACATATAACAAGATGAAGATGAAGAAGATTGGACCATGCAAGATCGTGAAGCAATTTGGGGCAAATGCATATGAGATTGAATTACCCGATGGGATTAGAATTTCACCGATATTCAACATCTCATATTTGTACCCTTATAGAGTTGAAGAAGATAGTGAACAAACAAAGGTTAAGTGGACTAAACAAATTCCTATAGCTGAAAATCCATAGGTGAAAAGTATACTTGACAAGAGAGTTAGCAGGAGGACTAGGAGAAAATAATATTTTGAATACTTGATCAAATGGAAGGGACATTCGGTTGAAGATACCAGCTGAGAGAATGAAGTAGAAATTCAGAAGCATGGACAGAACGTGCTAGAGCTCATGAACAGGCGTCCATGAAAAATTTCAAGTGAGGGAGTATGATGCAGGAGCATCGTCAGCTACATGCAAGCGTGGATGCGAAAGATAGTTTGGATGAACGCCATCACATTTTGGCACATATCAAAAATGTTTTGAAATATTTTTGAAAGTTTGGATGTGCAGATATTAATGAAATAGTTAAGAAAGCGTATTTCGATATTGTAAATAGATCTTTTGTGATCTGCTCTCATCTGTAGGATGTAGAGGCATTTATGCCAGTTAATGAAAGTAGGTAGATTTAAAAAAAATCTAGATTAGACATTTTTAGGAGTTGGAGGGAAAAAGACTATAGACACCCTCATATTTGTATCATTGTATCAATCAGAGGTGGAAGAGTTAAGCACATTAGCATAGAGAAGAAGTAGAGAGTTGTAGAGAATAACCCATGTACAGAAGTTTTGAAATTGATATATGAAGCTTTCATTCAAACTCATGATGTTATAATGCTTTCTGTGTATACATGTTGAATGCTATGCTTATGGTTGTTTTATTCTATCTGTCATGCATTTGATGTTATGATATGTATGTATGATTTCATGTTAAGTGTTTAAAGACTCAGAGAGAAAGGGAATGAGTTTCAATTGTTTCTCTTCTTGAGTAAGAGTTCATGCAAGGAGTGCAGTGAAATGTCCGCAAGGAGTGCATTGACGGGGTTCAGAGTTCATCTCTGGAAGCTCAGGAGGGATATTGTTGTTCTCATTCTAATAGAAGTGCAAGACAAGCACAGAATCCATGCAGGGTGTGCCCAGGCTGGTCGATACCTTAGAACTTATCAACTAAGGTTGAGATATTGAAGGATTGTTGTTGCAGAGTTGCACAGAATCAAGAGATTCAAATATTCAGGAATATTTGAAGAAGTGTTGCAAGGAGTGCGCATAGAGGTCTTCTGAAGACTTGAAGTCACAAGGAAGCTGAAGAGGAGTAGTGTTTTCAAAAATATTTGAAGAAATATCAGAAGGGTTAGGGCCCTTGAATCATTCAAGAGAAAGGAGGAAGCCCAATTTATGTGAAGAAGTCACGTCCTAGAGAAGGATCGCAGAGTCGATTTCGAACCAGAGGTTCCATAGAAGGAAACTAAATGGTCTAAATTCTCCGAGGAGAACTCTCGAAATAGCGAGGACCGTAGGATCCAGGAAAGTTGCAGGGGAATTAAGAGTTGGATAGATCTATCCTTCGAAAAGAAGAGTCAACGTGGACCGTCGATTGTGACCTATTCAGTCTGTTAGATCATTTCACAAATTCGAAGTTCGGGGATCTCGAGTGCAAGACAAAACCTTGGTTGATCAAGTTCCCAAAACGTGAAAGGAGGTTTCATGTGTGTGAATTCAAAGAGTGAAGAGTTTGAGAATTTAGAACTTCGGAGTTCTAGTTTTCGGAAGTTCCGAGGATGGGTGATCAAGACTCAGTAGGGAGGAAAGTCCAAAATCAAAATTTGCGGCATGATACTTGTCGGCATTTCAGGAATCGGGTTTTTGGCATTCCCGTTGACAAGGGGCAGAACACTCCACATCAGAAGTACCAAAATCGGGAAATGCGAAGCAAATTGAGGAAGTCCACTTCTGCATTTCAAAGATTTGGGTTCCAGAAGGCATAGGAGTAGAGAGTTTGGGAACAAGCCTTAAGAACTCCCAGTACATGAAATCTTGCTAACCGTTGGATCAAGGGGAAGAACCACAGCCGTTGATTTTCCTTGGAAGCAGAACACTAGTGTTTTGTTGTTTTGGGATTCAGCATATCAGGAATCCTGTTGACAAAGGGACGAGACATAGTGCTAAGAAAATCCTGAAGTCGCTAACTGTAGTAAGGTTGAGGGTGGACTTTTCGGGATTTCGATAATTCAGGTTTTGGAACCCCAGGAGTTGAGAGGTAGAGTTGCACATCATCACAACTCTCGAAAATGTGAAAAGAGAAAAGCCAAAATATGTGGTAAGAAGGGTCCAACTTTTGGTATTTCGGGTTTTAGAGGTCGAAGAGGTAAGGCGCTCAACCACGGGATTCACAAAATAGTGAAATTTACCATATTAATTTATACAAAAATTTAATTTCATGTAAAGTAAAATAAAAGTTTCTACAGGAATTTAATGTCATGTAGTAAAATCAATTATTAATGTTGGATAAGTATAACACTCAAACTATTTGGTGAGTTCTACTCCAAGTATATTGACTTGAAGTAGTAAGATAGTGGTATATAGTGATATAAAGAATGAAAAATTGTTAAACACCATTTCGATTGGCCCTTACTTTTTTCAATAGTATTCTTTTCTATTTTATTTTAATAATATTGCATTAGGTTCAAGCGCATATGAACCTTTAGGTGAATATCTCTTATAACTTTAACATTTTTTTAATGACTACATGATAAAATTAAAGAAGAGTTGATTATCTCTTCCATTTTAAAGATTTATTTTTAACATTTTATTTTATCGCTAACTTTGTCACTTTTGTCAATTTGTCACATCATTTTTAACATTTTATTACTAGTTAACTTCGCCACTTTTTGACAATAGAATCATTTTTTGGACGGTAGACATTGAACATAAAATAAAACATTTAAATTAATACATAGTAGAAAGGTTTTTAAGAGTTTGATGCTTAATTTAAAATGCATTGTAAAAAAGAGAATACACAAAACATTATTTCATTACTAGTTAACTTTTCCATTCCACCTATTGAATGGTACAATCATATTTTTGACAATACACAGTGAACATAAAATCAAACATTTAAATTAATACATAGCAGAAAAGTATTTAAGTCTTTGATGCTTAACTTAAAATGCATTGTAAAAAGAAGAATATACAAAACATGATTTGACAATAGAATCATGTATTTTTCATATTTTCAAAAGTACATAGTAAACATAAAATGAAACATTTAAATTAATA
>JZKD02S2014381.1:274754-292478 GCA_000966675.3 Picea glauca
ATATATATATATATATATATATATATATATATATATATATATATATATATATATTATAATCAAGGTCTGAATAGTAACACTGTAAAATACATAAGTTCCACATCCATTTTAGGATGATAACAAAAACATTTAACTCCAAAATTCTGGACTCTAAGCCATTTCTTTAAGATAGATCACTTCATACATGAAATTCAAACTAGCAAAAAAATAGATTTCAAAAATTAAAAATTTACATTTCAAACATGTGAAATAATACAGAATTCAAAAATTGTAATTAAAATAAAATTGACATACATACCAAAAGACTTAATTGTCATCCTCCAACATACTATTTCCCACAAAATATATTGTAAACATATTTTCCACCAAATATAATTTAGACATCTGTAAAAATAAAAAACATAATAAAAAAACAAATAACACATATTAACATATATACTACACAACTAAATATTAAATAAACAATAACTAATAATAAAATGACTAACCATAGTTAAACATATTTAAGATATAGTTACTCAATTTAAGAGTACATGATTTAAAAAGTTTGTAAATCTTAAAATATGTTCTTGGTAAAAAAAAATGAATTAGAGAACTATATACTAATCTGAGAATAAATATAGAATTGTGTATGAAGAAAGTTCACAAATCTCCATATTAAGTCATTCTTCCAATGAAATACTTATCTTATTATGGATAAAGTCTCAAATCCTTGTGGATAAGGTCCCAAATCCTTGAGGTGAAATTTTCTTTGTGGATAAGGTCCCAAATCTTTGAGGTGAAATTCTCATACCAAGTGATGTTATTGTGTTCTTGGTAAAACAGATTGTGTGTTAGAGTTAAATAATAATTTGAAAATAAATATAGAACTATGTATGAAGATAATTCAAAAATATCCATGTATTAAGTCATTCTTCTAAAGAAATACTTATCTCCTTATGGATAAAGTCCAAAATCCTTCAGAAAATTCTCCTTGTGGATAAATTCTGAAATCCTTAGATGTAATTCTCATCCCAGGTGTTGTTATTTGATCATATTTACACAACAATACCGATCTCCTCAGCAGTTAAATACTTCTCTTCTTCTTCTGCAGTGGTCATATAATCAAATTTCACGATGCCCTTTCAAACTAAAAGACTCATAAATGTCCATATTAAGCAATTCTTCCAAAAAACTACTTATTATCTAAAAAAGCTCACAAATCTCCATTTTAAAAATCATTCTTTCGAAAAATACTTATTTTTTCTTTCTTCGATGGAATAGATGTTCTCATATAATATTACGCCATTCTTGGACAAGAAAGCAAGGACTGCAATTGAGGAAAATTTAGAAACTTTCTGTTTTTGGATGTGGGATAGAATTTGTTCTCAAATATTCAAACATATTCAAGTTCAAAATTAGTTCTTCATCATGATCTAACCTTAAATAAGTTGGAATGTACACCATTTAAGATAACGAAAAACTTATCTAGGGGTTCTATATAATTCAAAATAATTGAGGAAAGGTTAAACTATAAATTTGAGAAAACAAAAATTTGATAAAAGTCAAGAACATACATTTATGAATCATCCTGAATGGACACATCCTTTCCTAATCTGGGTTCTTCCTCAATCTCAATCTCCCTTTTGAACACACTCGTAGGTACTTTCTTCTCCACATTAGCCTATATAACACATTTCAAATTTTAAAATTAAAAAAAATATATTCAAATGATTATATAACACATTAAATTTAAATGATTTTAAGACATTAAATGATACCTGTGAACTCTCACCCTCTTCAAACTCTCCCAATGAGAATTGAGACAAGCCAGTCCAAGTACCAATAGATGGAATAGAGAGTTGTGAACAACACAACTAAGAACTAAATCTAGGATTCAAAGTATTCACAATTATACAAAGATATAAATGGTGTTGATCTCTTATTCAAAAGAGTGGAGATTGAACAACTATTAGAAAAAACATACTCGATTCAATCCATCCAAATTCAAACTTGTCGAATCAAGTCCCCTACCGACTAGAGATTCATTTAACATATCTCCAAACTGCAATTAATGGAAAGAAGAACTCGATTATTTCTATAGAGACAAGGATATATAAATCTAGAACTTGAAGTAAACTATAATAAAATGCATCAAAATTTTCCTAAATAGATCACATACGAATCTGTGATTCGGGTTATCATTCTGAATGACCTTCTTCCAACCATCTTGAAAAAAATTTGCATACTCCAAAACTTCTTCTGCTAACATTGCTTCTAATTCTGCATCTATTTTATCAACAAATGTGGCCCGAGAATTGGCTTCTACTCGTTGACGCTTCATGCCAACATCAACAGCATAAAACATGGCTTCAAAAATTTCCCTGATTGCAGTCCTGGCCTCTTTGCCAACTTCTGATGTAGCCTGGAACTTTGAAAGTCATGCAAATGCCCCTGTTGGGCGAGGTACTAAAGGTTGTGGAGGCCTCGACAATGTTGCACTTCAATATGCCCATTTGCGATCATATGTATGTCCTTTACTAGTCCCATAATATTTGGACGGTAGACTAGTATAATCCGGGTGCAGGTGCAAGAGAAAATCCGCAAAAAAAATGTCTTGCAAAACAATGTGGAACCTCATCGTTCCACAACATTTTCCCATATGCCGCCAAAAATCTGTTATATAGAAGACCGACAAAGTCAAAGTGCTTAAAATATTTCACCATCAACATTTTCCGCTTTGGGCTCTCTTTGAAATTTAACATGGAGATGGCATCTTCTTTTGAAACTCTATTTTTTACTATCTCCCATTTATCAGTACCCATCACCTCTGACTTTCATCGCCTCATTAGATCGACACAACTGTTAGTGGTTGGCCCCATTTTCTGATATGCATCCATAAACATTTCCAGTGAATGCAAAACAATTTACAAACTTTGTTTTCTCTCTTGAGGAAGTTCCAAGACCGCCAAATCATTTTCCAACCTATTTTTAACACCTGAGCATCTCTCAAGCATCATTGCTTCAGTATTCCCTTCCCAGGGAAGTTCATCGCCAACTTCTGAAGGATAGGTGGATGTTGGCGTGTAATCTTATGTTTCTTCATAATGTGGCCTCCTAAATCCACCTTCACCCTATGCATAGACATTTGAGTGTAGGAGTGTTGATGCGCAAGATATCTAAGAAGGTTTCATCCATAACACTGGTTTGTGCAGGTTATACAGTTGATCGATTTACAGACTCGTTTGAAAATCTCCCTTGATGAGATTGTTGGTGCTCACTCGAAGTCTCAATTGAAGAAGGAGTTCATGTTCTTCCTTCTTGAGAATGCCTAGAGCATTTGTGAGGAATTTTTGGATAATCTTGTGTCGACATCACTCCTCAATATCTATCCACAATGGAGAGTTTATCAAAAAAAATCCAGAGATGTACACAAGTTCAAGCAATTAAAAACGCAGAGATAAATCAATTTTTTAAACAATCAAGCCACATAGGTACTCACTCATTAGGAGGAAAAAATATTGGTCATTCATCCATGAATCAATCAACTAAAATATGAGTAAGGGGTCCATATACAACATGGCATATTCTTATCCTTCACTCATAATCCATGCATAAAAAAGAAGGGCATTTGAATCTATAGGTATTTAAACACTGAAGTGACGAATGTCGATTTGGCTACTAACCAACTTCTCAGGCATGGACTGATGACTAAAGGGATAAGTGACACAAGATAAAAACAAATTTTTTTCACAATAATCAATAAAACCCACACATAGAAGTCATTGAAATCAGAAGTTGGGTTCGCCAAGGGACTATCATTCCACTGAGAGGTTTATCATTCATAATCCACATCAAATAATGTAATATCACTCCTAGTTAAGGAAAACTACTCTGACAATAGGTGAAATTTTTTATTTTTTTTAACCGTGTGTGCGCGCGTGTAGGAGTAACAACCACCCTGGACTCTACGTCACCACTCGAACCAACAAGACGCAACCACGATGTTCAGCACAAGAATACTGAAGGCACACAACGAGTAACTGCAACCACAACCAACCGGAGGCGTAAGGCGCACAAAACAATCATTAAGATACACTGGGGTTGCACAGTCAGAACACAGAGGGAAGACTCCATGGTGTTAGGGTTACTACTTCTGCACAGGAAAGCAGGGCGTTTAGTCTTATGTCTTCTCGAAAGAATATTAGACAGGCTCTTGGCCGACTGCTCAGGAAGAAACTAGTAACCCCTCAGGTGTGTCGCAAGAGTGGAAACCCCACCTTTAAAGAGCCCGAGACTCTTGATACAGCACTGGATTCTTGACACAGAAAACACACAGACATATATACTAAGGCTTACCAGGAGGTGTCTAGATCACTCCGGACACAAGCAGAGAAACAAGGGATTGATTACATCCAAGTACAATAAGGGTTAAAGAACAAAAATCCACATAGGAAAGCACAAGCTAAATACAACCTCGTCAACTACCCGACCAGTATTCATGACTAAAGGCCAATATCTAAGATCTAAAAGGATGATAAATACCTATCACTGAACCGGTCTAGGTTAATTATAGTTTTACATCCTGAAGGCGGGTCATAAACCAAATTGTCGATTACAACTTTAGGTTATTATTGAGAGCATTCTAAAACTCAATAAGTCGATATGTACACCTTAAATTAGCATTAAGAATCGATCAACGTTAAGGGTTTAACAACTTGAAGAACAAGATACAAGTCATAATAATTTAACAAATATTGGCATTGCAATTTAGACTTTATCATTAATCTTTAATTAAACTAATAATAACCTTGCAGTTTAGACATCATCTCGAACAGTTCAATTAAAGAAATATTAACATAGCGAATCACCCATCCTCATGATCCTTGCAAATTAAAACAATATTATTATTGCAATTTAAACAAGTATTACCATGGCAAGTAAGCAATATTAATATTGCGAATCAGCCATCATCTTTGACCTTGCAAATTAAAACAAACCTCATTATTGCAAATTAAACAAGTAATATCATGGGAATTAAACAATATTAATATTGCAAATCAGCCATCATCATTGCCCTGGCAAATTAAAACAACCTTATTATTGCAAAATACCAAGACAATTAAACAAATATTATTATTCCGAATAAAAGAATTATTTTTATTGCAATTTATACAAGTATTCTTTTGCAAATTAAGCTATTAAATCCATTATATAATAAAACATAGTTTAAATAACAACGCAACTATTTATCTAGATTTATTTCCCCAACAACCAAGGGTAGAAAGTTTAACCAACAATTGCGACATGTGAATAAATTAACAAATTCACAAGAATAAAGCTTCAACCTTAGAATAACCGAAATTAGGGTTTGTCCACAATAGCAAATGCAATTATTTCCCAGGAATTAATACACAAATATCATATTCATTTCAGGCTTATCATGATGATTCGATGTCACGCATTCAGAACATGAATATTTAAAGCCTATTTATACTTCATAAATCAGTTTGATAAAAACAAGCTCTCACCATACAACCAAAATTTGACTAAATAATAATCTACACATTTTTGATAAATAAAATAAAGTTACTCATTTATAATCCCAGCTGCAATACCGTGATAATGATAATTTTTAAATTTCTAATCAACTTTGATAAGAATTGAAGCTCATATCATACACACCAGAAATATTCAATCCAGGCACATTTTAATAATTCATCCCTAATATTAACCCTAATATTACACCGCTTAATAATAATCCACAATTTTAACCCATACGGTTACGATGATACCATTAAACCATCATTAACGAGAAGAGACCCTTATATTAAAATGGCAGCATAACACCAGAAGATTGATCAACATATTGAATCCAAAGATTTAAACGATAGAAATCCATATTTAAAGTGGGACGGCATTGTTAACCTAATTTTGGAAACAACAATTTAAAATCATGAATGAAATCGACCAGAAATCCATGATTATAGTGGAGCAGCATTAATGAACCTAATCTTTAAACAACAAATTAAATTCATGAATTAAATACCACGGTGTTCGCCAGTATTGGGAGGCCGGATTGGTTGTGCTTGCGGTTGAGAGCTGGCAGCCTCGCCTCGCGGCTGGTGCAATCTGAGGTAAGCAATGGCGGAGATGCCTGAAGGAATGAGTCCTGAGATAGGTAAACGAAATCGTTGGGCGAAGGAAAGGTAAGAAGTTGGATCAGGATCCCGAAATTTGTTGAGCAAGGGAAGGGACACCGAGCTCAGAGCTCGTCCCAAACGTAGAGAACAAATCAAAACGACAGCTAAAGACACGAATTTCTGGGTGGAATTAAATATAGCGTAGAGAATGGAATCACAGAGGTCAACAAAATGAATTCACGGAAGGGAATACAAATTTATGGGCAGAATGTTCCCTGAGACGCAAAGGTGTTTTCCCAAGAGAAACTCCATGAGAAGAACGAGAAGGGGAGAAAATTAAAGAAGGCAAAGTGATGAAGATGCAGGGATCACTGTGATGAATTAGTTGGGGAGAAACGAATTGTTGGGAATGCATATTAAATGAGAAAAATCCGAGGCAAGGAATCAATCACTGGGAGAAGGCCCAAGCAACTCGCAGATCCAGTGCACTAAATCGTGGGAAATCTGAGCGAGAAGACGCAGAGAAAAAAGGAAACGCCAGGTCCTTTTCCTAGGTCACTTGGCAAACGATCACCTTAAGTGTCGTGAACAAATGGGGAAAACGCTTGGGGGTAAGACTCTCCATCACACTGAGCGCTACCCTAACATCGTTGGGAGATAAAACTATTGCGGAGAAAAACAAGGGTCAAATCGTTGGAACTAGACGACCAAATCACTGGGTAGGTAATACGATTTGCTGAGTAAAAAAAAATGGGGGTTTGATCACTCATCAATTTCTAAGGAAAACGTGGTGTAATCAGAGGTAGATATGAAAGAAAATTGTTGGGGAAATCGACTAGGGAAGGTGAAAACCTTGAACTAGAAGCAATATAAATTAATTACCTTATTATCAAGGCGAGAAGCAGCCGTAAAAGTTTCATAGTCACGCTAATAACCATTATGCTACAGTTTATAAACCCTATTCACACCATAACCACTGAAACTACAAATTTGCACAATAGCCCTTAAAACTACAGTTTCTAAACACGCACAACAAGATAGAAATGCCCAGAGATTTACATACATGTGTCTTTAACTCTTGCAGCAAATGATTCTTGTGCTCCCGCCGCTCCTGCTCCTGCTTACTGACCGTAGAGGACTCACCGGTACCTCCCAGCCAAACGCTAGGGCTACTCTCCTTCCCCCTTAGCCCCCTAAGCCACAAAGGGGCCACACACAACCCAGATGATAGCCTAGCTTCTCAGCTCACCTCCAAGGTTGAGCTACCACTCAAGTCTGTTGAGAATCCCCAACTCCTACAAGAAATCGGTCCAGTCTCTAGTCTGGCAGCATAACAATACCAATAGCTCAAAAGGTCCCCTCCCTTTCCCCCTCTCCCCTTCTTTTATCCAGTCTCAAACCCTAAATCCTCTTTCTTTTTAGGTTTTCCCCCCCTTTTCCTTTTTATTTTCTTATTTTTCTTTTTATTTTATTTTATTTTATTCTTTTTTTTTATTCTTTTTTTTTTAAAACTCAAAGAGTATGTGCGCTGATTAATAATTCCCTTTTATTTTTACATGCGTAACTTTTTATCAATGGTAGAGGCGGTAGGTATTAATAAACTTTCGGAAAGAGAATCCACCATTAATTTTCTTTATTCTATAATTTAAAGATTAAGGAATAAACAACAAGTCGTTTTTAGTTTATATATATATTTTCATTTTTTCTATTTACATGTGTCAATTCATCATTGTAATTTATCATTATCCATCATTTAAATTCACCATTAATGTATATATATATATATATATATATATATATATATATATATATATATTTATGGGATAATGAGAAATTAAGGTGATGACAGACACGTATAAGGGAAGGGTAAATGTATTACATAAAAAGGAATAATGAGGAATTAAGGGGAGGGATGGTGATTTAGTAATATGAACTGGACATGTAAAAGGGAGATGGATACTGGAAGATTAAGGTGATGGAGGATGGTTTAATAAAGTAGGCATGGATAATGAAGGGATAATGGTCTTAGTTTTTTTTTTGTGTTTTTTTTTGAAAAATGTCTTTATGTTACACTACGAAGGTGATGTCATTCTCCTACCAGTTAGGAATCAATTTTCTTCTTTGCAATTTTTTTTTTNNNNTAAGGTCACACTAAATTTTTTTTTTTTTTGTACCCTAGAAAAGTTTTAGGCTTAGGGCTTAGATTCTGAGCTAGGCGAAGATTGGTTAGGGGAAATTGCTTAAGAGTTTATTCAGGTGTTGATGACTTAGGGTTATTTAGGCTGACCCTTCCTCCACAATAATGCGACGTGCCCTTCAGGACGCACCACGTTCTCCAAGGGTGCCACTCGCCTCTGGAAATTCTTTTGGGCGACGTACCCTTTAGGATGCACCATGTGCTCTAAGGGTGCCACTCGCCAACTGAGTTTCTTTTGTGCGACGTGCCCTTCAGGATGCACCACATGCTGCAAGGGTGCCACTCGCCAACTGGACTGATTGGTAGACCTCTATAACCCTTGGAGTCAACACTCCACCAGGTGAACTTGTAGGAGACTAAGGGTTCTAAGGAATAAGGCCCCCGCCTTATTGCATGCCCCTTAGAATCATCGTGAGTGACTGTCGCAGTCTGCCCTCATGACATCGTGGATCCTATCGAACTAGGTAATCATTAACCTACAGTTCAAGACACGGTGAGAGTGCTAGCAGGCCTGGCAGGGTAGCTGTCCACCCCTCTCCCTCAACCTCTCTGCAAATCGTGTGTGGCCCCTTTACTCCATATGTGAGTTTGGTCGACAATCTATCATTAGCCTGCATCATCAAGAAGTATGTCAGAAATGTCAACAACAAATCATCAAATCGAATGAAACATCATAGTAAACATATCACCCAAAAGTACACTCCCTGACTCAGTTCGGAGTCCAAGGGGGTTCTACCAATGCCTCTGCATCCTCAAGGTCAAAAACCCTGCACACTCAATAAAACTGAGTCAATAGCACCCGTCACGTCAAATAGTAACACATCATGTCATCTGTCAATCGCATCATAATCAAGTATAAATGGTCTAACATCATAAAAGTCCAGATCACTTGCAAGCAAGTGTCCTCAAATAATAAAGGTTCTCAGTGTGCCAGAGCGGGATGTGACATACACCCCCTCTTGGTCTAAACTTCATCCCGAAGTTTCTCAGTATAAATGCAGAAATAAAGTATCACAGTATCATAATTCTATCTATCAAACAAAAATGGAAACTACTGACGCATATCATCTGCGTCCTCCCATGTCGCGGAGTGTGGACTATAACTGTCCCACTGGACCTTAACCTGATCTACCGTTCGACGTCATAACTGTTGAACACGATTATCTAAGATGCGGACTGAATCAGCCATGAGCGCTCCCTCGTCCGATACCTACAAGGAACTCAGGTCAATCACATGTGTAGGGTCACTAATATAATGTCTCAAAACAGATACATGAAAAACATCGTGCATACACCTCAAAGAATCAGGTAAGGCTAGTCGATAGGCCATGGGTCCCTTTCTCTCCACAATCTCAAAAGGTCCCACGAACCTAGGAGAGAGTTTATCTCCCTTTCCAAACTTGATCGAATTCTTATGCGGTTTAACCCGCAAGAAAACTCGATTGCCGACCTCATAACTACGGTCGACTCGGTGCTTATCGGCATAACTCTTCTGTCGATCCTGCGCTTCTTTTATCCTTTGTCTTATGGTTTGCATTTTCTCTTCCATTTCCTGGATCGCTTCTAGTCCCACCAGGACCCTATCCTCAAGCTGATCCCAACTCAAGGGAATCCGACACGGTCGCCCATAAAGAAACTCAAAAGGCACCATCTTTATGGTTCTTTGATAACTGTTGTTGTAAGCGAACTCTACTAGAGGCAAGAATTCCTCCCAATGCTTTTGTTGGTCCATCACGTACATGCACAACATGTCTTCCAAGGTTTGGTTCATACGTTCTGTCTGTCCATCTGTCTTTGGGTGATATGCAGTACTAAAGTTAAGTTGTGTTCCCAAGGCCTCTTGGAATCTCGTCCAAAATCATCCAATAAACACCGATCCTCGATCGGATATAATCTTTTTAGGCATGCCATGCAGCCTCACAATCTCACTGATGAAAACTCTCTCTATATCAGGTGCCTGATATGTCATACGCACCGGAATAAAGTGAGCACTCTTTGTCAGAGTGTCTACTACTACAAAAATCGAGTCGTGTCTCCTTGCCATCAGTGGAAATCCAACAATAAAATCCATCGATATAACTTCCCATTTCGATTCCGGAATGGCATGTGGTTGAAGTAATCTTGCTGGGTGTCTACGTTCAGCCTTTACCTGTTGACACTCTAGACATCTAGCCACAAAGTTGACTATGTCGACCTTCATTCCTTTCCAAAAGAATAAGGGTTTAAGGTCTGCCCTCATATTCGTGACTCCCGGGTGAGCCATGTAAACTGCTCTATGAGTCTCGCTCAAGATCAACATCCTCAACTTTTCGTTTGGCAGTACATAAATCCGACCTCTAAACCTCATTAATCCATCGCTATCTAATGAGTATCCCTCATAACGTGGTACCATCATTGTGTTTTGTCCGATAAAATCCTTGACTTTTGTGTACCAATCATCATTACACTGTAAGGTGAGAATCTTCTCACGTAGATTTTATTTGAAGAGGTAACACCGAAAAGATGCATGGCCTCCGACTCAAGGCATCCGCCACTTGGTTCATTGTTCCCTTTATGTAAGTAATCTCAAAATCGTATTCGCTAAGCAATTCCGACCAATGCCATTGTCGCACGTTCAGGTCGCTTTGCGTAAAAATGTGGTGTAATCCACAATGATCAGTCTTTAATTCAAATTTTCATCCTACAAGGTAGTGTCTCCAAACCTTCAAGGCATATACGATGGCTAGTAACTCCAAATCGTGCGTCGCGTTGTTCTCCTCATGCCTTCTGAGCTTCCTTGAAATGTAAGCAATCACTCGTCCGTCCTGCATCAAGACTCCACCTAATCCTTCCTTGGATGTGTCAGTGCATACCAAGAAGTCTGCATCCATGTCAGGGACCTTTAGTATCGGTGCGGTTGTCAACAACTCTTTAAGCCTTCGAAATGATTCCGTGCATTTCTCTGTCCAAGCAAACTTCTTGTTTTTCTTCTGCAATTCCATGATCGAATTTGCTATCTTCGAGAAACCCTCGACAAACCGTCGATAGTATCCTGATAAACGCATAAAACTACGCACTTCTGTGACATTCATCGGCGCAGGCCATTCCATAATAGCCTCAACCTTGGTTGGATCCATGGTGATACCCTCTTCGGAGATGACATGCCCTAAGTAGTGAATCCTCAACTGGTAAAAAGAACATTTGGACAACTTACCATACAATTTGTGTTCTCGTAAACATTGTAGTACCAAGCGCAAGTGCTCGCCATGCTCCTCCGTTGTCCGAGAGTATATCAAAATATCATCAATGAATAATTGGACGAACTTGTCCAAGTACTCTCGGAACACCCCGTTCATCAAACTCATGAATACCCCTGGGGTGTTTGTCAGTCCAAATGGAAAAATAGTAAACTCGTAATGTCCAAATATTGTCTTAAAGGTGGTCTTAGGGATGTCATCCTCCTTGATCCGTAACTGGTGATATCCATATCATAAATTGATCTTGGAGAACACCGTCGCACCCTTCATTTTATCGAATAGATCGTCAATTCTTGGTAAGGGATACTGATTCTTGATCGTAGCCTTGTTCAGTTGACGGTAGTCAATGCAAAGGCTCCATGATCCGTCCTTCTTTCGTATGAAAATAACTGGTGCACCCCATGGTGACACACTAGGACGTATCAGTCCCAGGTCCAACAACTCCTTCAGTTGCATTTTCAACTCTTGCAACTCTGGGGTTGACATCCGATAAGGCGTTCTTGCTATTAGTTCGGTTCCCAGTTTCAGGTCTATGGTAAACTCCAGTTCTCTCTCCGGTGGCATCCCAGGCAACTCCTCTGGAAATACGTCTGCAAACTCCTTCACCACCGGAAGGTGTTCTATACCTTCCGCTACTCCCTTTTCGTTTAGCGCGAGGATCGCATAAAGTTTGCACCCCTTGTGCATACTTTTCCGTAGCTATAAGGAAGAGACGAACTGCAGGGAAACTCCCTTGTTCCTTTCTACAATCACTCATCTCTGTCCTTCGTCATCAACCAAGATCAACCATTTCGTCGTATAGTTGAGTATCACCTCATGAGTTTCCAACCAATCCATACCGATCACGACGTCATAAGATCCTAAGGTCGTGACGTACAAGTTGACCCTTGTGACAAACTCTCCCAAGTTAAGGGCACAGCCCGAGACCTTTCCTCCAACCTTCTATTTGGCTCTCGAAGCCATCTCCACGAAGCTAAACTCATCCTGTTCGAATGCCTTTACCTTAATTATTTTTAGCGCTGCACTAGAAACGAAACTCTCAGTAGCTCCTGGGTCTATCAAAACACTAAGGGTCTAGTCAGCGACAGTACCTGTCGTCTCGAGCACAGTCGACTAGTGCTCTGCCTGGTGGTTATTCACCGCTGCATGAATTCGATGGGCCTTGCCCATATCTCCCACGGTAGTGGGTCTGGTTGATCTGGACGCCTTGGTCCTCTCCATAGGACATTCGCACTGGTAGTGTGGCTCCCCACACGTCCAACACCCCTTCTTCGGCCTAGTAGTCCTGGTACCCGAAGTAGAAGATGACTGCCCACCGGCCTGAAACCCTGGTCTGTTCTACTGAACAGGCCTAAACTGCTGCTGCTGCGGGCGATGCTGCTGCTGGTGCTGTGGTCCTCGATAAGGTGTCCACTGCTGAGCCGGCGGTCATCGAGGTGTAGTAAAAGTGGATCCCCTCTGGAAGCCATGATGTCCCGACGTATGTCTCGCTGGTGTCTGATGCCGCGGTGCACTAGATAAACTCTGCCCTGCAGGTCTCACTGAAGTCCTGGTCTGACCCTCGCTGATAAGCTCCTCCTCTGCTATGAGGGCCTTTTGGACAGCGTCATGCAAGGTTTGACACATCAAGATCCTAACCTTTGCATGCATACTGCCATTAAGGCCAAACACGAACCTGTTGACTTTGAGCTTCTCTATGTTAAGGTGTGGAGCCTACCGGAGAAGCTCCATAAATCATGCCTCGTACTCGGGCACCGTACGACCTCCCTGTCATAGCGCGTTGAACTCGTTGAGCTGACGCTCAATGAATTCCTCATAAAGGTACCTCTCTCAGAATCGTTCCCCGAACAGTTCCCATGACATGTCTTCCACGACCATGTTCAGCTGCGGCAGGAGCATCTTCCACCATAGAAGAGCGCTCCCCTTCAGTTGAAAGACCGCCATGTGGACCTTCATGTTAGAGGTATAATCGCAAAGTGCGAAGCACATCGCCATATTCTCCAACCATGCCTCGGCGGCTGTGTCGTCTGGGGCACCAAAGAACTTGGGAAATTTTACCTTCTCGAGTTCACGATGAATGCTACCTGTAGCGGTCAGTGCGTGCAACAAAACCTTAGGGGGTGTCGGCGCCCTAGCCTCATCTCTGTCCAAACGGATGATTAGAGCCTTGGACATGCACTGAAAGGATATCATCATCCCAATAACATCACCAACTGCTATACATTCATGTCCGAGCACCTGCTCGCCTCTCTGGGGGTTAGATCCCTCAGGCATGGATGTTGTTGGAGGTGTCTTGCCTCCTCCCCTAGCACCCCATCGTATACCTCCGCGATGTTCTCTAACCATGATTACCTACAGGCACACAATCAACTCGATCAGAAACAGTATAATAAAACCAACTCATGCCAACAAAAGTCGTAGCGAACCCTAAGTCGTGGGTCGAACCAGCTCTGATACCATATGTAATATCCCTCCTAGTTAAGGAAAACTACTCTGAAAACAGGTGCAAATTTGTTTTTGTTTTAACCGTGTGTGCACGCGTGTAGGAGTAACAACCACCCTTGACTCTACATCACCACTCGAACCAACAAGACGCAACCAAGATGTTCAGCACAAGAAGACTGAAGGCACACAACAAGTAATTGAAACCACAACCGACCAGAGGCATAAGGCACACAAAACAATCATTAAGATACATTGGGGTTGCACAGTCAGAACACAGAGGGAAGACTCGATGGTGTTAGGGTTACTACTTCTGCACAGGAAAGCAGGGCGTTTAGTCTTATGTCTTCTCGAAATAAGACTAGACAGGCTCTTGGCCGACTGCTAAGGCAGAAACTAGTAACCCCTCAGGTGTGTCGCAAGAGTGGAAACCCCGCCTTTAAAGGGCCCGAGACTCTTGATACAACACTGGATTCTCGACACAGAAAACACACAGACATATATACTAAGGCTTACCAGGAGGTGTCTAGATCACTCCCGACACAAGCAGAGCAACAAGGGATTGATTACATCCAAGTACAATAAGGGTTAAAGAACAACAATCCACATAGGAAAGCACAAGCTAAATACAATCTCATCAACTACCCGACCAGTATTCCTGACTAAAGGCCAATATCTAAGATCTAAAAGGATGATAAATACCTATCACTGAACTGGTCTAGGTTAATTGTAGTTTTACATCCTGAAGGCGGGTCATAAACCAAATTGTCGATTACAACTTTAGGTTAGTATTGAGAGCATTCTAAAACTTAATAAGTCTATATGTACACCTTAAATTAGCGTTAAGAATCGATCAACGTTAAGGGTTTAACAACTTGAAGAACAGGATACAAGTCATAATAATTTAACAAATATTGGTATTGCAATTTAGACTTTATCATTAATATTCAATTAAACTAATAATAACCTTGCAGTTTAGACATCATCCCGAACAGTTCAATTAAATAGATATTAACATAGGGAATCACACATCCTCATGAACCTTGCAAATTAAAACAATATTATTATTGCAATTTAAACAAGTATTACCATGGCAAGTAAGCAATATTAATATTGTGAATCAGCCATCATCATTGACCTTGCAAATTAAAACAAACCTCATTATTGCAAATTAAACAAGTAATATCATGGAAATTAAACAATATTAATATTGCGAATCAACCATCATCATTTCCTTGGCAAATTAAAACAACCTTATTATTGCAAAATACCAAGACAATTAAACAAATATTATTATTGCGAATAAAACAATTATTTTTATTCCAATTTATACAAATATTCCTTTGCAAATTAAGCTATTAAATCCATTATATAATAAAATATAGTTTAAATAACAACACAACTATTTATCTAGATTTATATCCCCAACAACCAAGGGTAGAAAGTTTAACCAACAATTGCGACATGTGAATAAATTAACAAATTCACAATAATAAAGCTTCAACCTTAGAATAACTGAAATTAGGGTTTGTCCACAATAGAAAAGGCAATTATTTCCCAGGAATTAATATGCAAGTATCATATTCATTTCAGGCTTATCATGATGATTCGATGTCACGCATCAGAACATGAATATTTAAAGCCTATTTATACTTCATAAATCAGTTTGATAAAAACAAGCTCTCACCATACAACCAAAATTTGACTAAATAATAATCTACACATTTTTGATAAATAAAATAAAGTTACTCATTTATAATCCCAGCTGCAATACCGTGATAATGATAATTTTTAAATTTCTAATCAACTTTGATAAGAATTGAAGCTCATATCATACACACCAGAAATATTCAATCCAGGCACATTTTAATAATTCATCCCTAATATTAACCCTAATATTACACCGCTTAATAATAATCCACAATTTTAACCCATACGGTTACGATGATACCATTAAACCATCATTAACGAGAAGAGACCCTTATATTAAAATGGCAGCATAACACCAGAAGATTGATCAACATATTGAATCCAAAGATTTAAACGATAGAAATCCATATTTAAAGTGGGACGGCATTGTTAACCTAATTTTGGAAACAACAATTTAAAATCATGAATGAAATCGACCAGAAATCCATGATTATAGTGGAGCAGCATTAATGAACCTAATCTTTAAACAACAAATTAAATTCATGAATTAAATACCACGGTGTTCGCCAGTATTGGGAGGCCGGATTGGTTGTGCTTGCGGTTGAGAGCTGGCAGCCTCGCCTCGCGGCTGGTGCAATCTGAGGTAAGCAATGGCGGAGATGCCTGAAGGAATGAGTCCTGAGATAGGTAAACGAAATCGTTGGGCGAAGGAAAGGTAAGAAGTTGGATCAGGATCCCGAAATTTGTTGAGCAAGGGAAGGGACACCGAGCTCAGAGCTCGTCCCAAACGTAGAGAACAAATCAAAACGACAGCTAAAGACACGAATTTCTGGGTGGAATTAAATATAGCGTAGAGAATGGAATCACAGAGGTCAACAAAATGAATTCACGGAAGGGAATACAAATTTATGGGCAGAATGTTCCCTGAGACGCAAAGGTGTTTTCCCAAGAGAAACTCCATGAGAAGAACGAGAAGGGGAGAAAATTAAAGAAGGCAAAGTGATGAAGATGCAGGGATCACTGTGATGAATTAGTTGGGGAGAAACGAATTGTTGGGAATGCATATTAAATGAGAAAAATCCGAGGCAAGGAATCAATCACTGGGAGAAGGCCCAAGCAACTCGCAGATCCAGTGCACTAAATCGTGGGAAATCTGAGCGAGAAGACGCAGAGAAAAAAGGAAACGCCAGGTCCTTTTCCTAGGTCACTTGGCAAACGATCACCTTAAGTGTCGTGAACAAATGGGGAAAACGCTTGGGGGTAAGACTCTCCATCACACTGAGCGCTACCCTAACATCGTTGGGAGATAAAACTATTGCGGAGAAAAACAAGGGTCAAATCGTTGGAACTAGACGACCAAATCACTGGGTAGGTAATACGATTTGCTGAGTAAAAAAAAATGGGGGTTTGATCACTCATCAATTTCTAAGGAAAACGTGGTGTAATCAGAGGTAGATATGAAAGAAAATTGTTGGGGAAATCGACTAGGGAAGGTGAAAACCTTGAACTAGAAGCAATATAAATTAATTACCTTATTATCAAGGCGAGAAGCAGCCGTAAAAGTTTCATAGTCACGCTAATAACCATTATGCTACAGTTTATAAACCCTATTCACACCATAACCACTGAAACTACAAATTTGCACAATAGCCCTTAAAACTACAGTTTCTAAACACGCACAACAAGATAGAAATGCCCAGAGATTTACATACATGTGTCTTTAACTCTTGCAGCAAATGATTCTTGTGCTCCCGCCGCTCCTGCTCCTGCTTACTGACCGTAGAGGACTCACCGGTACCTCCCAGCCAAACGCTAGGGCTACTCTCCTTCCCCCTTAGCCCCCTAAGCCACAAAGGGGCCACACACAACCCAGATGATAGCCTAGCTTCTCAGCTCACCTCCAAGGTTGAGCTACCACTCAAGTCTGTTGAGAATCCCCAACTCCTACAAGAAATCGGTCCAGTCTCTAGTCTGGCAGCATAACAATACCAATAGCTCAAAAGGTCCCCTCCCTTTCCCCCTCTCCCCTTCTTTTATCCAGTCTCAAACCCTAAATCCTCTTTCTTTTTAGGTTTTC
>JZKD02S2014381.1:293716-306035 GCA_000966675.3 Picea glauca
ATACATAAAGAGACCTAATTTTACTATTAACTAAGGGATTTCCACTAAGAGATTTATACCTAATTGTTACATAAAGGAACCATATTTCCACTAAGGGATTTCTTAACTATAAAATTCCTAACTCCCTTGCTTGATATAGTTTCCCCATTAAGAGAATGACTAAAACTAGGTACGTAATGTACAGGCACAAGAGACTACTAACATGAAAGAAAATTTGCTACCTATTGCTTAATGGGGGTTGGCATAAATATGCCAATTCTTGGCTAAATCATTTGAGAATGGAGAAGGAGATCACTCTACAGAACATTGATATACCATTAAAAATACTATTAAATAGAAATTCAATGAAATATCAATTTACTTATGAAGAATTTTTGTTAACTAGAAGGTAGGGATAAAACGTTATTTCTAACATAAAAACTCCCATATGATTGGGTTTTCATTAGAAAATGTTTTTACTATGAGTGGATATATCACTAGTGTTAGATCACATGGCCCTCATAACATTATGATTCATTGTTTCCTCACATAGTTCCTACCATGTTTAAACTATGCCTACATATCCAACACAAATCCAATAAGTTGTCAATTTGAAGATATATTATATGAATATAAATATCATCAATAAGATAAGCATTGAATAACTTTGGTCAATATGTCTAAAGTAATAAATGAGTATAATTTAATTAGTTCCCATTTAGGACTCTTTTATTTCTATAAATTATACTTTATCATCCAAAATGAAGTATTCATTATAACTATTCCTTTAATCAAAGGGCCTCTACAATTGGAAAAGACCACCAAAGTGGGAGACTGGTTCCTTTTTAAGCAGTTTACTACACAAGTAGGTCACTCATGTCTGACATAGAGATGTGACCAAGACTCATGACAATATGTAGGACATGTGAAGCATAGGGGGAGATTTACTTACCCATTATCATTAGGTCTCACTAGATGGTTTCAAGATGTTTTTTGTCAACCTAGTCCAAATATAAATGACTCTTGGCAATGAATATTTCTTTCTCTTATTATTAAATGAAGAACACAGAAAAATGCAAAACCAAGCGTGAATTACATAATCATGTTAATCATTTAGTTTTTTAATGAAATTTTTTTTTGAGGCCATAACTAAGGGAGCATATACCATAGCTTGGTCAGACTCACTAACCTAAGGAATCTTGATAGCTTGGCTAATGACCATTACAAATTAGCTAAAATAGAATCAATCTATGAATAGATTGACTCATTATGAAAATACCAACATTAACAAAGTAATATAGATTTTCTATTCATGGAAAATATCTTCAATCTTAGTGTTGATTCTTTGTGTAAATGTTTTCTAGAATACACTTTGAACCTAATCAATCTATTAATAGGTTGACTCATTATAGAAATACCAACATTAAGAAAGTAATATAGATTTTCTATTCATGGAAAATATCTTGAATATTAGTGTTGATTCTTAGTGTAAATGTTTGCTAGAAAACACTTTGAACCTAGTTTTTAAGGATTTTGTCACTTGTTATTACTTATTTTTAATAATATTTTTTTTAAACTCTTGTACACTACGAAATTGTGTTAAAAAATACGATGCACTCAAGAAATAACTGTTCCATATATATAGATTCTTGTTCTTGAACTACAATCATACAATATGACACTAGATTATTCTTTGTTAAGTACAATGCCATATTCACTCTTTTCAATTCATGTCCATCTTACTCATGGTTGTTTATATTTGATAACAAAATGAATTCTACCTTTTTGCAAGATTTCTTTCAGCTCTTTTCCTTTTCATTTAAAGAGCAACAATGGCACAATACTAGTAAATTACACCAACACACAAAATTTTGTAAATATCAACATCCCTAAAAAAAAAAGTAAATATATTTGTATATACTACCAAAGATCTCAAATGATGAATAAATCCAAGGGATATAGGAAAGTGTCATAAGGTATTTAGAAAACTAGTAAAAATACAGCTTCAAATGGAACTTTATGCATTACTAGTCAATGGAATGGATATGTTATTATGTGTTGAATTGTGTAAGAAGTCAAATAGTCAATTAGGTCAGAGTGCGACGAAGTAGGACGTTTTGTTGGGAAGTTCCACTAGGAGATAACCGACCTAATATAGAAGTGATAGATTTACTGAACTATAGATAATTGACTTGAAGATCACATTGAGATAATTAATGGAAATAATAGATGCATGTTTCTAGAAGATGTCAGCAAAAACCTAAAAGGTTCTAAAGAATGTTTATTGGTCAATTCTTCATGTAGTATGGTCTATGAGTAGTTGAATGGTTGAGGACTATGTTGATTGGGGTTCTTGGTAGAATAGCACTCAATGTTACCATGGAATAAATCAATCCTAATGGTTTCTTTGAGGGTGCATATATTAACCTCAATGAATTGACAAAATGTACAAGGGATTACAAGATCAAAAGCAACATGTATGGTGCATCGACAATAACTATTGAACCAATTCATTGTCATTAGGAGTGGGCATCAAATGACATGTAGAAGTTGAATTGATTGTTCAAGTAGCATGTAAAGAAGAGAAACAATTGTAAAGTTATCTCTTATAGATGGGCCATAAGAATATGAATTGCTAGAGATTGAGAGAGGGAGGTAGAAGTTTGAAGATTACAATTGACCTCACACACCCACTAATAACATGATAAATCTTTAGTAAGTGGTGCAAAACAAATTTTTATGCCTTTAATCTTGGCACATAAGAAATCTTGCTTTACTAAGTGGTGCACTCTTATCTGATCACAGATTGGATAATGTTATATTATATCAAATATGAACTGTGCAAATGTTGTATGATGATTGTTCATATTCCTAATATAAATTTTGATGAGGTGATACAAATGTAATATTTTTGAGGCTTAGTTGGAGTTAGAAATCTAGATAAAATATAGTCATATAAGGTGGCAATTCACGTTGATTGAGAGTAATCATGACAATAATTTCACATGTAAGTGCATCATAACCTATTGTAAACATACTAATGTGAGTTTTAATGGGATATATATTAAAAACAAGATGATTTTGTGTGATTCTTAATTGTCACAAAATTTATGGTGGTAATAAAGCCTATTTCTACAAACAGTAATGTGAGTTTTAATAACATATATATTTCAAAGAATATGTAATTGAGTGAGTATTTTATTTGTCACAAAATTAATGGTTAAAAAGTGTAATTTCTATATATATCCACACTCACCTCGCATTGTGGGATGGTCATGCTATTCACACTCCCTAGATGTGTGATGACTAATACTAGTTGTCTACTAGAGATATTATGTTGAAAGGTTTGAAGATTTCGCATTTGGATTATCTCTAGAGTTAGTTCAATATTGTCAAAACTCCAACATATTTCAACAAAGGAAGGGATGGGATATGCGAGATGGAATTAATGGTTTAAAGGGAGCTCAGTGATTTACTTTATTTATTTGCTTGCATTATTACTTGTTAACATTTTAAAAATTACATTAGGAACATCGCTAATAAATAGTCATCTACATATGCGATATGTGTGTGCTAGCTATGCCTAAATATCCAACACACATACAATATTATGGTTCAATAAACACATTAGTTACTAATGTCTCTAGGTTATTAATGAATTAATTAATAAGTTGTCAATTTGAAGTTATATTATATGAATATAAATATCATCAATAAGATAATAATTAGTTCCCATCTTTAAATATTAAATTAAGTTAAATAATTAGTTCCCATATAAGAATCTTTTATTTCTATATTAGACTTTATTATCCAAAATGAATTATTCATTATAATTTTTCCTTTAGTCAAAGGGTCGCTACAAATGGAAAAGACCACCAAAGTGGGAGATAGGTTCCTTTTTTAGGAGTTTACAATGATAAGAGTCTATGGTTTGGAAGAGAAGCCATATCAAAAGTGAGTGTTGAATTTGGTAGAGAAGTCATATCAAGAGACTCAAAAAAGTGAAATCCATTCAGTTATTGACTAAAAAGCCAAGCATATTAAATTAAATATTGATCGGATGAATGTCAAGGAAAAACCAAATCTACACAAGTAGGAGCAAAGACTAAAAATTCAGAAATGAATCAATCAACTCATAGATAAATAATGGATAGACATCATAGAAAATTCTTACCCTTCACTCATCATCCATGCACAAAAAAGCAGGGCATTTGAATCTATAGGTCTTTAAACATCGAAGTGGTGACCGTCGATTCGGTTCCTGGCCGACTGTTCAAGCACAGACTGATGTCTAAAGGAATAAGAGACAAAATATAAAACCACAATCTTTTCAAGGGGAAATAATGGTTGAGATAAGTCTAGACAACCTCATTATATAATTAGAATCAAAGAGTTCCAAAACCACTTGAGACAAATAATGTACTTGACCAAGAAACATTTCCATGGTTTAATCCTTGTGGCGTACCACATGACCAATACACTTGTTTCGTTGCCAAACAGGATTTCCAACAAGCAAATTTAAGCTAATATTGATCAACCAAATGATCTAAATAATTATGTGGGTGAATGGACAAGTATGATCGACAATGTTTCGAATGATCAAACAAATGAAAGAATCATTGATCCTACCATCATTGATAGGGAATTATCACTCAATACATTTCAAGAGGAAGTCAAGAGGAGAATTTGTGAGAAGGATTGGGTTACTTACGAATGTAGGGGTAAACAATTTCAAAAATAAGCCAAAAGTAATCCAACTCAAAGTAACCTAATTTGAAGTCTAACCAATCCAAATCCCAGTAATCAAAATCAAATAAATCCAAGTATGTGACCACATGGAACTCCTAAAGGAACCCAACCAACTCAAGTTATGAATAAAAAGTGATTACTTAAAAAAAAAAGTTATGAATTGTTTTTGCATAATTGTATGTTGGATTCTAGGGCATTAAAAAATGTTATGCCAAGAAAATTTATGAAAAAATTAGGAATTGAAACCACCAAACCTTATAGTAAACAACTTGGCGGTTTCATTCCTTGGCCCTAAAATCCTTGAAGAAGAAACCAATGTGAAAAGTAATTTGTTTTAAGAAATTCTATCATTTAAATATTAAAATGACATCTTAATGAGAACATAAGCATTAAATTTTAAGAGGAAAACTATAATTCCATTATTAGTGATTTTTTTTATTTATATAATTTTCTAATGAATTAAGGTTATATATTTTGGAAGCTTTAATTAAATTTTCTAAGTTTCGACATTTTACACCATAAAGTAATATGTTGTGCATGTACCCAATAATTCTTCCTAGTAACGAGATTGTCTTTTTTATAGATTTCTATTATAATTGACTTGTGATGAGAGGAAATCATTAGGTTACATCAAACCTTAAATTTTTTCCTTTAAATAAAAGATAATATAGCTTATTCATAATATAATTAGTTAACCTCTATGGGGGAAAAATTATTTTGTCTGGGTACATTCATGCATAACTGAGTTTATATCTTAGTGTTGGACAAATCTTTTCCTATTTAGTATGATTTATTACTCCTTGGGGGTCATTATATTTGGTAGTGAGTCAAAGTACCTTCATTTGGGAACAAGTTTGGTATGAGGGGAAAGCACTTCATTTGTGTTTGTCACTACCATCCATTTGGGGACTTGTTAATGCTGTTAGGAGGGTCAAAACAAAAGGGTGACACCTACATGCCCATCTCTTGCTTTGGGGGCACTATTGTTTATGATTTGTTTCCCCTATATTACCACTTACAGAGTTGGTATCACTTGATGATAATTGTTTCACACTACAGTCATCTACAAGTAGGCTTATTTGGAGTAGTTTTGAAGAGACAACATATACAAAGAACATATATCAGATTCCTCTTCTAGTATTTTTTTTTTTCTGTGATTTCATTGTATTTCTTCCACCAAATATTTAATACAATAAAGTAGTGGGGTTATTTTGTTGTTTTTTATATTCCTGTAGCAGAGTTTGTGTTTACTATGTGAGTAGAATGTTTTGAATACAAACCGTTTGTCTTAATATATAAACCAAGAACTGAAGAAAAATGTATCAAAAAATTTAGCAAGGTACATTACATCCAGCCATACATCCTCCAAATTATTTTAGTACCACTTTTTCTTCTATCATCCATTCTACTCTCCAAATATGTCCCTGTCCATGTACAGGTATAGGCCCGAATTCGGGCCTATACCTGTACATGGACAGGGCCAAATTTCAAGGGAATGTGTTCTGTTACCATTAGTTTATAAGAAACATGTATAAGGTGTGATATGTAATAGATCAAGCATGGATTGTCTATGTAAGCTAGGTTCACTATTAACTATGTATTGTATATGTAAGAGTGATTTTGAAAATGTATCATAAAAAATAGATGTAGTCTAATAATAAAAACTTAATATTTAAAAATACACAATTAAGGAAGACATAACAATGGTATTACATAATCACTACTTTCTAAATACAGATGTATTGACATAATTTTTTCAACGTTGTACTATTTTATAAATCCAAATGTATCACTACTTTCTTTCATAATTTTGTCAAGGTATATGGTAAATTGACAGGGCCATATTCGACCCTATCCATGTACAAGTCCAAACCCAAATTCGGGCCTGTACCTGTACATAGCTAGGGCCATATTACAGGGCCATATTTAGACTTGTCCATGTACAGGTACAGACCCAAATTCGTGCCTGTATCTGTACAAGGACAGGGCCGAATATGGCCCTCTCAACAATCTTAAAAAACATATTTAATTCCTAAACTATATTTAATTCCTAAACAATCTAAAAATCTAAACAATAATTCTGTTATAAATTTTAATGCTATTTTAGTAAATCAATCTAATCTAACCATACCTTAATGATGCTCGCTGCTCCAACTTCCACAATAATGTCATTTCTCCAACGTCCACCGCCTGTTTGCCCGCAACAAACGCCAAGCAACACAACAACACAACAACACAATTGACTCTCCGCACTCACAACGAACACTCTTCGAACTTGCAAACACTCTCCGAAAAGAACAACAAACACTCTCCAAACTCGCAAACACTCTCCAAAGAACAACAAAAAACACTCTCTGAACAACACAACAACAAACACTCTCCGAACAACATAGCATTAAACACTCTCTTAATAGCATAGCATCAAACACTCTTTGAACAACACACCAACAAACACTCTCTGAATAACACAACAACAAACACCCTCTGAACAACACAACAACAAACACTCTATGAACTCGCAAAAACTATGACAGGAGCGATGTGCAGGTAATTTATAAACATTTGTTCGGCTAAAAAATATTTTGGTTGAAGTAATGTTCGGCTGAAAAAAAAATTCGGCCAAAAGATAGTTCGGCTGAAACATTATTTCGACCGGAATATCTTTCGGCCAAAAAGATGTCACCATATGAAAAAATATTTTCTCAGCTAAAATTGGACACAAAAATCGAGGACATCGTTAGGTTGTCATTCGATTTGATGTTCAAAGGTTCAGACGAAAGAGTTTTCAGCCGAAAAATACTACTTTCGATCGAAAAAAAAAAAAGTTTGGCCAAAAAGATGATTTTTCAGAATGTTGGAGACTCGGTTGTCACGAAAGTGTAACCCACCATCATGATTCCACCCGTGGTTGTTGCTAGTATTGTACTACTCGTGTAAACATGAGTGGAACCGTGTTATATCGATGATTCTAAATGTGAATGTAGTAGCATTCTATTTACCTTGAATTGGATTGGACTTGCACGGGAGGGGATATTGCTTACCTAGTCCAGAATATGGCGCCCTCATGGCTGAAGAATCAGATATTTCTGGCAATTGATTGCCTGAAGATGTTGACGACTTCGGTTTTATGAACATACTCGGCCAATGCTTCTTTGAATTCATGTTGTAAAAATGGCGCAGGTTCTCTTTGTGAGAAATATTTTCCGGTACTCGATCTTGAACCACTTCTCCACTGCTGCTACTATTTATAGATTCAACTTGAACAATGAAACTGTAATGGCTTGTCCAAGCGCTAATGGGATTTGATCACTCTCACCACTCTGAATTTATAAGGCACCTACAAATTCCATAATCCCACAGACCACGAATGGAAATGAGTTGACCATAGCGCAATGATAGCAGGAAAAGGGTGGGATTACATATTGGAGTTAGTTACAAGGTGGTAAACGTTGGCATAATCAATGCTTTAAATACTTTAAAAATTGAGATCAATCAACCTCAATAACAGTGAGGCTACAAGGGCACATCACAAGTGAGGCTATGCTCACACAAACTCAATATCAATTTGATAAATTCCATACAAATATATAGGCTAGGATAGCCCCTAACAACCTCCTAAATTGGTGGATCTAAAAACCACTCAAACACTAATCTAGCAATCAATTTTCACCATTTCCTAACTATGACATTTCGCCATTATTATCCAACAATCTCCCTTAATGGATAAATGGTTTTAATACAATAAAAATATATAACATGTATGTCAGTCTTATTATCACGTAGGATTACAAACATTACAAAGGACAATACAAACAAAAACTTCAAATTTGTTTCAACTCCATGTATGTGTAAGTTTTTCTCTTCCTCATTTTCCATATTTTGAATCCTATATGCATTTTCAATTTAAGTCTTCCTCTTTTGCTGAAAATTCCATGTTTCAGTTTTTTATCCTTCATCTTCTTGTTGGTGTCTCTCAACAATTTGAAAATTATTTCATATTTTCCATGCTTGTCTTCTTCAACTTTTTCTTCGAAAAATTGTTTGTATGTGAACTACTGCCACATATCATTCTCTGTTGTTTCCTCTTCACCATTCAACTTTTGATCATGAATTTTCTCCAACATAAGTTCATTATAGAACTTGATTTCTTCAAGGCTCAACCCCATAAAAATTTCTTCAATTTCAACATCTTTCTCTCCAATGAAGTCTTCTTCTTCTTTAATGACCATGTAATTTGTCCCTTTCTAAGCCATTCTTAAAGGAACTTCAAATATTTTGGGTGCTCTTATTCATTGTTGTCTTCTTTTGTTGGTGCTCCCACTGTTTTTGCATCTTTTGTCGGTGCTCCCACTGTTTTTGCATCTCTAGTATTGACATTGTTTACAACATCATCTAACACATGGTTTTCTATTTCATCTACAACATTCACTATCGTTTCAAATTCCTCATCATTCATTATTTCAAGCAAGTGTCCTCTTACATTTAGAAAATTATCAATATATTGTATTTCTTTCTTGATCTTTAACCAATATTCATTTTACATGTTCTCCTCATCAGACATTACCTCAATGGAATTTTCTTCATTAAAATCATCACTATCTATATGTAATTGACCATAGTTGGGTTCAACATTTTGTATAGGTTCACCATCAACTTCATAAGTTACCTCATAAGAAAATGCAATATTTTCACTATATTTCATTTCTAGAATATCCCATAACATCTTTGCATTGTCTATATGACCAAACTCATATAAAATAGGAGACAAAATACTTGTATCGAGTGTTGAATTGATAAGATAGAAGACTATTTCATTTTTTCTCTTATCATGGGAATTGACGAAATCATCTTGAACAAAATTCCATAAATCTACAGAACCAAGTCATCCTTCCATTTTAAATTCCCAAAGGGATGTCAAAACTCGCATTAGTATTTTAAATATTTCACCGATTTCTTTATCATCTTCATTGATTTGATCTAGCTCTGCATTCTACTAGTCAAGCATGGATTCTTCAACTGGAAACACATCATACTGCAGAATATAATAACTCTTCATGTTGATTCTTCATCATCATATGTTTCATGTAATGATCCCAAGCCAAATTCTTTCTTGGAATCACTAACTACTACTAATTTATTGAGTTTTTAAGTGCATACAAGATTCATCAACACATGGAGATCACAATATATTCAAGATGTAGAACTACAAGCAGAGATCTGACCTTTTTATTATGACCAATGTAAGATCAATACAATAGATGGCCAATATGGCATAAACCTCAGATGGTCGTACAAGAAATAGATATGAGCTTCTACAAAATGCTCCCGACAATACAAAATGAGCCTCCAAAGGCTGGATATACAATGAAGATTAAATAAAGCAGATCTGCCACGTCCTGATAGAATGCTGAAGCCCTGAATAATTCTGCCCTACTACCAAAAGTGTCCAATCATCCCGAGAAAAATGCCAAATGATAGATCGGGCAACTGCAAGGAAAACCCAGATGTCCAAATTCCCAAATCCACTCTCAAACTTTGTAGATCTGAATTCTCCACTGAATGGTGTGCCCCACTAGATGACTGAACCCTAGCTGATTTGACCCTAATGAAGGAGATCTCCAAATGATCTGAAACTCTCCAAGAATATAGATCGGGTGATGGTAAGAACAACCCAGGTGCCTGAATCTCCAAGATCCCTCTCAATTGCTGTAGATCTGAAATCTCCACTGAATGGTGCACCCCACTGGATGAATGAAACCCTAGCAGGTTCGGCCCTGATGAAGGAGGCCTCCAATTGCTCTGAAACTCTCCAAGAATATAGATCGGGCTATGAGAATCCCATGGGAGAAGTTTCGGGCTTAGATCTCAAGTAGATCTCCCTAGATATGAGTTTTACTGAATCATAGGATGTCCCCTATGGCTCCCAGACATCCCAATCTGCAGACAAATGTAGAATGATGATAACCCTCTAGAAAATCCCTCAAACTGATGGTCCTGCCCCTACAAACAAAACCCAATTGTCGGAATGGCCCTAGGCCCTCAGGATAAGCTTGATCAAACCTCCCTCGATAAACTGGCTCTGATACTAGAATGGTGTGGGGGAGTCTTTCATCCCCGAGACCAAGTTGTGGAGCAAGGTGAGTGGATATTTCACCACTGAGTTGCTCCCAAGGGTTTGTACAGCAAACCCCCAAACTGAATGCTCAAGAGCAATAGAAAATGCTAATCCAAACCCAGAATGAGTAATAGGTGCACCCCAGCCTCTTACTTATACTTTTCCTTCTAATTCTCTGTTGAGTTAGGTTAATTCCCAGGGTTAATATTCTATTCTTCTGTTGAGTTATCTTTTACTCCCTTCCTTTTCCTTTCTTAAGTCAACTTAAAAATATAACTTTTAACTTCTTGACTTTTTCCCCCCTTCAGTGTGAGACTATGACCTAGTGGGGGTGCCCAGGCCACTGAGTCTCCTCATTACCTCTCTAAGAGGTGGGGGACATTACAGTCTCCCCTGCTTGTAATTGCTTTTCCTCAAGCAATTCCAAACTTTCTTCTCTAACCATGTGCTGCTGCTCCCAAGTGGCATCCTCAATGGGTAAATCCTTCCACCTGATTAGATACTCCTTGATGCTTCGGTTTCGAAGCCTCTTCTCTCGGAATTCTAACACCTCCTCTGGAATCAAAACAAGTTGTCCCTCCTCATCCATGGGAGGTAATGAATCAATAGGCCTGACATGTTGACCGAGGGCTTTCTTAAGGCACGAGACATGGAAGACGTTGTGAATTTTTCTACCCTATGGAAGCTCCAGCTCATAAGCTATTGCCCCTATCCTCCTGCTAACTCTGTAAGGTCTAAAGAAACATGGCTGCAGTTTCTCCGCTCCACTTCTTTTAATGGAGGCCTACCTATATGGTTGCAACCTCAAATAGACTAAATCACCAACCTCAAAGGTACGATCAACTCTGTGCTTGTCTTCTTGGACCTTTTGTTAGTTTTGTGCCCTCTGTGAATGATCCTTCAATTCTCTGAGAATGTCTTGGCTCTGTTGTATCCAATCTTGTACCAGCGAAGCCCTGCTGTCACCAAATTCAATCTCCACAAATGATAAAGGATCATAGCTATATAAAGCTCTGAAGGGTGACATGCCAATGGACATATGTTGGGTGGTGTTGTAGCAATATTCTCCCAAATGTAACCATCTGACCCATGCTTTATGTTGTCCTGCTACATAGTTTCTGAGGTAACCTTCCACCCATTTGTTGACTATCTCATTCTGACCATCCGTCTGAGGGTGATAGATAGTACTAGGAGTCAATACCATACCCACTAATTTGAACAACTCCTGCCAAAACGTACTCATGAATCTGCTGTCCCTGTCACTGATGATGGTTTTGGGTAGGCCGTGTAGTTTGAACACCTCTCTTAAAATAAATTCGGCCACCTGTGCTGCACTGAAGTCTGTGGCTATGGGAAAAAAATGTGCAAACTTCGTCAACCTGTCTACCACCATGAAAATGCAATCTTTCCCCTCTGCTCTGGGAAACCCGGTGATGAAATCCATGGATATACTTTCCCACTTGTGCTCTGGAATAG
>JZKD02S2014381.1:309206-329884 GCA_000966675.3 Picea glauca
TTATCCTAGTTTGGTTCTCGTTCATTTTCTGTAGATTCTCATCAACTTTCTTCAAGGTTTCAGATATTTCGGCCTGTCCCCTTCTGTTGGTTTCCTGATACTCGTCCAACTGTCGAACCAATGTGCTTTTTGTGCGGTTCATGTTTTGTTGGAACTTACCAAATTTAGTTACTAAGAGAGCCAAGCCCTGAGGCTCATGGTCATCTCCTAACCCTTCTATTTCTACCTCTATTTCATTGTTGTTTATCTTCCTTCGACCCATGGCAATTCCCCTGTACTTCTGCAGCATCGATCTCTCCACAGGTTTGGAGGATCGAGGCTCTGATACCACTGTAATGATCCCAAGACAAATTCTTTCTTGGAATCACTAACTACTACTAATTTATTGAGTTTTTAAGTGCATACAAGATTCATCAACACATGGAGATCACAATATATTCAAGATGTAGAAGCACAAGCAAAGATCTTACCTCTTTATTATGAGCAATGTAAGATAAATACAATAGATGGCTGATCTGGCATAAACCTCAGATGGTCGTACAAGCAATAGATATGAGCTGCTACAAAATGCTCCCGACAATACAAAATGAACCTCCAAAGGCTGGATATACAATGAATACTAAATCAAGCAGATCTGCCACGTCCTGATAGAATGTTGAAGCCCTGAATAATTCTTCCCTTCTACCAAAAGTGTCCAATCATCCCGAGAAATATGCCAAATGATAGATTGGGCAACTGCAAGGAAAACCCAGATGTCCAAATTCCCAAATCCACTCCCAAACTCTGTAGATCTGAATTCTCCACTGAATGGTGTGCCCCACTAGATGACTAAAACCCTAGCTGATTTGACCCTGATGAAGGAGATATCCAAATGATATGAAACTCTCTAAGAATATAGATTGGGTGATGGTAAGAACAACCCAGGTGCCTGAATCTCCAAGATCCCTCTCAATCATTGTAGATCTGAAATCTCCACTAAATGGTGCGCCCCACTGGATGACTGAAACCCTAGCAGGTTCGACCCTGATGAGGGAGGCCTCCAATTGCTCTGAAACTCTCCAAGAATATAGATCTGGCTATGAGAATACCATGGGAGAAGTTTCAGGCTTAGATATCAAGCATATCTCCCTAGATCTGAGTTTTACTGAATCACATGATGTCCCCTATGGCTCCCAGACGTCCCAATCTATAGACAAATGTAGAATGATAATAACCCTCCAGAAAATCCCTCAAACTGATGGTCCTGCCCCTGCAAACAAAAACCAATTGTCAGAATGGACCTAGGCCCTCAGGATAAGTTGGATCAAACCTCCCTCGATAAACTGGCTCTGATACTAGAATGGTGTGGAGGAGTCTTTCATCCCCGAGACCAAGCTATGGAACAAGGTGAGTGGATATTTCACCACTGAGTTGCTTCCAAGGGTTTGTACAACAAACCCCCAAACTGAATGCTCAAGATCAATAGCAAATGCTAATCCAAACCCAAAATGAGTAATAGGTGCACCCCAGCCTCTTACTTATACTTTTCCTTCTAATTCTCTGTTGAGTTAGGTTAATTCCCAGGGTTAATATTTTATTCTTCTGTTGAGTTATCTTTTACTCCTTTCCTTTTCCTTTCTTAAGTCAACTTAAAAATATAACTTTTAACTTCTTGACTTTTTCCCCCCTTCAGTGTGAGACTATGACCTAGTGGGGGTGCCCAGGCCACTGAGTCTCCTCATTACCTCTCTAAGAGGTGGGGGACATTACATTTCATCTCTCTCCAAAGTTGTTTAATTCTCCTTTTTTGACCCATTACAGCTTCACATTCTACTGAATTCATTCATGCCTCTCCACATTTCCAAGTAGCAGTTCCAACACTCTACTGATTAGGGTCAATATAGTATTCCAAACTCTCTTTTGATATACTCAAAGTAATTCATGTGCACCACACCAATTATATGGATAAACTTATATGTCCATCATTTTCCATGATGATACAAGTTCAAGTGCTCTTGCTCCTCCATCACTACAATATCATCTTCCTTGTCCGGAATAAATTGTGAAGTGTCACCAACACCTATTATGCTCCATCGTTCTTTAGAAAACTTGAAAGGATAAAAAACCAACTTGAAATTAGATTTGAAGCCAATTCTTGATTCCATCCAATTGCGAATATACATTTCCTATTCCTCTGGGGAATCAAAAGTCAATTTTTTGGGGTAAACCAATTCTTAATCCTCTTTGCAGAACCAAGGAACAATCAATGTAGCATTCTTCTCCTTGATTATCAATTACATGAAGGGATTAAGTGGAAGCTACAGGACTTGCATCCTTTGGATGCCCACGATCAAAAGGTTGTGAACTTATATTCTATCCGAAAGACCCTCAAAATTGAAAAATAAAAAATAACTTATCTCGGTGGAATTTAAGGAGGAGTTCAAGGTGATTGACGAAGACGGGGACAGTTTTATCTCCATGGCAGAGTTGAAGAGCTTGCTCACTAGGCTAGGATTAGCAGAAGGGAATGATTTTGGACTGATGGAATTATACGCACTCAACGCTCATGAAATTTTGTTCAAGAGTGCAATCTCTGCACCAGAAAACTCAAACTGATGTTGAATTCTGAGAGGGCATAAACAACACAAGAGAAATCACCCCAAGTGCAACCCAGTAATGGATGGATGTATCCACTTACTCAAAATTTCACAAATGCAACAAAAATAATTCATCTTCAAACATCAAACATTCGCAGAACTGTAAAATCGCATACCCTCAACAACTCTCAACCCTGTGATCAAAAAAAATGTCAATGATTAAGGGGTTTTGGAACAATACTGAATTTTGGTGCATGTTCTGGATCTGGAATCTGAGGCTACGATCCCTCTATGCATAGGATCCATTGTTCAGAAGGACTGGCAAGATGTTGATGAGGAAGGCTGAATGACCTTTTAGATAGAAATTTCCTCCAAAATGGCGAGGGGATCCTGTTAGCGTACCCTCCAACAAGTCTAGGAAAATAAATTAAATACTGTTCAGTCACAATTTATCATGTGGCAGTCACGGTGCACCTCACTGACAATTATTCAATCAGTACTATTCAGAAATTGCACTGACCAACGCACTCCAGTGATAGCAACAATATCACATAGGAAGAATGCATATAGCAGGGATGTTCACTAGAACGATTGAATACAAATTGTGCTCAACGTAACATGAAAATAACTTGTAGTCGAACGCTACTTCATGCAAAGGGTAGCATAGATAATTATACTACAATGCATCACTCCAGCAGGATTCGACAACTCATTGAGAATCGATAATGATAAATTGTGAAGAAAGAAATTCAGAGAGAAAGAATAGAGTAGAAATAGTATTCAGTATATTGAGAATGTAAGGAGAAAGTACAATGACAAGAGTTAACGAAGAAGTGATGTGCAAAAGGAAAATAGCTGAGCTAAATAGGCTCAAGAAAATCAAGAAAGAAAAGTATAGCTAGCCAGGACAGCTGGCAGTGTGCAGTCGTCTTATTGAGGTTACATTATATTTAACACTCCCTCTTAAACTCAACAGTTACAAACATCAACACTGATTATGCCCAAGTGTTGTCTCTGAAAATTAAAAACAGATTTTTCTAGTGGCTTTGTGAAGATATCTGCGAGCTGATCTCGAGAACCACAGAATTGGAGTGCAATGTCACCATTATTGATGAGCTCGTGGATGAAGTGAAAGAGAGTGTAAATGTGTTTTCTTTTCTTGTGAAACGCATGATTTTTGGATAGAGAAATTGTTGAGGTATTGTCATAGAACATAGGAGTTGGATACTTTTCTATATGTGACATATCTTTCAATATTCTTCTCATCCACGCAGCTTGACAGGAAGTTGAAGTAGCAACAATATACTCTGCCTCTGCAAAAGATATTGAGACAATTGGTTGCTTCTTTGATGCCCATGAAATCAAGTTCGAGCCCAGGTGAAAAGCATGTTCTGAGGTGCTTTTCCTGTAATCTAGGATGCCTGCAAAATCACTGTCTGTGTAACCAGATACTTGATTACTATCAGATTTAGTGTACCATAAGCCAAAATCGAGAGTTCCTACAACATATCTTACAATCTGTTTCACGATTTCCCAGTGAGAATCTTTGGGAGATTCCATGAATCTAGAAACAAGGATAGTTGCATACATAATATCAGGCCTAGTTGTTGTAAGATACAAAAAACTGCCTACTAAACTTTTGTACAAGGTAGGGTCCACTGTAGGGCCTTCATCTTTCTTGCTCAATTTTGTGCCTAGAGGTATAGGGGTTTCTGCTAGATTGCATTCTTCCACGCAAAATCTTTTGTTGAAGTCTGTTGCATACTTTTTCTGACAAACAAAAATTCCCTTGGTTGATTGATCAACCTCAATCCCCAAAAAATATTTCATGATGCCAAGATATGTCATCTCAACCTCAGATTGCATGGCATGTTTAAAACTTGTTAACTCAAGATTTCCAGTATATATCATGTCATCAACATATAAACATATAATCAAAATTTTACCATGCTGATCAGTTTTGGTGTAGAGAGTTGGCTCATTTTGACTTCTGCTGAAACCACTTTTGATCAGATAAGTGTCAATTCTGCTGTACCAAGCTCTTGGAGCTTTCTTTAAGCCATACAAAATTTTCTTCAGCCGATATACTTTGGTTGGATTCTCTTGGACTTGAAATCTAGGTGGTTGATCGACATAAGCTTCTTCTTCTAAGAAACCATTTAGGAAGGATGACTTGACATCCATCTGGTATACTTGTCATTTATGTTGGGTTGTTATGTCCAATAGAGTTCTGACAGTGTCTAACCTTGCTATTGGAGCAAAATTTTCACCATAGTCAGTACCAAGTTGTTGTGAGAATCCTTTGGCAACAAGTCTTGCCCTGTGTTTTTCGATCTGCCCTTTTTCATTGAGTTTAGTTTTGTAAACCCACTTGACACCAATACCTTTCTTATGACTTGGAAAATCAACAAGATCCCATGTCTTGTTCTTCTCAATGGAATCAATTTCTTGGTTCATGGCTTGAAACCAATGTGGCTCCTTAGCTTCTTCTTTAAAAGATGTAGGTTGACATGACATTAATGAAACAAGATTGTGATGTTCAAAATCATCCAACTGTTGATGGATTTCTCTCAAACTTTGAGTTCTCTAATTTTGAATTTCTGAGGAGGAGTCTCTGCTTGAAGTTGAGTTATCCTGAGAATTTTCAGATCATCCTTGTACCTGCAATCTTGGAAGAATAGGTAGAGGTATTTGTTGTCCTGAATTTTTTGTGTTTTCAGAACTTGGCAGCAATGGATTTTGATTGTCCAGTTGTTGATTTTCTGATTCATTCTAGAATTGATTTTCTAGAAATTTTACATCTTGTAACATCCCGCTCTGGCGCACTGACAAAACTTATTCTTTGAGGACACTTGCTCGCAAGTGATCTCGATTTTATGATGATGAACCACTTAACCTTGATGATGATGCGTCATGATTGATGACAGGATGTTTTACCATTGCTATATACAGGTGCTATTGACTTAGTTTCATTGAGTGTGCAGGGTTTCGGACCTTGAGGATGCAAAGGCATCGGTGGAACTCCCTTGGACTATGGATTGAGTCAGGGAGTGGGCTAATTGAGTTGTTTCATTCACGGTGATATTGTTTTGTTTTGATGAGATGCTATTGATGTTATGATATGTTGTTGACATGATCTGACATGAGGGTTGATGATGCAGGCTGACGATAGCTTGCCGACCAGACTCACATATGGAGTAAAGGGGCTACACACGAGTTCCAGAGAGATTGAGGGAGAGGTGTGACAACAGCCCTGCCACAGCCTATTAGCACTCCTGCCGTGGCTCGAACTGTAGGTTAACGATTACCTAGTTCGAGAGGTTCCACGATGTCGTGAGGGCAGACTGCGACAGTCGCTCACGATGATTCTAAGGGGCGCGCAATAAGGTGGGGGCCTTATTCCTTAGAGCCCTTGGTCTCCCACAAGTTCACCTGGCGGAGTGTTGACTCCAGGGGTTATAGAGTCTACCAATCCGTCGAGTCAGCGAGTGGCACCCTTGGAGCACGTGGTGTATCCTGAAGGGCACGTCGCGCAAAGAAATGAAAGTCAGCGAGTGGCACCCTTGGAGCACGTGGTGCATCCTGAAGGGGACGTCGCGCAACAGAAGCAAACGAGGCGAGTGACACCCTTGGAGCACGTAGTGCATCCTGAAGGGCATGTCGCATGGATGATGATGATGAGACAACCTAGATGACCCTAAGACCTTAATGCCTGATAAAATTCTTAAAACTACTCCCCTAATTAAATTTTCGCCCTGTTCAAATCAAAACCTAAATTAAAACATCTCTAACTTAAATTGACAAGCCCTAAAAAAAAAGATTCTACAAAAAAAATAAACCTAGGGCATAAACTAAAACCCTCCTAGGTGTTAATTAAAGTCTTATTAAAAGTGAAGGGGATAAAGTAAGGAGGGAATTAATTTAAGTGAAACCCATGGTCTTTAAATGATAAAGAAGGAATAAAAATTATTAAAGTGGGGGAGTATTAAAAGATAAGAATTTTTAAATATATTGAAAAGATAAAAAATGCATTTATCTTTTGGGTTCAAAAATAAAAATAACAAGAGAGAATTAAATAATATAATTTAAGAAACTTAAGGAGTAAATTAAGGAGTAATTTAAGGAATGATTAAGGAGTAAATTAAGGAGTGATTAAGGAGTAAATTAAGGAGAAATTTAAGGAGTGATTTTTTAGGAAGTGAGGGAATTGAGTCTTTTAAATAGTAAAAAGAAATTAATTTTGGAGAACGATAGGGATGAGTGACACTTGGACGGCGGAGAACGTTTAGAGGGTTTTCATTAAAAATTAATTAATTAATGATTTATGAAGTAGGTTAGTCTCAAAATTCTATAAAAGGAGGGGAAAGGAAGGAAGAAGGGAGGAATGGTTAGCATAATGTTACGCTACCGAATTGTGGCTTGACGGGTTGCTTGTGAGGAGTTGGGTATATCTCAGCTGTGTTGGAGTGGTAGCTCAGCCATGGAGGCGAGCTGAGATGCTAGTCTATCTCTGGTTCTTGTGTGGCCCCTTTGCGGCTCGGGGGGCTAAGGGGGAAGCAGAGTACCCCTAGCGTTTAGCTAGGAGGTACCGGTGAGCCTTTTGCGGTCGGCAAGCGGGAGCGGCAAGGAGCGCGGGACGCGGCACGGAGCGCGGGACGTCTTCCAACTCAGGCGTAAGGCAACGGTATGATTTTAATTGGTAAAGTAGAAGGCATTTTCATATTCGGCAAAATCTATTGTTATTGATGATGGTATTGTGAGTTGTTCTGGCAATGTTGAAATTGTTACCGCCGTTTTTGGCCATGAGACGAATGTATTTTGTTGGGCATTTTAGGGTATGTATATCTCTGTAGACTTTACCAGTTAAATCACTGGGCGGAGGGGGTCCCTTGTCCCACAAACAAGGGGGTCTTAAACACCAATTTGGTGTGGCTTGGCCATGACCTTAAAAATAGATTGTTATTATTATTATTATAATAATAATAATCCCTTTACAGATCTTAAGTTAACTGGGTTTCTATATATTTTCTCCGAGATGAATGTTTTCATGGTCAATTCCAATGTTTTCTCAAAGAATTTCACAGGTTCAAATTCACAAGTAGAGTATGTACATCCTAAATTTTTTATTTCAAGTAGAATATTTGGAAATATGATGAATACACAGTAGTTTTGAATCTTTCCTTCATGCTACAGTTAATGCATATGTAACTGGCATTGTAATGCCCACCTTCGTTCTATTTCCATCAGCATGGAACAACTTGCAGATCTCATATTCTCCTTGTATCTTATAATATTCAAGAGGACAGGCCATTCTGTCCGAGCATTTCTACGGCTATTCACGCTGCAAGTCAGCCCATCTTCAAAGAAAAAGCAAAGAGGGAGCGTAGACAAGTTACCAATATAAAACAAGCAAAGCAAATTTTTGGCCCATAAATATAGAAATGGAAGAACCAGACAGATCATAGGGTATGGCAGGTGGACGATATGAAGAAGCCATTGTGTTCTATGTTAAAATGTTATGTGTAGGTAGATATCATAACAATTTCACCTTCCCCTTTGTGTTGAAGCATCTGCTGCCTTTTTAGCTATGCAAGAAGCTGCAGAGATTGATAACCGTGTAATTAAAATGGGCATAGACTCGGATGATCATGTAGAAACTGCTCTAGCCAACATGTATGTGAAGTGTAGTAATACGAAGAATGCACACAACGTGTTTGACAAAATGTCTCCGAGGAAATGTAGTCTTATGGACTGCCCTGATTGCAAGATATGCGTAGAATAGGGAGGTTATTGAAGCCTTGAAACTTGAAAGTCTTCAATCGAATACAATTGAAAAAAATGAACCTGACCTGGTTACCTGTTGGAGTGTTGGTTTGTCCTATTTCCATTTAAAAGCTTTAAACATGGATGTGATGATGCATGGTTATATAATTCAGAGAAGATTTGAATTTCATGTTTATGTGGCTACTGGTATCATAAATATGTATGATGAATGTCAAGTGTAAAGATTGCACACCGAGCGTTTGACAAAATGCCCAACAACACGGTGTCATGGAATGCCATGGTCACTGGGTATGCTGAGAATGGGCATGCTAACGAAGCCTTGGCTCTGTTTCATCAAATGCAAAGGGTAGGCATGAAACCTGACTCAATCACAATGTTGCGTGTGATCCCAGAAATGTGTCCATTTGGATCATCTGCAAAGTGGTGAGCAGATCTAGGGTTACATCATTAAAAGTGGATTTTATGTTCCAGAAATAATCAGACTTGGGCTGCGAGAGAAGCTGCCCTTTTCTTTTGACTTGGAACCTTTTGTCTTCTAAAGACAAGATCAGCGTTCACTGAGACTCTAGACTGATACGCTTCTGAGTTTGATTCGAAGGCATACTCAGAGGTCTGTGAACAAGCAATCTCCATTTCCAAGAAGGGCATCCAACAAAGAGATCTGATTGAAGCTATCCACACCTAACCCAGTAAACCGAAGCAATGTAATTAATAGCGATGTAGAGGCATTCGGTGTCAAACTTTTAAGCCTATCTACAGTTATATATGACTGTCAAAAGACATGAAATCTATTCAAGTTTTGCTTGGTTGGCAATGTTTATGTACAGTTTATCCTGAGGAATAACTTGCTGCTGCTGCATTGCATGCTTTGACTGGTAGATTTTATGCAGAGTGAGTATATTGCCTCTGCATGCGTCTCTTTTTCATCTTACAGTGTGATTTATCTTTGGGAAGTGTGTGTTTCTCTTTATTTATGACAGAGAGAGTTTATTGCCGTATAATGAGTTGGGTTCTAATTTTAGGGTTATTTTATTTATTTATTGTTTCCTCTAACATTGTTAATTTTCATTCCTGAATATTATTAAACAGTGGCGTTGAAAATAGGGTACACATTGTTAAATAATGTTAAATATATTGCTAAATATATTGTTAAATATTGTTAAATCTATTGTTAAATATGTGGTTAAATACTGTTAAATATATTGTTAAATACATTGGTAATATGTTGGCAATTATTGTCAAATAGTGGTATTATTGCATGTTAGATATATCAGTCCTGAAAGGTAATACTAAAAGATAGTTCTTTATATATCAGAAATGTTATTAATTGTAGACAATATTTATATGTTGGAATATATATTATTAAATGTATGTTAAATCAATACACATTATATATTAATGAGGTAACGTTGAAAGATATCTATTACTACATTGGAATTATTATTGATAGTAGAGAATAATTGTATAGTGGAATGAATAAGGGATGTAATGTTTGATGTTTAAGCTTATGGACTGGCACTAGGTTAAGGAAGAGTGTTACGGCTTACATATGACAATTAATAATTGTTTATAAATATCGAAATTATAATGTATTGTTGAATATGAAATTGTCTTGTTCTTACCCTATCAGGAAATTGCAAGGTTAGAGTGGAAAGGTATGATCGCATTGTTATTTCAATGTCATGGAAGTTAGAAATAAAATGATATGGTTATCTTATTATGGGGTTAGTGTAAACTATTGATATGGACGAGACATACATGGTGATTGTCCTAGATTTACGAACATTAAACTACTCAGAGTTAGTAAAAGAGGTCTGATGATTATCTTAACAATGTTAAACTTGGGTGTTCGTCATTAGAGTCCTTGTCGCGCACCTTCCGTAAGAGGCGCATTCATACTTCTTATTTATGTTGTGCTTGATAGTATTCAGCTGGTTGTTGGGTCTGTTGTGTCGGGTGGTCCGTGCTTTGGTCGCTAAATGTTTGCGTTGTGCACCTTATGCCTCTGGTCGTATATTGTTGTCTTTACTCGTCGTGTGCCTTTAAGTATTCTTGTGATGAACATCGTGGTTGCATCTTGTTGATTTTCAAGGGGCGACGAGAGTCAAGTGTGTTGTTACTTCTACACGCGCGCACACACTTTAAACACACACAAAAAAAAAAAAAAAAAAAAAATTGCACCTATTACTGGAATGGTTGTCGTAACGAGGAAGGTCGTTACACATCTCTGTTGTGAATTAGTTTCTTGGAGATTGGATTGTAAATCCTGTAGGATTTAGATGTTTCACTATATCCAGTAAAGATACATTTCTCACTTCTATCGGCCAGTTTCTTCCTTAATTCGAAAGGTATGTGAGTGTGTGTTATGCATCTGAATGTCCTTAAATGTGCAACATTTAGCTTTGTCCCACTCCATGCTTCTTGAGGGACTTTCATATTTAGACTTCTAGTTGGAGATCTATTCAAGAGATAAACTGAGCATCCTACTGCTTCAGCCCAAAAAATATTTAACAAACTTTTCTCTTTGAGAAGTGCTCTTGCCATATTCATTATTGTCTGATTTTTCCTTTCAGCCACTCCATTCTATTGTGGAGTATACCTGGTTGTTCGTTGAATGATAATTCCTTGTGATTTGCTGAAATTTGCAAATTAATTGGAGTTGTATTCTCCTCCTCCATTGGACTTGAGTGCTTTTCTATATTTTCCACTCTTTTTTTCAGCTTCTTCTTTGAATTCCTCGAATTTCGCAAAATTTTCAGACTTGTGTCTGAGAAAATAGATCCATATTTTCCTGCTAAAATCATCAATAAATGTTAGAAAGTAAAAGCCACCACCTATTGAATCTGTTTGCATTGATCCACATAGGTCAGTGTGAACTAGTTCGAGATGTTGTCTGGCTTGATTGGATGACTGTGGAAAACTAGTTCTCTTATGTTTTCCAAGTATGCAAGACTCACATGGGGAATTTTGTTCTTTGAAGATGGGAAGACCTTTGACCATGGAGTGCTTCTAAAGAAGACTTAGACTCTTAAAGGGTATATTTCCAAATCTTGTATGCCAAACCATTGTTTCATTCAGGGTGGATGCACTTTGTGCATATGATTGAATCAAATTTGCAGTTCTGAGTGTAAGGGGAAACATCCTATTCTGAGTCATGTGGATTTCAAAAATAAATTTTCTGCTTGGGATTTTGTCATATATATTACACGATGCTCCCTCAAAGAGTACCTTATAGCCATGTTCAATGAGCTATCCTACACTTAGAAAATTATGTTTTAGATCTGGAACATGATAGACATTGTTTATGTCTTTCTTTTCATTTTGTTTAGTAAGAATAGGTACAGTTCCTTTGCCTTAAACTTTGACTAAGGAATCATTTCCAAGTGTAATATCAGATAAGATTGAAGAATTAATGCATGAAAGTAAATATTTGTTACATGTCATGTGATTTCTACATCCACTGTCTAGCAACTAGAGATCTTTAGGTTGTTCTTCAGTCTTTTGGCATGAGAGAAACATACCTTTTGAGGTTTCTCTCGTATGATTTGACACATGTGCTCTACTTGAGAGATGATCTTCCTACTTCTTCCAGCATTCAGATTCATAGTGCCCATATTTTTTGCATTAATAGCATTGTATGCTTGATTTTTCATTTGATCTTCTCCCTCTGCCTCTTTGAGGCTGAAAATTCTAATTCTGGTGTTGTTGTCTGTGAACTTGAAAATTTTGATGCTAGCTCTGTTGTCTGTTACCTCCATTTGAGTGTTGGTCACTTGTAGTACTCCCTCATCCTTGGTGACCTCTGCCTCTTCCTCTGCCTCTCCCTCTGTTGAAGGAGAATTGAGTTTTGAAGGCATTGGCGATTGACTCATCTGTGAGATGCAGTCTGATCTCATGTGTCACGAGAGAAATAGTCAGTTCATCTGTTGAAAAACATGACAGATCCTTGGATTCAAGGATTGCTATAGAAACCATTTCAAATTTATTTGGTAAAGTTCTGAGGACTTTCTCAACAATGCATTGATCAGTGATGGCTTCACCAATCAATCTGATCTGGTTCACAATTCCCATGACTCTGGTCATAAACTGATCCACATTTCCAGACTCTGTCATTCTTAAAGTCTCGAATTGTGTCCTCAAGGTCTGCAATTTGATTGTTTTGACCCTGCCATTGCCTTGGTAGGCTGATTTAAGGATGTCCCAGTCCTGTTTTGAAGTACCAATGCTTGTGTTTTTTGAGAAAATCGAATCATCCATAGAAATTTGAATCTAGAATTTAGCTTTATTTTCTCTGTTCCTCTGAGTTGCCTGAGAAATTCTCTACTGGTTTGTCATGGTGGCAAGGTCTGCTGGATCTGGTTCCACATATCCAAGATCCACTAGATCCTAGCACTCTTGTGCTTGCAAGAAGGATTTCATTCAAATAGACTAAAACTCAGAGTTCTTTCCAAGAAGAATCAGACCTTGAGTTGGTCCTAAATTGCTAGATGTCACCATTTTTAAAGAATTTGAACAAAATAGATAAAAAAAAAAAATTGGAAATTTTTTGTGTTTACCTGTTTCTTGCGCCTAAAACAGGTCTGCCAATTTCTCTATCCCTCAATTTTCCGAAATCCAAAATATCTCGGCGCTTATTCAAATGCATTTTCAAGATTTCGCATTTCGGGACTTCCTGTTTCTCGATGTCAAGAGTCCCTGACCCTTCGTCCTTTCGATCTATGAAATGTCAATTTGCCGAAATGGATTTAACAATAATTAGCCCCAAGGCTATACCTCTGTTCCATGTGACTGCTTCCCATATGACCGCAATCCTATTTCAGGGTTTTATGACGCAAAGCACCAGACCTCTTGTCTCTTGGATGTCCGAAATGACGAAATGACCTTTATCGCATTAGCCCCTTGAGCTATGCCTTGGTCCATGTGACCACTACTCATAAGACCACAATCTTGTTTTGGGGTTTCACGACTCAAGCGCCCGATCTCCTGTCCTCTTGACCCCCGAAATACCGATACATGGAATGCCGAAAGGGCAAAGAGTCCTTTTCCTTTTGGAAAATCTCATGAAATCCTATATTGTTGCCACGTGTCTCCTCAAGATGGACGGTCCTCCTGCGTTTCACGATTTCATGACTTGCAACCCCCGGTGACACAAATACTCTGTCAGCTTGAAACCCCGGTAGCCAAAATACCGACGATTTCCTCTATCTCCTCCACGTGTCCCAACGAATGGACGACTGTGATCTTTTCAGGATTTCAGTACTTTCACCGTAGAGTGTCCCGACCTTCATTAACAAGACCTCCGATATCCCAAACTCCAAAATGCCAAAATTTTGATGGTGCTTGGATGTGCTTCCACGTGTCCTAACGAATGGATGGTTGTGATCTTTTCGATATTTCGAGACTTTCATCGTGGAGTGTCCCGACCTTCGTCAACAAGACCTCTGATATGATGAAATCTAAAATGATAAAATTTTGATGGCACTTGGATCTGCCGCCACATGTCCTAATTCATGGATGGTCAAGATGATTTCAGGATTTTTCATATCAGGGTTTGTAGTGCAGTCTCCTTTGCTCGTCCAACTCCTAATTCCCAATTTCGCAATAGCATTAGATCGATGGTTCATGATCTTTCTCGATCCAACGGTCTAGAATGAATCAGGATTTCGCGATTCGTGAATTCTCACGGCAGTCTTCTGACCTTTACACCCTGCGAGTCAGCGAAATGTCGAGATCTCGTTGCGTGTCCCTTGATGAATGGTCCTAATGATTTCATGACTTTGAAAGTCAAAATTTTTCTTATGCGCTCCAGAGGACTAAGCCTTGTTCACTTTCTCATGGATCCGATGTCTACCAGTCCTCTATGCAAGATCTAACAACTCTGATTATTTCGCCTTTTCTGCACTCTCCTCATCCCTTTTGAACTGAATTTTCGCCTCAAATCTGATCACAGGATGGATCTTATGGCTGTGATTGCTCATTCTTGGCTGCTTTCATGAGTTCTTTGCTATTCTTGCAAAGATTCTCTCCTATGGAAGAAAATTCATGAATCTTTCACGTATTTGAAAGAATTACACAAATTCTTTGAAACATTTTGTTCTCTGCAACAATCTTTGACGGATTTGAGAGAATTCCTGAAATTATTTAAACGATTATGCCTTCTTAAACAATCTTTCACTAATTTGAATGAATTTCTTTGAATTCTTCAAATGTTTCTGCCTCCTGCAGCTCTTCTTCGTGAATCTTTGACGAATCTGAAATTGTTCACGATTCTTTAAACTTTCTTCTTCTACAGTTTCTTCTTCCTTGATCTTTTGAGAATATAGCACTCTACTTCCTCATGTGAGCTTACTACGACGATCTTTTGAGCAAATGGCAGACAACTCTCCAAGCCTTGTGAAAAAGCTGTGTCCTGTGCTCTGGATGTCGATTTAAGCTATGCGCTGTGAGGATCATGTTTCTCTCCAGTCTGTGTGAAGAGGATTACTGCTGAAGCTCTGATACCATAATAAATTGTGAAGCAAGAAATGCATAGAGAAAGAATATAGCAAAAATACTATTCAATATATTGATAATGTAAGGAGAAAGTACAATGACAAGAGTTAACTAAGAAGTGATGTGCAAAAGTAAAATAGTTGAGCTAAATAGGCTCAATAGAATCAAGAAAAGAAAGTATAGCTGGCCAGGACAACTGGCAATGTACAGTCAGCCTATTGAGGTTACATTATATTTAACAGATAACACTTCCACACCAATCGACGACTCTAATTAATTCCTACTCATGCAGCTAACTTGTATCACACCCACATCCACAACTTTCACGATGGAAAATGATATTTGCTACTGGACAAATGATGGCAACCGAATCTCTTCATCGATACGAAGTGGTGTGGTTCCTCATGCAGTTTTTAGCCTCTCTCTGATACCAACTTAAAAATTCAATTGTTCTCCTGCATAGCAAATATTCGATGCACTCACACTTGCTTTGATACCAACTTAAAAAACTGATATCAATCAACCTCAATAATAGTGAGGCCACAAGGGAACATCACAAGTTAGACTACACTCACACAAACTCAATACCAATTTGATAGATAACATAAAAATATATAGGCTAGGATAGTCCCTAACAACCTCCTAAATTGGTGGATCTGAAAACCACTCAACCATTAATCTAGCAATATGCTTTAACCATTTCCTAACTATGGCATTTTTCCATTATTGTCCAACATAAATGTCAATTCTAATGCTCAAGAATTTGTAGGTCTCTCTGTATTCTGATCATTACATGTCTGTAATGCTCTCCCATTTGAATAGAACACATGAGGTTGGCCATGAAGATGATAATGTGCTATAGTAGGGTGACTAGAGGGCATGCTTTAAAGAGGGTAAAAGTGCAATCTTAACGAAATAATTCTCTCTGAATAGAGACCACTGCGAGGGAGGGACTAATTGCTTTGCAACTATTTCCCTTGTTGGAATTAATGTCCTTGTAGGAATTGAGTATTTAATACTTTGAGGTTGACATAGGCATATCTTTGACATATTGTCTTATTTTGACAGGTTATAAATAAAGTAAATGCATTTTCTATTTTTAAAATTGTTGTTTAACCTTGCTAAAACACATGAAGGAATATTTTGAAATCTATTTTGAAAACCATCAAACATATGATAAGTTGCTAACATGGACAACAATGAAAGGGTAGCTTTGAGGTACAAGTCTCTAGTGACAAATAAGTCACATGTGATGACACAAGCTCAATTACTATTCAAGAGAAATATGTTGGTTTGGTTTGGTTTTGGTCATAAACAACAATGAATATTTGGGGATCATGGGTCAACATGTGAATGAAGATAGGTCACTCGCAATGAAACTATCAAACCTGATTCTTCATTCTACTTTTATTTTCTCTCTTCTCTATCATTGGTTAGGTAAGTTGGTAAGAATTAAAGGATTGGGGAAATCATGTGGGGTTTGTGTGTTGTATAGGGTGTTAATATTATGGTAGTTGTGAGAGGTATTTACCTCCATGTGTAAACCTGACAAGAATAGAATATTCCGGGAAGAAAGAAGAAACCCTAATGAGTTGGCTAATAACCCTAGAAGACTAGTCAGCTCAAGAGGATAATTGGTATTAGGTTATTAGCCTACAAGAGAATAAGTTGGCCAAAAGAAATATTATATGATAAGTAAATAGACACCCAGAATGAGAAGTCGGCCCGGGCAGTTAGCCAGAATTAGTATAAATACAGGAGGCCAGTCTTCATTCTGGCAGGCATTCTCAGAATTGCAAAGAAGCACTTGTGTGCACTGTAGTTACCCAGTTTGTGCACAAGTTTGGAGGAGAGTTTTTGTTGCAGCTGCTGCAGCTAGTAGATTGCATTTTGTCTTGGACTGTCTCTTAGTTATGGTTTGGACTATCTGATCATCTCTTGTTTGGTGTGCTATGCTTCGGGAAATGTGTGCTACCCTTTGTTTATCTATTTAGCCTATGGTTTGCCTCCAGAGTAATTCTCTGTCAAGGTTAATTTGCTTGAAGGGTGGCTTCGGCCTATGGTTGGGTGAAAATATTGATATTATCGATGGTAAATTGAGCACATCCATTATATTCTAATAGGTTATGGGACCACACCTCCTTCATTTAGTCTAACCACTAGAAGGGAGCATAGCCATAAGGATACTAAGCTCATTGAATAACTGTCGCTAGGGTTTCTAGCAGGAGGAGTTACCAAAGCACTGTCACTAGGGTTACTAGCAGGTGTAGTTGTAGAAACCCTAATCCTCTTGTTGAGTAACATTAAGTGAAGGGATTGACCTAGTTTCTAGATAGACTAGTGTGCCCCATCCTAGTGCACCTCCTAGTACTCTCAGCAAGCTAAGACATCAAGTTAGAGTTTCTGGTCAAATCTAGGGTTGACCAAGTCAAAGCAACCATGAATTACTCTATGAAGTCAGAAAACAAGTTAGATGGAGCTTCTAACTTCAGAGTGTGGTAGACAAATATTGACCTCTTCCTTGCCAAGAATAAAGTGTTGGATATCGTGAAAGGAAAGATCGTGGAACCAAAGTTTGAATAAGGAAAAGAGAAGGAACCACACAACATTGCAGTTATGGAGAAGTTCAAAGATAGTGACATCAATGTCATGAGTATAATAGTGGACTCTATAAAATACCACTTGATACCCTACATCTACCATCTTGACTCATCGAAGAATATGTACAATACCCTAACAAACCTCTTCTCAGTCAGAAACATTGGACAAGTAATGAGTCTGAAGAATGAGCTCTGTGACATGAAGGTGAATTATGATGACAGGAAAACATCATACTTTCTGAGGATCTCTTAGTTAAGAGATCAACTACAATCTATTGAATAGATCATCTCAGAGAAAGAACTAGTAAATATAGTACTCAACGATCTTTCCAAGACATGGGATGCATTTTCCGCCAGCATGAGAACAAGGAAGGAGTATCCTACATTTGAAGAACTTTGGACTTGATGTGCTCAAGAACAATCAAGGATCAGTGAAAAAGAGAAATCCCAAAATAAGTATGATATTCAAGCCTTTACAACAAGATTCAAGAATTTTAGGAACAAAAGGAAGTTTGGTTCAAGGAACAATCCAAATCAAGAGAAAGACATGTCAGAAATACAATGCTTCAACTGTTGAAAGTATGGTCACTACATGAATCATTGTCTCGAGCTAATGAAAAGGAAGGGGAAACATGAAGCATCAGTTGCTGAAGGAACCTACAAACAAGACCAAGTAGGATAAAACATACTTCTTCTTCTAAGACAAGGTAACAATACTCTTCATAGTTCTTGTACATACCATGTTTTCTATACATATATTGCATATATACTTCTTAGAAGATAATGTGTTGAAGGAGAAACTATACTATGGAAGAAACAAAAATGATTGTTATCATTATGACTACAAGTCAGACAATACAAATGAAATGATGAAGTACATCAAACAATTCATGTGGAAGTTATTACATAAGTAATAGCTGCAATACAAGCCGAAAACAGAATCAATCTTGAAGTAAAAGAAAAGAAGTAAAAGACAGGAAGAAGTCAGAAATCAAGAACAATTTGGAGAAAGAAATATGACACCTTGCAGAAGGAAATAAGGATGCAGACGGAAGCATGGATTATGGAGGGAGCCGATTATATATTTCCAAAAGAAAAACATGCACTCATACATGAAGCAAGGATTAGGAAGGAGATAATCCTATGATCCATTGAATATGATGAAGTATATACCCATGGTGGCAGCCATGAAAGGTAGTACATGTTCAGTTCGAACTTAGAAGAAGTCTTCCTCGAAGAGAAGCCTTAAAGTATCCCTGGTTGTCCATCCACATTCATGATCCTATGATGAAAGAAAGAAGTGTAATCTCTAGGGCATGGAATATATAAGAAATTCCATGGACCCAAGAGCTAAAGACAAGCATGAGGAAGAACATGAAGATTCCAAGAAAGAAAGAAAACACAGGACAACTAGTCATTGTATCAAGAATCACAAGATTACCAGCCTAATATGAACTCACTAAAAGAAATCAAGTATAAGAACTGAAAGTTGTGATGAATAATAGTGTATGGAAGACTTATGAATGAAAGCATTGCGATATATAGAACTAGAGGTTCTCCCAGATGGAGGGAGAAGACTATGATGATTACTCATTCCAGTAAACCAGACATACCTCTACATGAGTCATTATATCATCTGCAATATCCATGGGTTGGAGTTCTACATCAGATGAATGCAAAGACTATTCTCCTTAGCAGTTGAACAAAGAGTGTATGAAGAGAAACCTCAAAGATTTGAGGCATACCAAAAAGACACCCTTATATGGAGATGGAAGAAGACAACTTGGTGGAGAACCTCCAATGCACAACAAAAGTGTGGTGAAGACTTTCTATAACAGAGATATTGTATCAAAATGATTACTCAGAGGATTAGGATGATGGATTGCCAATCCATGACAAAGATCTCATAATAACAGAAGAAGTGCCACATGGATATGTTCTACTTTGACCCTTGCCATGATGTTGTGAGCTAGCAGGAACCAAAGAGGAATCCAACAATGGTATACTTTATTGATCAGAGATATATGAAGCCTTTAGAGAAGACTAGTGTTCCAGACTGAAGTACATTTGATATCAAGAATTACATCCTCCGTGATGAAGTCAAGAAAACCAAAAGTGGTTCTCTAATATATATATCCACAGATGAGCAGATAAGCAGACATTTTGGTAAATCTTCCTTCCAAGATGAAAGAGTTTGCATACTCAAGTTGGAGCTCATGGAGACGACTTCCTTATTGAAAAAGGAAGAGATGACTCCCAGGTTGGGAGGGAGAAATGATGTGTTATTGATTTATGGACAATCATTTTTCAGTTTGAAAAATGGTCCAAGATGAGTAGTTCCTTTCCATATTCGAAAAGTGGTTTGAGATTTTTTATGGACAGGCATTTTCCAGTTCGGAAAATGGTCTAGATTGAACGGTCATTTTTGTAATGAAAATGGTTTGATGGATTGCTGATGTACCATATACAATGATTTCCCATTGTGGTTAACATGGGGAATGGTCTAGGGTAGTCTCTCTTCTTGAGGGTTACTCAACAAGATTGGCCCGCCTCATCGAACAACAATTTCCCATTGTGGTTAACATGGGGAATGGTTCATTTTTGGAGGTTGGTACAAGAAAATCATTTCCTTAGGAAATGGTCTAGACAATCATTCCTTAGGGAAGATTCATTCTCTACAAGTTTCACTTTGTTTAGTGCCGGAGGAATGGCCCAGGGTGGGGAATGGTCTAGGTTCAACAATCAGGGACAGACATTCCTTAGGGAAGATTCATTCTTTCTAGGTTACACTTTTTATAGTGTTGGAGGAATGGCCCAGGGTGGGGAATGGTCCAGGCTCAAAAATCATGATAGTTATTCTTCCTTGCTTGAGAAGAATAGTCCAAATAGCTCATCATTGATTTTTTATCTTTTGAGGATAGATGCTCTTCCAAGATCTCACAAATGTGAGTGGAAGAATGGCCTAGATAATTCATTTTATATCATAACATTGTTTCCATGCAGGTTGATATCAGATGATTATTATGAAGATTCTATGTCTCTAGACAATAGATTTATACTACTGTGGTGGATATGTTCCACTTTGTTAGAAAAACAGGACCGCGGAGAAATAAAAACAAAACACAGAAGACACACAATACAAGAGAGACACATATTTACGTGGTTCACCCAGTGTGGGCTACGTCCACCAGAGAAATTGCCAGGTCCTTCCTTTATTATTATCCAA
>JZKD02S2014381.1:333982-356868 GCA_000966675.3 Picea glauca
GACACAGATTTACGTGGTTCACCCAGTGTGGGCTACGTCCACCAGAGAAATTGCCAGGTCCTTCCTTTATTATTATCCAGCAAATGAAGGGATACAACCTACAGCAAAACCCATTCCACAACCAACAATTTTGTGACTATACATCACTGATCAAGTACCTGTGTGCTACTTGGTGTGGTAGTGTACCACTGGATTGAACTTGTGTACTACTATGGATAGACACAATTGTGTTCTATTGAATGATATTTTTTTGATTTCCTTGAAGACTATCTACAGTGTTGAAAATGATTATCAACTAGATGGATGATCAGTGGACAGATATTTCCAAGATGGAAAATGGTTCAGAACATTTACGTTTTCTAGGACATATGTCCATATTAGAAGAATGGCTCGTGTGTCACTCTCTGGTGTGTGTGACTTATCCAAAATCATGTCTAAATTACTTAGATAGAGTATGGTTTCGAGATATGATGCATCTGATGACACTGATGGTGATGATGGTGCTCACAATCTAGTCTATACAACTATGTTGATGCTACCGGGTGAATGGTATGTTTGTGCTCAATACCATTACTTGTAATACCTCCCTATCTAGGAGGGAGTGTTAATATTATGGTAGCTACGGGAGGTATTTACCTCCACGTGTAAACTTGATGAGAATAGAATATTCTGGGAAGCAAGAAGAAACCCTAATGAGTTGGATAATAACCCTAGAAGACTAGTCAGCTCAAGAGGATAATTGGTATTAGGTTATTAGCTTACAAGAGAAGAAGTCAGCCAGAAGAAATATTATATACTAAGTAAATAGACACCCAGAATAATAAGTCGGCCTAGGCAGTTAGCCAGAATTAGTATAAATACAGGAGGCCAATCTTCATTCTGGCAGGCATTCTCAGAATTGCAGAGCAGGACTTGTGCGCAATGCAATTTCCCAGTTTGTGCACAAGTTTGGGGGAGAGATACCGTTGTAGCTGTTGCAGCTAGTAGATTGTGTTTTGTCTTGGAATATCTCTTGGTTATGGTTTGGGCTATTTGATCAGCTCTTGTTTGGTGCACTACCTTTTATTTGGCTATCTAGCCTAGGGTTTTCTTTCGAAGTGATTTTCTATCAAGGTTAAGCTGCTCGGAGGGTGTCTTTGACCTATGGTTGGGTGACAATAGTGATATTGTCGATGGTAAAATGACCACTTCCATTATATTCTAACATACGATGGTTTGATTTGTAAGATATTGGAAGGAACATGAAGGAAATGCACAAAAAATTTGATGCATTGGGGGGAGATATTATTAATTAACAAATCGAGAGGAAGGAAGATGAATGGGGAAAATGGGAATGATTTTGTAGACATGATGATTGACATCTACTAGACGGCCAATGGCACATACATAAAATAAAACAATGGAGGTGACCTAAATACCCATCTTTTTGACATATTGACTATTATAATTAATAATTTGATAATTAATTTGGATAGGGAAACATTGGAGACATTAACAAATACAATGTGATAAAAACGAGTGTAGGAAGAGCTTGAGTGTATGGATGGCAAGGGTGGTCTAAAGTCATGTGATCTTCCAAGTCTTGAATAGTTACAATGGACTGTGAAGAAAACATTGAGATTCATTTATTCCTTGATTCCATTGTTGTTTGCCTAGAATAAATGGAGGCCTTCACTATGGTAGAGGGGATACAATATTCATGAGTTTGTTATTTGTGGCAATGACATCCCAATTGATGGCTATCATAGAACTATAGAAGAGAATAACTTATTCTTAAAAATATTGACAAAAAATTGATACATCATTACATCATAATAAGTACATATAAATTAATACAAGAATAACATATTGTAAATAACATTGAAGGAGATGACAAGTTGATAAACATGGGAAATAGTTGCAAAGCAGCTAGTCCTTGCCTCATATATATTTTAAGTATTCGTATAAATGTGATGTCATGTTGTAAATTGATTGGGAGTCAGGACTTTCAAAATCATTCTAATGAGATTGATGAGATTGAGAGAAGACAATGCAATATTGTGTATTTATTGCATTCTCATTAACATAGCAAGTTGTATTGGATTAGATAAAATAGTACAAAATACCTATCTATCAATTATCTGTAACAAGTCAAAGTTTTTTCTGATTGATTTGTTCTTTGCTATCATTGCATCCATGTCACATTATTCTTCCCATGCAAAATCATGGTGGAACCCTAATTTTGTGTTGATCCCCATCTAAATAAGAGAGAAAAGAGGAAGATGAGCATAAAGAGATATACATATTCTATGAAGAGAATTTGAATGATTTTGTAATGATAAAACGAGGTGGGGGAGATATTGGTGTCTTTGAAAAGAAGTTCTCAGTATTATGTTATGATGTAGAGAAAAATGTTGACATTCCACCAAAACATTGGCCCACTAATGGCCCTTTTATTGTTACCTCAACTTGTATTCTATAAAATAATGTTTGAAATTAAAATATTGTTAGATTGCATGTATTAGTCTTAATATGTAGATATATGGTTTGCAAAATACTAGAGAAAGAACCAATATTCCTCATATTCAAAAATTTCATCGACTACATAAATAAAATAAATACACGCAACCCAAATGGAGATAAAAGGATTTCACACTATAATTTTGTTTCCAAAATATTCTAAAAAAATAGAGGGACATAGCCAAATTGAAGGAACAAAGATACATGTTTAGCAACACTGGGGAGAGTGAACACCCTTGTGCTTTCCCTTTTGATTCAGCTTAATAGTTGTGATTTATTCTTTCTCGATAAATAATATTTTTCTAGAAAAACAAATTGATGATATTCACTATTCAATCAACGTCAATGAAGGACTGCACCACTATCAATAACTTATAATGATCGAGGTTATTAAAACACTTCACTATATCCTCTCCTATATATATATCAAGCGGTTTCGGCTTAGTCATCTTTCCCTCTGGCCTCATGAACCTATTCTTAGACTCCTTCCCTTTGGCTTGCCTACTAGAATACTTACAAATCGAATGAAGGAGCCTCACTAATGATCTTCTACTTTCAAGGATGGTGGGTCACTCGAAGAAATGACAGGTGTAACGTCCTCGGCCATCATCCCACTAGACGAGCAAATGCTACTGTGTGGAACGAAATCATTCTCATACTTAATTAATAACATGCATTTAAGTCATATTAAACACATTTAACTCAGAGTAAGCACAAGATTATTGCTAACATAAATAAACCCTATCATTAACAATAATTCATATGCAGAATAGAATACATGATACATATAAGCATCACAGGCATGCAAAACATAATATTAAGCATAATTTGATACTTATCTTTGAAACTATGGAAATTCCGCCAACCACGTGCAGGCCTTCCACGAACCTCCCAGCCTTAGACCATGCTACTCATCATGCTCAGTATTGGCTCACCCCTGATATGGGACTAAGCTCCACCCAAGGCAAGGAATCATAGTCTAGGCTAAGGTTACACAGAAAATTGCACAGATTAATTGGAAGGATTCTTCCCAGGATGCTTTCTTACACCCACAACTCACAAACTCTCATTCCCCACATGCCTTTTCCACACGAGAGTATACACCTTCACAAGCACAGTCCATCAGTGCTTCACCTCCTTCTCTAGGTCTCGGCAATAGGGAAGATCAGGAAATCTTAGAGCTTTGTAGCTAGTGATGAACGCTCTCTGGAATAATACCACTTCCCAACAGACTCCTTCACCTAGAAATAGCTTCTCACAGGACTGATAGACTACCTCTTCAACTTAAGGGCCTTAAAACCTGGTTCTTTATCCCCTTCCAACTGAATTCTCGCATGGTGAGGACAAACACAACACAACCCCAATAAGGAAAACACAAAAAAACAACCTACAGACATATCGGGTATGGATTCAGCTCTGCAATGGCAGATAGACTTGGTTATGGAACTCACAAGTCGACTTTCCCCTCCTTACCAGTTCTCTCAATGACGCATAGGTATGTCAAGAGAAGATGCAAACCAATAACGAAATTAGACGGATGATGTTTTGGTCTTTAGGAAGACGTCTCGGTTTTCTAGTTCTTAGAGTTGCGTGAGTGTATCTGAAATCAGACCCAAAGGATGATGGAATGAGGAGCGACCCCCTCCATGGCTGACTTCTGCAGTTTTTTAACTGCATGTGCCTAGGTCGACACATGTCACCCATGAAGCTGCATGCACTCCATCAGCATGCATTCCTCTCTAGGAACTTAGGACACAACATATATTTCACATGGCTTTTGGAATAATATTAAAATATTATTCCCAAGTACCTAAGCCCCTACGCTCAACACTTAGCCTCTCTTTCCAATCTTCCAGACCCCAATCCCTTACCCAATCTATGGAATCTTAGTCCCCCATCACTTATTCATCGTGGTCGGTTTGCACACAGTGGTGTTTATATTTTTATTAATGTTCTGCATGATTAAATATACAAAAGTAGGCTTTCCGCCTTAACACTTAGGCTCTCTGGCCTAATAACACATAACTCCACCAGCTTATATAAACTTGGATTACCAGCCTATGAAGCATAATTACTCATAATTCAATATCTATACTTCATATACATGATTTACAATAGGCCTCGAGCTTGGGGAGATTACAATCCCCTCCCCTTATTTTGCACTGTCCTGAGTGCAATTTTACACTACATCTACAGGCTTTTCAAATTTTTCAAAAAGATGATGGTACTCTACCCACATAAAATCATCATGCTCCCCTGTCTTGTCCTCAAGATCGTACCAGGTCCACTGAACCTTTACAAGCCCTATAGCTCAATTTCAGAGCTGTTTGTTTTTCCTGTCCAATATGTGCATAGGATGCACTTGCAGGACACCTTCTTGTTCCACCTGAATCCAATTCCAATCGATAACATGATTAGAATATGGTATATATTTCTTAAGCAATGAAACATGAAACACATTATGTATAGTCATAGATGTAGGTAATGCAAGCATATATGCAACTGTCCCAATCCTTTACAGGATTTCAAATGGCCTAGAAAATATGGCTGTCAACTTGCCGCAACTTCCCAGCTTCAGGGAACTCCTGTTAGATTTCACTTTCAGGAAAACATGATCACCCACTTTGAACTCTTTGTGGGTTCTGTTCTTATCTACATAACTTTTCTACCTGTCCTGGGCAGCTTTCGAATTTTGTTCAATTTTTATCATTTGGTCCTCCATCTCCTTGAGCAACTCTGGCCCAACTACTGCTCTATCAATTGGATTATCCTAGCTCACTGGAGTATTGCATTTTCTTCTATAAAGTTATTCAAATGGGCTCATCTTCAATGATGAATGATACCCATTGTTGTAGGTCAATTCTACCAAGTGCAGGTAGTCTTCTCATCTTGATGGTTTTTTCATCAAATACATTCTCAGTATGTCTTTTATTACTCTGTTCACCCTTTCTGTCTATCCATCAGACTCAGGATGATAAGTTGTAGTAAAGTTCAGATTCATTCTAAATCATTTGAACAATCCTTTCCAGAAATTTGAGGTGAATTTTGGGTCTCTGTCAGACACAATCATTTTAGAAATTTTGTGCAATCGCGCCACTTCCTTTATGAAAATATTAGCAACATCTGTTGCCTTGTGAGTAGTTTTCAATGGAATAAAATGGGCATCTTTTGTAAGTTTGTCCACCACCACCATGATCGAATTATGTAGCTTGCTTGTTCTGTGAAATCCTGTAATAAAATCCATTATCACCACTTCCCACTTCCACTCAAGAATGGGTAAAGGTTGCAGCAACCCTGCTGGGTGCCTATGATCAACATTAACTTTATGGCACTCCATACATCTGGCGATGTATTCAGCAATCTCTATCTTCATACCTGACCAAAACTAATGGCTCTTGACCGCTGCTATTTTTTTCTGATATCCAGGGTGCCCTGCATAAGGCACATTATGCATATCCTGCAAAACCACTTGTTTCAAGCACGAGACATTGGGTACAAAAATTTTGTTCTTGTACAACAATATTCCATCGGTTTCCAATTTATAACTTTCCATATTCTGTGGAATCTTACCCTACTATAGCTTGGCTACCAATTCTTTGTACTACAGATATGCATTTGCAGCCTCCATAATTCTGCTTTTAATATCAGTCCTATACATGCTAATGGTTGTAGCATGTAATTCATGCACCCTCCTACTGAGTGCATCAGCCACTTTATTATCCTTTCCTTTGATATGCTTGATCTCAAAGTCATACTCACACACAAATTCCAACCACCTACTTTGTCTAACATTTAAGGTTGGCTAATCAAACAAATATTTCAGACCGTTATGGTCTGTTTTGAGTTCAAACCTCCTTCCCATGAGGAAATGCCTCCATTTCCTTAGAGAGTGAATGATTGTTGTCAACTCCAAATCGTGAGTGACATATTTATTTTGTTGCTCTTTCAGCTTCCTGGATTCATAACAAATTACAAATCCATTCTGACTGAGAAATCCTTCCAAACCTTCTTTACACGCATCTGTGCACACAAAGAAATCCACATTTGGATCTGTAATCCTCAATATTGGAGCACTGGTTAACAACCGCTTCAATCACTGGAAACTTTTCTCACACTCTTTAGTCCACTAAAACTTTTCCTCCTTCCTTTGCAAGGAAGTGATAGGGTGAGCTATCTTTGAGAACCCTGCAATAAACCTTATGTAATAGCCTGTTAGACCCATAAAGGATCTAAATTATGCCACATTCCTTGGCATTGACAATTCTCTGATGGCCTCAACCTTGTTACGATCCACGATGATCCCTTCTTTTGAAATAATGTGCCCCAAGTAATGGATCTGACTTTGATAAAATGAGCATTTTATCAACTTGGCATACAACTGGTGTTCTCTCAACACTTGCAGCACCATCCTCAGGTGTTGTTCATGCTCTTCCTCTAAATTGGAATACACCAAAATGTTATCCAAGAAGACTATGACAAACTTGTCTAGATAGTCCCTGAATACACCATTCATCAAGCACATAAAAACAGGTACATTTGACATCCCAAATAGTACCACTGTGAACTCATAATGACCATACCTTGTTCTAAAGGTGGTCTTACTGATGTCTTCATCCTTTATTCTCACCTGGTGATATCCCGATCTGAGATCTATCTTCGAAAATATTTTCGCACCTTTCAACTGATCGAAAAGATCATCGATCCTTCGCAGAGGATACCTATTCTTAATAGTTACTTTGTTCAACTGTCTGAAATCAATGCACAGCCTCAACATCCCATCCCTCTTCTTCACAAACAGGACCGGGGCACCCCAAGCTGACATGCTTGGTTGAATGTACCCCTTCTTTAGAAGCTCTTCAAGCTGCAATTGCAACTCTTTCAGCTCTGGTGTACTCATTCTATAAGGAGCTTTTGACATCAGAGCTGCTCCAGGCATAAAATTTATAGAGAAATCGATATCTCTCTTTATAGGTAATCTGGGTACCTCCTGAAATACATCCTCAAACTCTGTTAGTACCGCATGGTCTCCAATCTTTGAGACTTCATCTCTGGATGCTTCCTCCACACGAGCTGCAAACAATTGACAACATTTCATGTAACACTTTTTCAACTACATTGCTAAGATTTCTCTAACAACCACAACTCTGGGAATTCCTTGGACAGTTTTCTGATTCCCCTCCTCATCCAGGCATGTAAATTCCTTGTTACGATAGTCCAGGAGGGCATGGTGCTGGTCCAACCAGTCCATTCCAATTAAATAGTCATAAGATCCTAAAGGCAGAATATTCAATTCAACCTTTGTGCTCAATCCCTTCATGTCCACCGGACATGACTTCACCAACTCAATGACTTTCCTCTTGGTTCCTGTAGCCAACTGCACTAACCAAGACTTTTCATGTTTGCTTCTTGATAAATGTAAACTTTCCACTACCCTAGGATCTACATAACTATGGCTAGCCCCTGAATCAACTAAAATAATAAATGGTTGGTTGTTAATCATACCTTCCACTTCAATCATGTGCGATTGAAATTCATCTTGCTTGTTGTCCAGGGATGCATAGATCCTTGGCATTCTACTGCCGATGTCCTCCACTGTTTCAACTTGTTGAACATTATGGACAACTCTTGCTTTTCCATTTTTATGGGGACAATATTTGTACTTGTGGTTCTATTTATAGCCCCAGCACTGAATGGGAATCTGTCTCGGACTTTGTTCCCCCACTTAAGCCATTCTTAGCTCTCTAAACGATGGATGTCCTTGAGGACTATTTCTAAAAAAGGGAGGTTTGTTTCGCTTCTTCCTCTGTTCTTTCTTAAACTTCTTCTGGTCATCCCAAGCCTTCCGAAACATAGGCTTTTCTCTTTGCTTCTCATATAAGCATTTCTGTCTTCTTATTATTTCTTCCATAGTCTTAGGATCATCATACTGAATCTTGTAACCAATGAGAGGTGGAAGTCCACTCAGATACCTCTGAATCTTTATAGCCTCATCTTTGATGAAAGGAACATACTTAAGTAATTCCAAAAACCTTCGTTGGTATTCATCAATGTTCATGTCGCCCAACTTGAGTTCGAATAAATCCTTCATCTTTCTATCATAGAATCTTTTAGTCAGGTATTTCCTCTCAAAATGCCTCTTGAATTCCTTCCATGTGATATCTTTCTATCTAACGTGTTGCACCTTCACAAGTTAATCCCACCACATTGATGCTTTTCCTTTTAGTTGATATATCACAATTCTTACTTCTACATGAGATGAATAATTCTGCAGTTGGAAATATTTCCTCATGCCAAGCAACCATGTTTTGGCATCTTCCTCCTTCTTATGTTCTCCATCGAATGTTGGAGGCTTGATCTTGTTCATCTCCCCTTCAAATTCATCCACTACAGATCTTCGGTGTTTTCTGGTAGGGGATGGGTTTGAACTAATGTGTGTTTCCTTATCGAAATGCTTTGGGGAATGACGATGATATCTGCTACCACTCCTCGATCTTATTTTTCTCTCAGGGGTCCTGCGACTCCCTGTTTTGCTTGTGTCACTCTCATTTTCCAATTTTCCTTTCTATTTTTTCTAGGTTCTTCAACATCTTTAAGTTGAATTCACCCTGCCGATCCCTGACCCTCATGAGCTTTTGGCTATCGGCTCGGTGAGCCTGGGCATATTTTTTCAATCTTTCAATGATTTTCATCACATGCCCTTCCTTATCCAATTCTTTTCCATGCCCATAGGAGTTTAATCCTTTGACTCCCAACTTGACATCCCTTCCTTCTCTTTCGTTCTCTGAATTGGAGGCAATCCGTACCTCTTCTATTTCTATACTCGACGTCAATTCACGGCTATCCTAACACTCGTTGAACTATGCACACACAACATGTAGTCAACTGAAGTTTGTCAGGCCTTAAACCCTTAATAAAACTACAACATTCATAAACCAACACGAATAAGAAAATGTTTTGATTCAACGAATTTTCTAAGCTCTATTTGGCTCTGCAATTTCCGATGATAGCCCCCGTTTTCTTAGTCCCCAACCCATGAGTCCATGGGCCGTGATCAAACGCTAAACTGCTAGGTGCTACAAGGCTCTCCAAACTAAACTTTGGGTTTCAGGATTTTGGGGCTTCGGGGCTTTGGTCCCGTAGGTTCTAGCACTCACTTCCTTCTCCAACTCCTGACTTCCGAAAATTTGATTTCCATACCCTCCGGGCCCACAACACAGCTATCACCCACCAAGGTAGTGACACATGGTGTCCTTAAGAAGGTCCACTTGACTCCCATGGATTTCAGGCGGCCCCACTACTTTTAGTTTTCATTTCGGAGTTTCGGGCATCAGGAGTTTGTGCATCTATACATCTCGAACTTCCGTTTGCTGAAATTATGAAATTACGGTCTATTCATCTACTTGATCCAATGGTCAAGTTCCTCTCCTATGATCTATGATGTAGATCATTTTGGGATTTCGGGGCTTCGGTAACTGGGAGTTCACAAGGCAGGGACTCCAAATCTCTTGTCACTTCAATCCCCGAATTCTGATACACGAGTTCTTGTACTAGATCCAACGATCCTCGATGATTTGGATCTAATGATCCAAATCTCTCCTATGCTTACACCTATCAAATCTCTTCAACCCTAAATTCCACACTAGTTGGTTGGATCCAATGGCTCACGGGATTTCGACACTTCTTCCTGGAAGTGCTCCACCGTCCAATTCTACCCTTGTTAATCTCTTTCACGATTCATAACTTGGAGTGACTAAGAATTTAGCCTACACTCCAAGTTCACGATCCCTGAATTCCTGAGATGATCCAATGGTTCAAACCCACCACGATCAATGACCCATGTTTATTTTGGATCCTAGGGTGGCGAGTTTCCCCATCCACTAACCACCTTGCAACTTCTGGCCATCTTACGGTCCTTGCGATTTCGCGAGTTCTCCACAGAGAATTCTGCCCATCCAACTCTTCTTCTCAAGCACTTCTAGCCAATGAATTGGTACCCTCCTTCTGAACATTCATCTACTTGATCCAACACTTCTAGTGTGGATTTCTCTCTCTCCCTATGGCCATATATGACACTGGTTGTAGTTTTATAATACCGCTACACATCCTAATCTTGTAACATGGTCAAGTAGTCTGTTGACACTCAGAAACATTCTGAGGTCTGAAATTAGTCCTCTAGACACAATTTCTTCTCAAACCCTCGGTCCAAAGGCCACTTATCTGGCCCATCTAGGCTCAACATTGAAACTAGGCTCTGATAGCATACTGTAATGTCCCCAGTCGTCATCCCATTGGCCAAACAAATGGTACTATGCGGAACAACAACATTATCATACTTAATTAATAACATGCATTTAATTCATATTAAACACATTTAACTTAGAGTAAGCACAATATTATTGCTAACATAAATAATCCTTGTCATTAACAATAATTCATATGCACAACAAAATACATGATACATATAAGCATCACATGCATGAAAAACATAATATTAAGCATAAGTTGATACTTATCTTTGAAACTATGGTAATTCAACCAACCATGTGCAGGCCTTCCATGAACCTCCCAGCCTTAGACCACGCTACTCATCATGATCAGTAGTGGGTCACCCCTGATCTGGGACTAAGCTCTACCCAAGGCAAGGAATCCTAGTCTAGGATGAGGTTACAGGGAAAAATGCATAGAATAATCGGAAGGATTCTTCCCAGGATGCCTTCTTACACCCACTACTCATAGACTCTCATTCCCCACATGCCTGTTCCACCTAGGAGTATACACCTTCACAAGAACAGTCCATCAGTGCTCCACCTCCCTCTCTGGGTCTTGGCAACATGCCGGATCGAGAAGTATTAGAGATCCGTAGCTGGTGTTGGACTCTCTCTGGAAGAATACCACTTCCCAATGGACTCCTTCACCTAGAAATAGCTTCTCATAGACCTGACAGACTGCCTCTTGAACTAAGGGCCTTAAAAAATGGTTCTTTAGCCCCTTCTGACTCAATTCCCACATGGTGAGGACAAACACAACACAACCCCATTCAGGAAAACAAAAAACAACAACCTACAGACAGATGGGGTACAGATTCAACTCTATAGTGGCAGAAAGACTAGATTCTGGAACTCACAAGTTGACTTTCCCCTCCATCCAGTTCTCTCAATGGTGCATAGGTATGTCAAGGGTAGATGCAAACCAATAATGGAATCATACAGATGATGTTTTGGTCTTCAGGAAGATGTCTCAGTTTTATGGTTCTCAGAGTTGCGTGAGGGTATCCGAAATTAGACCCAAAGGATGATGGAATGAGGAGAGGCCCCCTCCACGACTAACTTCTTCAGGTTTTTAACTGCATGTGCCTAGGTCGACACATGTCACCCATGAAGCTACATGCAATCCATCATCATGCATTCCTCTCCAGGAACTTAGGAAACACCATATATTTCACATGGCTTTTGGAATAATATTAAAATATTATTCCCAAAGACCTAAGCCCCTAGGCTCAAAACTTAGCCTCTCTTTCCAACCTTCTAGCCCCCAATCCCTTACCCAATCTGTGGAATCTTATTCCCCCATCACTCATTCATCGTGGTCACTCTGAACACAATGGTGTTTATATTTTTATTAATTTTCTGCATGATTACATATACAAAAGCAGGCTCCCGACCTTAGCACTTAGGCACTCCAGCCTAATAACACATAAGCCCACCAGCTTATATAAACTTGTCTCACCAGACTATAAAACATAATTACAATTCATAATGCAAGCTCTATACTTCATAGACATGATAAACAATAGGGCTCAACCTTGGGGACATTACAATAGGTCTTCTATCAACAAATGTTTTGTCTTGAATGAGCTATACTTTACATGCAAGAAATAGTAGGAATTATGTTGAATGCTCGTCCATCCTTTTCATGAAAGTATATCCCCCTTCATTGGAAACATATTGATTCTAAAGGCAGGTTGCTAGGAGGTCGCATTGGTCAAACTTTCAAGGTAGCGCATCGCATCTATATTTGGCTAGTTGAAACTAAGAAAGGTAGGAATCCGAGAAAAATGATATTTACTTAATCTAGTTAGTATTGATCAGTATGGGGCTCGCCGAACAACTTTTAAGAAATCTATGAACTTCATTCAAGACCTAAAAAAATAGTTTCTCTTCTGCAAGGGCCTACCCAGGATAATAGTGTGGGATAATCCCATGTCAACTAATAGATATTCAGGAAAGGAGGAGAAGGAAATGTGAAAATCTCTTGGTTCGACTCAAGGGAAATGAGAAACATGGGACATTGATTAAAGGTTGGGTCGTCCAACCTGTAGAACCGAGCATTCGATTCAAGGGGATGGATGACTAACTAATTGGTGGTATCGATCGATACCTGATCTTGACCCCCACAAGAGGTTCCCCTAAAACGATGTCTCTTTAGCATGGATTGACTGATAAGATGCCCACTAGGACCTGTTATCGCATAGTTTGTACTTGGATGTAAAGGAAAGGTAAATGAAGACAAACTGACGTAACAAGAGACTATCCTATCACTTTCACCTCAACATGAAGTCTCTTTCTATTTAGTGTGCTAGGCCCAGGGGAGACGTCCCTGATGACCTAGGGTTTTGAGAAGGCAAAGGGTAAAATGCCAAGGTAAAATTTTCCCTCTCACAAGTCACCACTGATCAGAAAGTCTGATTAAACATCTAATAAAAGATAATAAGAATGAGAAATGTACCTTCCTAGAACAAAGCAACATGAAACTATATTTGCAAGGTCACTTGCTAGATAGTACTTCATAAAATTCGAGACTTTCTCAATAAAAGAAATTGACTAACATATTGATGAAGTAAGCAAAGATGTATAGTAGCAATTATAACAATATGACACTTCACAATAAATTCTTTAAAGAAGCTTCACAATGAGCAAAATGATTAATCATCAATGTCACAATAACAACTTTCATTAGAAGCAAATAATACCATGCATTAGTCAATTTCTCAATTGCTTAAAGAGGCTAAAATGTTGCAAAGTATAACTATAACTCTAATGGATAGTAGGAAAAATGGGGTTAGTAGGTTAGGGTTAGAAGGTATTAGTAGTTGTTCAATGATTTTGGAGGTTGTGATGAAAACACTCAAGTAAGAAGTCTTAGACCAGTGCATTCATAGGGAAAATATAGTGAGAAATAGTTGGAAGAATTGAAGGAACAATACGATAATAATAGGTCCAAATACAAGATAAATTTGATGGTGAGGTGTTGGTAAGACAAGGCTCCAACCATCAAACCCTAGGGGAAAACGAATTACTAAGGTGTAGGCAAGCCTAGGCCTTAGCACATTTTCCTCCTTCTTTAGCTCAATGACAAAGTAAAATCAGCTAGGATGAATAACAAATGACAGGGTGTTGCAATGGCAAGGCCCTAGGAATGTATTCAACAGGTAAAACAACTCCTTGGCATAATCTAGTAAGGAATTAAAACAAGGACACCAACATGTGTTTATTTCCTAAGGTTTATTCCAACAATTTCATTAACAAAATGCAAGTAAATCAATATAACCATTCAATTAAGGGAAGGATTCAAGAAATTCACTTACATTTACCAAGTATTAATCAATCCAAACCCTAGTTATAAACCTTCCACCAAGAAAAATTTCAAAGATAACCAAAATAAGCCTCCTTCAACAAGTGTGCACTAGTAATTTTAGCCAAAAACCCTAGAAGGGCCACAAATTTTAGACCTCACACAAGTGTAAGTGAGATATGATGAGAAAATGAGAGATTAAACCCTCAATTTATACCATACCAATGACCTTAATTTAATTTTAGGTCACAAAAGGTCGACAAAACCAAATTTACACAAAAATATTGTTTTACATTAAATTTTCTGATAAAACTCTAAATCAAGCATAAATCAAGATGCCATGCCCTTTTAGGGTGACATTAGCCCCTTTTAGGGCAATGTTGGACTCCTCGGGAAAAACATTAGGCCTTCTTGGGCCTCAATAATATGCCTCACATGCCACACGTGCCACAAATGCCTCCCAAAACCTCCAAAAGCAACAAATGATGTCATGAGTGTCTTGGGTGATGTCATGGGCCTTCCAAGGCCAATGTCCTGGTGGAAAATGGCACAATCCCCCTAGGTAAGGGTCTGCCAAGCTGCCTATGGTGGAACATCCTCCTCCTCTCCAGTGCAAACCCTCTCATATCTCTTTGCCCCCTATTAGGGTCTCAACATCCATTTGATGGGCTTTCAACCCCATGAAGGTCTGAACTAATCATTTCCCCATTTGTACCTATCCTTCGAGTATGGTCTTTCACATCAACATATACACCCTCCATGGAATGATGAGTCACAAGTATCATAACAATGTCTATCACATTTAATCATTAATTTTATTAAAAATGTGCATAAAACCCCTTTTTCCCAGACAAGTGATTAAAGACATTATACTAATATACATTCCAAGTTTCAAGGAAATTCTAGGATGTCCTATTGGGATAGTGATCATTAGATGTGGGGTGTTCCCAGGAGAGATCATATCCAAGCCATGTGAGTGGATGAAGTGGATAAGGGGTGTAGGAAAGGGGTGCAGTGATAGCGGTGAAATGTATTTCTTACCTCTGGGTGCCCCTCTAGAGGGTGATCTGCACATGTCATGGATGCAAATGTTTCTAGTCCAATTCATGCCTTTTATATTTATTTTAATTTTTTTTTCTTCAAGAGGCTAGTTAAGGGACACTGCCCTGGCGTGGTGATGAGTGGTGGCAATGTTTCCCACAGACATTTCACAGAAATGAGAAGGTTGGCTCGTGATGACACCCCCTTTATTTTGGCTATTCCACCAAGAGACACTACCCTGGCATGGTGACCAGCTGTTGGTAGTGTCATACTGGTACATGCCCATGGACTTGATAGGTTTTTTCGTGATGAGACCCCCTATCCTTTAACTAGGTCTTGTTTTATCATTTTATGGGTCCCTCTGTTTCTTGATGAGAAGCCTTTTACTTCTTTATCAGGGATCCCTGGATGAATCATCTCAAGGTTTCATTCTTATGCTTCTATCTTTTGCAAACTTCTTTTACCCCCTAGGCCTTTAGAGACTTCTTCCCACAAGGTAAGGTACAACCCTTAAATATTTGGCCAACCCAATGCTGGGACCAGTGGAATGGGATGGATGAGAGGGAGAAAGATGGAAAGCAGTAAGTATGGTGGGACCAGACGATGGCTTCTCATGAATCCCCCTAGTGGAAACTCAAAACTTACGAGCACAATATTACTAGGGCATCCTGTCATTCCCCCCAGATGTGTTCAAGTGGATAGGAATAAGATCCAAACACCCGTTAAAAAAATAATAATTGAATGCACATATTCAAATATTTTGAGGATCAGAGTGACACATACCATGATACCTAGACTCATTACCTCATGGAGCAATACCCACATAAGCTATAGGACCAAGCCGAGGTGATGCATCATGTTGCTACTGAGAAAGTGGAAGCATTGAAGAAATAAAACATGGGCCCTCCAGGGCCATGCTCAAGTCAATTTTCATCTCAATACTCCATGTCTAGGACCTGTGGGCCTTGACACATAATCTCCTTAGTTATCCCTGAACTGGGATGAATCCTCACAACTAGACCTGCCTAAGAAGGACAAGTCCTCAAATTCATGATTAGGGAAGGGCTATCAAGATTATCCGTAACTGTACAGTTCTTGTGATCTCACTAATTAGTTCTATGCACTCATTATACCACCAACTAGTGATTTGTATCACGATGGAGAGTGATAACCATATATGGGAAGTACTATAAAAAGGACCTATAAAAACTAGTTTAAAACCTAAAGTCATAGATGTTTACCTAGAACCTTGGAAACCCTACAAATGTACACAATTCTTAGCAAGAACCCATCCTTTTAGGATTCGTGCAAGACATTATAGCATTCACATTATAACATTCCTACTAGGAGAATTCAAGGGGTATATATAAGTGGGCATGTATTATATAGTACACATCATGGAGTAAGTGATTTATTGACAATGAGCTTCTTAATATGTTTGGTTTTTCCATCGTGTTTTTTGGATCATGAATATTGTGGTATTAAACACACATAAACATGATAATACAAGCCAATCATTGCTTAGTGTATGGTGTATAATTTTATTTATAATAGGCATTCACTGCTTGGACTCCAAATCCCAAATCCTATGTCACATGTAAGAGCCAATAAAAATTGAAACATATAATTAAAAAATAAATCTACTTGCAACCTAAATTAAACTATAAAGTCCTAAAAAGTTAAATACATCTATGAAGATCACAATAAATCCCAATACAAATTGAAGGTCAATAGAAACTGTAAGTCACTATATGTCCCGTAATGACATAACACAAGATTCTAGCAACCTAAATTAAACTATCAAGGCCTAAAAAATTAAATGCATCTATGAAGATCACAATACAAATTGCAGGTCAGTATATGTCCCACAATGACATAACACAAGATTCTAGCAATGGGTAATTCTGAAAAATGAATTCATGAGATCCTTTTCCAACAAGTTTAAAGAAACAATCGCCTCTAATACACCTCGCCTTCCCTCCAAGCCTTCGAAAGACTAGATATTGAATACCCACCATCATTACCAACCTACAAGAAAACATTTAGATGGAGAAATATGATATATTAAAGGATCAATCACAATGGATTTTGACTACTAAAATGCCTTTGTCATGAATTTATCTACATCAAATGTGACAAATTTCTTCGATGTTGTAGACAAAAATATAGATATGAACTAGAAATTTAGACAACTTCAATTTCCATAATATAATCATTGGTTTCATTATGTGACATAGTAAAACATAGGTTTGAACATATGTGAAAAACTACCTAGTAGTGTATATTCGATAGAAATAACTGAAGGACCATCCTTCTAAAAATTTCCCTACCAGGAAGTGCTTGAATAAAACAAGTTAAGCATAGAACTATGTAAACACAACTTCTATTTAGATTAGGGATAAGAGGACTCCAAATATTATTACTTCCTAACTATTTTTTGCAATGTCACATTGTTAAACTAATTAAATAAAAAGATTTCAAAATGCTAGACATCAATCTTATTAAAACAAAGAATTATTACATGGGCACGATTTGAAAAACATTATGTTGAATAATGTATTCCTAAAAATCATAAAAGAGTTAAAAGAAACAAATATTTCTAGGCAATTTTCATTGCTCACAACTATCTACAACAATAAAGTAGAAAACTTGAAACTCTCAAGTTCCCACGTGCCAACCCATGTTCCCAGGTTCCAACACATTCTATCTATTTTCTACTTGGCAACGCATGCTATTGCATTTTCAGCATGGTAACATATAGTATAACTTTAGGAAACATGCAATTAAGCTCCTTGATAGATATTGATAGTAATTGATATTGTGTGCTTGATTATGTTCATGAATAGAACCAATCCTTGAACCAAACTAAGTGGGTCAGGATCAATGCTTATGTTCTTAGGACATCACTTTATAAAGATGAAACATTTGTTTGCATTACTCTGGTTGGAATCTTAACAACTACACAACATATGTAATTGGCATTGATTCAACCTTCAGATCTTTTGTGTTTGGTTTAACAAGAGATGGCGTATTAACTGTTAGAATTGAAAATGAGAAAAACACAATTCACATATGATAATTAACGATCATACAGATAAGAAACAAAGAGATTTTGCGTGGTTCACCCAAACGTTGGGTTATGTCCACCAAGCATAGACATGGGTTGTCTTATTATTTAGATCATGGAGATTACAACTAACTAGCAATTTCTCACTCTGTTTCTCTCTCTCTCTGCGTCTACGGGCTTACATGTATTTATATACATTTACAAGAAACGGATTATTAAATGCAATCCCTATCCATATTCTAACTTGGTCTATTTAGTTGCAACCAACGTAGAATAATAGGATCCAAATCCATCCTTGGAGGAATTCATTGTCACCAAATCCAAACAATCTCCAACTTGACAACAATTAACCTCATACCTTGCTCTTTCCTTTTGTTCATCACCTTTGTTGCAAGTGAAGAGAAACCAAGCACCATTGTAGCTTCTCTAATAAAAAAAAATTCATGATCTCGCCTGCATGAATTGTACGAGTTAGGATTTCTTGATGGGTCACTCCACCTCCAACATGTCTTCTACAACTATGTTGTGAGACATATTTAGTGATATATGTCCTCCTATCCAAAACACCTGTAAAATATACACTACAACTATCACAAACCATCTCAGTATAACCATTATAGGTGACATTTGTGCTTCTCAAACGCTGAAGCACCCATTTTACTGCAACACCTGAATCTGTCACGTATCTGACAACATCATTATCATGTGAAACATCTGGTCTTAATGATTTCATCACATACAACAAACCTCCTACTGAACTTACACAAGACATAACCTTTTCTTCTTTATAGAAAAGACCTATGCTTGAAGAAAACTTATAATGGAAAGCAAGTGGGATAAAAACTGCTTTTACAATGTTCATACTGAACTCGAACCACAACTTACCATTACCATCTTTATGTACTTCCATGCCCTTAATTTACTTTGTTGCTCCTAGATCCCTCATCTAAATTGTCATGTCCACCTGAGTCATTTTATTACTGATTTTATCCATGCTTTGGCTTGCATCAGGCATATCATCAACAAAGAACATCAAGACTGTGAATGTACTATAAACTATATAGTCATTCCTACGCTTTGAAAAATTCTGACTCAGTATGAAGGATTCTAACCTCTTGTATATTTTTCTGGGTACCAATAGTCCATACAATGAATTATATAGCATACAAACAAATTTATCGTTGTGATCTTGAATCAACCCTTTTCGTTGTTCTATACATACTATATCTCTGTGAATTATGACTTTGTGAGAAGTAAGATCCCACAAATAACATCCCTTTATACCACCATCATAACTTGCAGAGATATAAAACAAGCATGAATTCAGAAACAAATATTTTAAGTCTCGAAATGATTTGCCAGTTACCAGTACCTGCAATTCTTTCTTGATCTTATGACCTTGACTCGTCTTCCATAAACAAGAATATACATTTGTCACTTCAGATGCTACTTCAGTACTCCCTTCCATCTTATAAAGGTTATCAACCTTTGTTTCCTTCATCACTACTAAACTACCTTTCGACAATGTGAGTGCTCCACCTTAACCTGTATACTTATATCCACAAGAATCCAACACTCCCAATGAAATCAAATTTGATTTAAGATCAGGTACATATGTAACATCCATTAATTCCCTAACAATACCATCGACCATCTTGATTCTAATACTTCCACCCCCAACAATTTCACAGCGAATATCATTTCCCATAAACACTACACCCTCAACAACAAATTGGTAAGAAATGAATCAATTTCTATGTGAGCACATGTGGTGGGAGGCACCTGAATCTAACTATCATTCTTATTAATATTGTAAATTACTAGAAACGAATAAAAATTAGTGAGTCATACCTGAATTTGTTACAGCCAAATTTGCTTCCTTCATGGAGTTTTCCTCAGATTTCTTTCTCTTCCAACAATATTTCTTGAGATATCCTTTTTTTCCACAGTACCAACATTTTTCTTTACCCTTTTTGTGTCTTGACTTAGATTGAGAAAAACTTATCTTATTCTTCTCTCTAGTTCGACCTCTGACTAGCATCGCCTCTGCAGTTGAGGTTTCTTTACTAGATTTTCTCCTCATCTCCTCAACCAACAAAGCTCCCACAACAAAGTCATAATATAAAACATCTATTGAGCTAAAGCTAATAGAGGTGACTATATTATCCCAAGACTTGGGCAATGAACACAATACTGTAATAGCCTTATCTTCATCTTCGAATTTAACTTCCATACTAGTCAATTGAATTATAAGGGTATTAAATGTATTTAAATAGTCAACAATTTATGTACCTTTTTTCATCCACAAATTGTACAACTGTCTCTTCAAGTAGATCCTACTTGTCAAGGAATTTGTCATATATAGACTTTCCAACTTGTTCCATAAGCATGATGTTGTATCCTCTCCTATGATATTAAACAAAACATCATCCGCCAGACATAAACAAATGGTACTAAGATCTTTTGCATCCATATATTCTCATTCCCCATTCGTCATGGATGTTGGTTTCTTTGACTTGCCTCCCAATTCTTTTTGCAACCCTTGTTGCACCAGTAAATATAGCATCTTAAGCTTCTAGAGCTCAAATTTTCTTTTACTACTGAACTTTTAAACTTTGAACTGCGAACTCTACATCTTATCCATTAGCACAAAATATCCTAATGCCCAAATCATTGCTTATAATAAACAAGGCCCTTTAGAAAGATAATGTGTAGGAAAAATGGTATAAACAACTTTTTAAAAAACCTCCACCTTCAATTAAAAAAAAAAATCACCTTTATACCTTTTAAATACTATATTCAAAATATAGTAAACCTTTTAAAAAAGAGCAACCTCCACATGACTTGTTCACATTTTTAAAAAAGGGGAATTTAATTTTAAAAAGCCCAAGATTCAATTCTTCATACCTTTTAAACTCTTTGAAGAAACATGCACATTTTTACTTAAAGGGAGATCACAACTTTTGATTTATGCCATACCATAAATTTCATACCATAAAATTCCAAACAAAAAATATGCGATTTTTTTAAGGAGTCGTCACACGTAGAATGCGGCAATCTTAAAAAGTCTCTGCAGTTTACCATACGCCTGGACTGTGGTGATTCTAGGTTTTTGAACTTGCGTGAAGTATGACTAGTATGACGTAGCACCCTTCTAGAGGAGAGACCTACAACGATGTTGAACTCGACGCACCTCACACAGATTTCACTCGTGTGGTTCCTTCGAGAATTTGACGCTCCTCTAACACCTCTAATACCACTTGTTAGAATTGTAAATGCGGAAAACACAATTCACATATGATAATTAACAATCATACAGATAAGAAACACAGAGATTTCACATGGTTCGCACAAACGTTGGACTACGTCCACCAATCATAAGCATTGGTTGTCTTATTATTCAGATCATGGAGATTACAAGAGACTAGCAAGTTCTCTCTCTCTCCCTCTCTCTTCCTCTATAAACTTACATGTATTTGTATACATTTAAAAGAAAATGATTATTAAATTCAATCCCTATCCATATTTTACCTTGGTCTATTTAGTTGTAACCAACACAGAATAATAGGATCCAAATCCATCCTTGGAGGAATTCGTTGTCACCAATGGATTCTTAGTGAAAAAATTGAAAACTTTGTATCAAGTTTGTTGCTTCCAATGTGTTTTTCTCTTTTGGATTATAATGACTACCTATGATGGCATGGAGGAAACATTTTTGTATTTGTTCCCCATAAATTCCCTTTCAAGCAAGATTTTACAAAAAAAAAAAAAGGAAACAATAAAGGCCACCTCCAATTCAATTCTCCCGCTTATGGATGCAGATACTCCATGCTTTCGGGCATTTGGTAGTCATAAGTATCCTTTCATTCTATAACCATTTGGCTCAACCTCACTGTATTTAGCATGAATCAAGAGTTCAATGGACGACCCAAAGGAGGGTGGCTCTGCTTCTTCGAAGGGACTGGTTGGATCCATTGACATTGTTTATGGGTTCACTGTCCATTTAACATATAAGGTCCACTAGCTTCCTTGTTGCATCAAATACAATGGTCAATGATGTGCTTCCAATTACTTCAAAATGAAAAATCAAAGGTAACTCTAGTCTCATATTCTCTTCATTCTAGATAACATGGAAATTGTAAAAGAATGTGGATGGCATAAAGAATCAAATGATACACAGCAGAGAGTGAAAGGGCTTAATGCCACACCAATATTTCTATTCACACGAATGTATGTATATTACAATGGTTTACAGTCATGCGGTTTTACAGTCATGCGTAAAAGCATGCAAACGCAAATAAAGCGAAAACTTGGTAAAAACAAAAACGCATAAAAGCTGAGTAATTACTATTTCTAACACTCCCTCTTAATTACGAACGGGATTACATCATCCGCACTACCTATGCCTAAGTGCTGTCTCTAATACTCAAATGCAAGTTTTCCTAATGGTTTTGTAAACATATCTGCTAACTGCTCCTTGGAGCCACAAAACAATAAGCTGATCTCCCCCTCTTTGACTGGCTCGCGGATGAAGTGATAGCGAGTGTCAATGTGCTTACTTTTCTTGTGAAACACATGATTCTTGGACAAAGTGATTGCTGAGTTGTTGTCGCAAAAGATGGTAGTAGTATATTTCACTGCATGACCCATATCCTTCAACAATCTTCGGAGCCACACGGCATGGCATGCTGCGGTAGTGGCTGCGACA
>JZKD02S2014381.1:360139-383501 GCA_000966675.3 Picea glauca
TGTAAAAGAATGTGGATGGCATAAAGAATCAAATGATACACAGCAGAGAGTGAAAGGGCTTAATGCCACACCAATATTTCTATTCACACGAATGTATGTATATTACAATGGTTTACAGTCATGCGGTTTTACAGTCATGCGTAAAAGCATGCAAACGCAAATAAAGCGGAAACTTGGTAAAAACAAAAACGCATAAAAGCTGAGTAATTACTATTTCTAACAGAAATGACGCAACTAGTCCACGTAATCAAATAGACACATGTTTTCATACATATTTAATTAGGAGCCTTTGCTTGCTCGTTGGGAAATGATTAAGAGAGAAGGGCCTTTGAAACTATATATCCATGTGCAAGTATTCTAACACATCTCACCATTTATCATATTTTCTCTTTGGATGAATTAACTTAATACGATTTTTTGCAAAACTATCCAAGATTTTAAAGAATGAAATATTTGGCATATTTATTGCTCTGGATTCTTATGTACGAAATTTAAAAAAGATCATATATAGTTCCGAAATAGTTTGCCTCAATCCTACCTCTAGATTGATGAGTCCTCCACTATGGCTACAACTAGAGAAATCCTTGCAACCAATGAGAAGTGTCACGAATGACCTACCGCTACTGGAAAAGTATGTGTAAGGGATGAGAATTTGTTTTATCAAAATTCATTTTCCCATTATGACAAGGATTATTTAGTCCCATCAATTACATATTGACAAATTAAAAAATCGGAATATAAATTAGTAATAATTGAAAAAACTATTTTAATTTTACAAAAGTTTAAATTATAAACATTTTTGGGTGAACTTTGCGAGACTACAACATTCAATAAGTGCATTTCTCTATATGAGTTGTTAGGTTTTGCAACTAGTTTTATAACCATAACCAAATTTTGCCAAACAAATTTTATTATTTTAAGTAAAAAACCGATTTTTTTAATTATTACATATTTATATTCTATCTTTTTATTAGTCTATATACAAGTGATCGGACATAATACCCTTGGTGTTATACAAGTGATGGGACCTAATACCCTTGGTGGTGAGCTATTATTTTTTAAGATATTTGTGAGAGTACAAAAGAAAATTTAAAAAACAAAATTTTATATATTTCTAATTGTCCATTTTGAAGGCTTGCATATTACTACAGTGGAGGCAGTCACCAATGGACTGCAGTCACCAATGGTTTGCAGGCCAATGTGACAACAAATTTATCTTTTTTGGTGCTCTTTATTAATTTAGTGGTTAGACACGTGATCCCAATGTACATCTCCTTAGAGTAATTACTTGACGCACCTTGGACTTCTCAGCAGAGGTATGGAAAAGTAATTGATAGTTCAATATTGACATCCTAGTGACTAGTAGAAATGACCTTGTGGTCTGACCAAGTTCCTGGAGTTATCTCTTGTTGTTGTTGGAAAAAATCAGTGCACACCTCATTGGGCTTACAACGTCGCTTAGGAAATACATGAATATACTCGCTGGAGGACTGAAAAGAGCTGCCATGATCTAGATTTATAGATAGGTGGTTATTATAAGGATCCATGCCTCTAATTGCTGACAATTTTCTCTTCATATAAGTGTTCCAGTAATTCTTTATCTCGTTATCGATTCATCCTCACAATATACTTGCGATGAGAGACCACCTGCAACATACATAAATGAATGCCTCAAATATTTATATATAAATATGCGTGTGGCCTTGTGGTAGTTCATAATGAATGAAGCCATTTTCTTACTTGTTGCCAAGCATAGAATGAAGATTTATAATGATCTCATCTTCTTCTTGGTTAAAATTGCGAGATAATTGATCAATCTAAGCCTGCATATTTTACCGCACCGCTGCAACGCGAAGATCAAAAACAGATTAGAAGGCAGCGAGTTAAAGAGAAAATGAGTTCGTACATAATAATTAGGGAATGAATATTGGAAAATGAGAGAGAAAGATATGATATGGAATATGCGGCCTTTGGAAGGGAACCCCAACAACCTTCTTCATGCCCTTCGATATATGCAATGATTATCTCATCTTCTTTACTCCAGGTGCCTTTGTTTGTATGTGTTTTTTCACAGCAAGGATCGCGTGTTGTTGTAAGACTTCACCAATCCATACGAGACACATAATACAAAGTGGAAACCTTCCAGTGAATCCCAAGTTTTCTTGGGGAAGAGGGCTTGGGTTTGATTGATAAGAAACAAAGTGGCACAAAAAATCTATCATTAAAATAAAAATCCATTCAAATTCATCGTTGTTAAGTAGTTGTTCACTAACAACATGAAGCCAATCACTGCATGCATATCCTATATTGTGTGATGGGGGACTTATCCCAGGCTCAATGAATATTCTCATATGGTATTGGTTACTGGTTGGGAATGAAAAGGCTATCGAATATGAATCTAATGGTTGTCACTCACTCACTTGGTTCCTTTTCCTCTCGTACCTTCTTATCGTGTGATACCGTGTTGGGTGCGCTAGTCATTCACACTCAATTGTAGTGGATTTACTGAAGTTTATCCAACAATGTATAGAGACCTAGCGATCCTACATTCAACATTATAAATGTTGAACAAAGCAGTTGAATGATTATTATGAATGCAAACTCATTAACAACTGCTATTTAGATCTTGTGACTTCAAATTTATATGGAATTATATTTTATTAAAAAACAAAAGTTGTTTAAAGGAAATACCTCCTCCACCGAAATGAAAGTATCCAACCAGAAGATCCATGACTAGCTAACTCATAATGGGTTTGAAGAATCCGTTTGATTACACTATTAGTAATTCGTCCTTGGTCAAAACGAAATTGAAATCGTATATAAGATGGAAAATGAGCTTGTAACAGTCAGTTAAAAGTAGACTGCACATCACTCAAGCTAACCATACAACATTGATTGGTGTTTTAACATTGATTGAAAGAATCATGTAAATAACATTGAACCATACAACATTGATTGGTGTTTTAACATTGATTGAAAGAATCATGTAAATAACATTGATTGGTGCTTTAACATTGATTGAAAGAGTCATGTAAACTTGAGATGTGATGAATTCAATTTAGGCATACCGACTTATATTAACATCAAGATGGGAAAAAATCAAGTTGGTGATCAACAAGATTGCTCAACCATTCCGAATGAAGAATCCAAACAAACACCAACTTCTACAATTTTAGGAAGAGTAAGAGGAAGTAAAATGTGAGGAGGAGGAAGTGAAACGTTAGACATTGAGCTGAAGCTGAAGTAGGCCACGTTAAAGTTTGGGCACAAGAACAACTTATCTAAAATATTGAATATGACACCTGCGCTACTTTTAATCTCAACCAAATATGTTATACACAACAAATTAGGAAATGAAATGCATTAATCTTTTGGGCTCATTTCCTTTGAAATTGACTTCAAAATTTAGGAATATGATATTTTAAAATCAATTTTTCAGATACGGAATGTGGAGTGATTGATAAATGGATTGTGAATTCCTTTCCCATCAGATGTAAGTCTGTTTATGTCTTCAATATATATGCCATCTATCCTCTAAATTGGTATCCTTCATAGCATTTGGCTTCACAATAAACTTCCATCCTTTAAATTAGTATCCTGCATACTATTTAGTTTCACAATAAACTTTCAATTATTCAATAAGACACAGACTAATTGCTTTGCAGCTATTTCCCTTGTATTGAATTTCATTTTATGTTTTATTTATATATATTATATGAGAATTTTAAAAGATTGCATACATAAAGCTTCATGTGCGTGCATGCCATACTCGGTTGCACTACAATCTCCATTATCTTAGGGATCTATAATCTAGATTCAATTAAAAGTGCATCATGTATTTAAACTGTTGTTAAATTATCGAAAACAAAAAAAAATTAAAAGTGTACCGTCCATTTAAAATGTTGTTAATTTATGTAATTACGAGGTAGGTTTAGTTATATGGAAGTGAAATAACTTGGTAATTACAAGGTAGGTTTCATAAAAGTAGGATTCAAGCCAACTTTGGCATATGATTCTGACTACTTTCTCTATTTCAAAATGATGATAACTGCTTAGTTTTCTTTCTGGGATGAATCTTGGTTTACATAATGAACTATACCGTAATAATCTAAAAATTCAAAATGAGACATAATTCGCATGTATGCCTTGCATGGGACAGGAGTAGCTCAATGGTAAAACTTCTTCGCAGAACCTGGGATTTCAAGCAGTGATGGGTAGCTTTCTCATATTGTATTTCACTCATATTTTACGTGAAGATAACTTTGAGGCAGATTCTTTAACAAAAAATGGTGTTTAGTTGGAAGATGCAATGATGAAGCTGAAGAGGAGTTTAGTTGCAGGGAGGAATGATGAAGTTGAAGAGGAGAATGAGGGTATCACTAGAGATAAACATCCTTTCCACTTCCTTTTAAGACTGTCTTTTATATATTATATTTCTCTTTGTCTTCACTATTAGTTATTGTTCCGGTACTACAGAAGTCTCTTTTGATGGTTGCCTATTTTCTGTAGTCCGGTTTTGTATTGGTTACAACCGAGTGTGTAGTAGAGCTCTCTGCTCGTTGAGATGATTATTACCGTGATACTGTTAATTTAGTTGTTGTCTGAAGTATTGCTTTGTGGGAAGGCACGAGTCCAGAATGTAATGTATGCTTCTTATGATTAATACATTAATCTTTTAGGAGTTGTAATTGTGTTAACACATTAGTTAGTTTGCTTATAGTTACTTGTGTTAGTTCCGTTCAGAAATGGTAAAACTATCAACTTCATAGTATTTATATAACTAATATGAAATCAATTGTGTGCGTTCATTCTCAACCATTTCTAGTATTCTTATTTATTTGTTGTTTTCATGGTATCACAGCTTACACAGAACGTTGTATTTCCTGTTACTGTCGGCCAGTTTCAAGAAGTTGCCCACCAGTTTGAGGAAGTGCCACAGAGCTGCCACCTGTTTGGAGAAGAGTTGCCCGCTTGAAGAATTGCCATAGTGCTTCAGTAGGTTTGGAGAAGAGCCACTACCTAAGTGGAAGAGGGCGTTGGCTGAGAATTACAGGCTTGGAATTTCATTTTATTTGCAATAAACTCATTTATAATTTTATTTACTCCGGATTTTGTTGAAGAGTATTTATAAAATTTGGAGTTTATTTGAAGTTTCAATGAAATCTGAAAATGCACTTGGAGTTATATATAAAAAAAATGTGGCTGATATTTTTGAATTAGAAAAATGTTTATTTTTTGGTCAATTCAAGCACCAATTTTAGTTGGTTCCAAATATGAATTTTGGAGCGAGAAGGTGAAATCCATTTTACAAGGTGAGGGATGTTGGGATTGTATGTTGTTGTAGTTATGATTGTTGTTCAAAAAAAAACATTAGAAGAACTTAAGAAAAAGAAGGAAAATCTGAATCATATATTGTAGTTTCTTTAGATGATTCTATATTTCCTAAAATTATTGGTGCCAAGACTACTAAAGAAGTATGGAATATTCTTAAGTTAGCTTATAAGGGTAATTATAAAGTGAAAACTTTGATACTTCAAACCTTTAGAACTCAATTTAAAACCCTTAAGATGAGTGAATGAAAGTGTTGATCACGTTATGACTATATTTATGGGTATTATGAATCGACTTAGGATTAATGGCGAAAAAGAACTCACAGACCAAAGAGTTGTTGAAAAAGTTCTTAGAAGTTTACCTAAGAAATTTGAAATGGTAGTTTCGACTCAAACTAAATTTTCTATAGAAGAATTGACTAGTTCGTTGTTATCTCATGAAGCAGGGATGATCTTGGATCTTGGTACTTTAGAACATGCATTTAAGACTAAGGTGTCCATGGAGAGGCAGAGGAAACGGTTTTCATGGACGTGGTAGAGGATGTTCTCAAACAAGAGATAAACCTGAACAAACAAATGACAAGCCAGAGCATTCAAGATCATCTTCACAAGATCATGGTTAGAGATGGACAAATAAATCAGAAATTCAATGCCATTATTGTTAAAAATTGGGTCAACATATATCTAAATGTCTTAAGTTGCAGTATAGAAATAGAGCTAATGGCAGAGAAAGTGAAACATGTGATACTTTGTTTCTCTCATGTCAAGTATCTCAACAAATTCTTGACAAGAATGTTTGGTTGCTAGATAGTGGATGTAGCAATCATATGACTGGTCACAATGATTTACTTTCTAATCTTGATACATCTCTTATTACTACAACTAGTTTGGGTGATGATCATTCTATCAAAGCTTGAAGAAAAGGTGTTGTGTGAGTTTTAACAAAACAGGGTGAAGGTACCAAATATCAAACACAATTTGCTAAGTATAGGACAATTAATGGCACATGGTTATGATGTTACTTTCCACAACAACACTTCCACAATTCTTGATCAAACTAAAAGATTTGTTGCAAAAGTCCCTATGACAAAGAACATATTGTTTCCATTAGAAATGAGAAGTGGGAAGATGTATGCATGTAATATTTCTAATGTGACTTAAACTGAGTTATGGCAATTTTTTTATGGTCATTTACGAGTCAAAAGTATGAGTTTGTTAGAGACAATCTATGGTGACAGGATTTCCTCCTTCGATTAATGAGATTCCTTCTTGTGAAATTTGCATAGTAGGAAAACACCAACGAGATAGTTCTCCATCATCCTCTTATAGAACCAAAGTGTGCTTAGATTTAGTTCACACGGACTTATGTGGACCAATGCAAAAATAGTCAATTGGTGGAAGTTCTTATTTTCTGACATTTAATAATGATTTTAGCAGGAAAGTTTCGGTTTATTTTCTCAAACACAAATATGATACTTTCACTCGACTCAAAGAATTGAAGACTAAGCAGAGAAACAAACCAGCAGATTTGTCAAAGTTTTGAGATCTGATGGAGGAGGTGAATATAACTCAAGTGTGTTAGGGTCCTCACCCGCACATAGGTAGAAAAATATATTTGGATGTAATAAAGGTCAATATTAATAAGGCCTTGCAATAAAATAGAATAAGTCAAATGTAAGAAGACCTAATAGAAGCTTCCGTTTCTAGAAGGATATTCCTCTAGATGCCTCTTTTGATAGACATATTTAGTATAAATAAGAGTCGAGGATATGAGAACCCTATCTTGGATATTATTGTAATAGAGCTCTGCTCGATTGGATGTTGCCCCCTCGAAGAGACCCATGAATATTTCTCTCAGAATCAAAGTGTTATTTATGTTGTTATTCTTATATCATTTCAATGTTATTGTGGTGATTGTTCTAGTTATATTACTATTATTCTGCCATTTCTAGCATTTTATTTCTATTCTGCATACTTTTTGTATCTAGTATATTATAAGTGGCATTAGACCACTTTCCTTGGTAGAAATTGTGGGTAATTTTTTTTTTTGGGTAGAGATGTATTCCAGTGTATTTAAGCCATAGAGATCTGTTGTTACACTCATAAACCCACGGTTGAGGGATTCATACACGTAGGAAATACAAGTGGTCACTAAGCGCACATCTATTGTCCACCCTTGTAACCCCTGTTGGTACCCCTTCGAGTGGTAGCGTATCAGAAAACACCTGTGTATGGATCGGCCTAAGTTTCCTGAAGCCCTGTTTAGAAAAACTGATCGGCCTCCTGACTACTATAGTGCCACCGATAACATCACTTGGGAAGATAATATCTAGTACCTAGGTAGTCGGGTAGTACGGCTAAGGGTATGGTATATCATCCTTAGTTAGTTCCTTGAGATATTGGGATGATTACTACTATTGGATCACACACGTATATTGGAGAGCTATAGCACAGGGAAAAACCTTGTCTTTAGAACCCTTGAATACCCAACCCTTGGGGACAACAACATAAACTAATCAAAACAGAAAAGATCTATTGTCGTGCAATTGTGTTTGGGTTTCCAAGTAACCACACATTTCTTCCTAGTAAATAATTTGGGCATTTCATTGCTACAGTATTCTTCAAACTGGAGCAAGTCTAGAAAATGTTTCACTATTATTTGAGACCTATTCCATTGGACTCATCTCTTATGCCTTATCACATTCATACATATCATTTTTTGACAAATTGTTTTAACACACCCACCCATTTTTGGTTCCCTCGTCCTCATGGCCCATACCCGTAGCCAAGACTTGGAAGCTCTCTTCAATACCTTTCAATCTAGTCTCACTGAGACCTAACAAGAAGTGAAACAACTCAGCACCAATTTTTCCGCCATCAATACATCCATGCAGTTCTCAATGGAGGAAATCAAACAAGACCTGACCACCCATCTTGAATTTTTCTTTTTGTCACTCTGCACCAAGCTTCATATCCCTACAGATAACCCTTCCTCCGACTCAACCACACATGTTGAAGGTGAACATTCCTCTCATTCCCATAACGTTCAACACCATCACTTTCAACGTGACCTACGCCTTTCGTAGGTGGATGTGACCAAATTTGATGGCTTGGACCCCACTGATTGGGTAACCTAAATGGAACATTATTTATCTTTATAAGAAATTACATATGACTTGGCCAAACTCTGGTGTAGTTTTCTCCATCTAGATCAAGAACATTGGAAATGGTGGAAATGAAGAAAAATTTCCCGTCAAGGGTATATTGCTTGGACAAACTTTGTGGCAGAGCTTTATGAACGCTTTGACACTCACACAAACCATTTGGGTTGTTTGAAAATGTTTAAACAATCACGAATAATGGAAGACTTTATAGTTACCTTTGAGCGCTGGGATTTTTAGATAGAGAGCATGTTTAATGCCTTTTTCCGAGAGTGTTTTATCAATGGCCTCAAGGATGATATTCAGGACCATGTCCTCATGGCTCAACCTCAGAGTTGGGTGGAGGCTACTAAAAGAGATAAATAAGAACAACAGGTTGTGTCTTCTCAAAACTGAAAATCTTCATGTATCCCTCACCCTAAACAAGTAAATCCCACTACTCCCTCTCCTCCACTAAAGATCCAAAAATTGACCACGGATGAAATGGTTGAATGCCAATTCAAAGGCCTTTGTTATAATTGTGATGAAAAATATTTCCTGGGCCACAAGTGTAAGAAACAAAATATTTGTATGGCCATCTCCGAGGATATTTCAGAAGAGGATGTTGAAACTCCCCTTGTGTCTAAATCACTTGAAACCACTGACATAACCCCTCCCTCAGACCCTCCCGAAGTAGAACCGATCATTTCCCTCAATTCTCTCACTCATTTCTCCGCTCCCCAGACCCTCAAGATAATCAGTTACATCAAGCATTAGAAGGTCATCATTCTGGTTGATAGTGGAAGCGCCCATAATTTTATTGATCACCCCATTTCCCAAGAAAATCATTGCTACATCCATTCCATCAATAATTTCCAAATCATGATTTCCAATGGTGGATCCATGAAATGTGGAGGGAGTTGTGAAAATGTGTGTCTCCAAATTGGTGAGTACCACCTGAAATCTCATATGTTTGCTATCGACATGGGCGGTTTCGACATTGTGTTGGGTGCAGACTGGCTAAGTACTTTGGGTCCCATTCTCATGAATTTTAAGGAATTAACCATGCAGTTCGACCAGGAGGGCCACCAATATAAGTTCCAAGGAATGACCGCCAGTTCACCTGAGATCATTAATTTCCATCGCATCGAAAATCTACTGAAAAAAGGTCATTGTGGTGTTATTGCCCAACTCCATTCCATACAAGCAACAAATACACCCTCGGTGTCGTAAGACCTCCAAGCCATCCTTTCTAAACATCAAGTGGTATTTTCCACTCCCGAGGGACTCCCTCCTTCCCATGGTGTTCATGACATTTCCATTCCATTTGTACCCGGAAGCCTTCCTCCCAATATTTGTTGGTATCGTCACCCCTTTTCGCAAAAAAATTAAATTGAGAAAATGGTCCAGGAACACCTTAATGTACGTATTATCTGCCCTAGTATGAGCCCCTACTCTTCTCCTGTGGTGATGGTCATGAAGAAAGAAGGTTCTTGGCGAATGTGTCCTCACTTCCGTGCCCTCAACAAGCTTACCACTAAAGACAAGTTTCTCATTCCTGTCATTGATGAACTCCTGGATGAATTGATTGGCGCCCAATTCTTTACTAAACTGGATCTTCATTTGGGCTGCCACCACATACATATAAAATAGGAAGACATTCCCAACTCTGCCTTTAAAACTCATGAGGTCCACTATGAGTTTTTGGTCATGCCCTTTCACTTATGTAATGCCCCCTCCACCTTCCAAAGCCTCATGAATCATGTCTTCTGTCCTTTTCTCCATCATTTTTTATTAGTTTTCTTTGATGATATCCTCATCTATATCAAAACCTGGACAAACCATTTTGCTCATGTGGATTGAGTTTTCCCTCTACTCTCTGAGCACCAACTTTTCCTGAAACAATCTAAATGTGCCTTTGGCGCTTCTGAAGTAGAATAATTGGGTTATCTAGTTGGAAAGGATGGCATGAGGGTGGATCCAAAAAATATTGAAGCTATGCAAGACTGACCTCACCCAAAGACTCTCAAAATCTTGCGTGGATTTCTAGGCTTAACAGGTTATTATCGCAAGTTTGTTAAGAATTATGGAAAGATTGCATCACCTCTCACTGCTCTCCTAAAAAGGAACTCTTTCACTTGGAATCTAGCTACTTCTCAAGATTTTCAAAACTTGAAGATGGCCATGTGTACCACTCGAGTCCTGACCCTTCCTGATTTCACAAAGACCTTTGTCTTGGAATGTGATGCCTCAGGGAAAGGAATTGGTGTTGTCCTTATGCAAGAGGGTTGACCTTTGCACTTTAGCTGCAAGCAACAATGTGAAAGAAATCTAGGAAAATTAATCTATGAAAAGAAAATGTTGGCTATTTTGCATGTCGTTGATTTGTGGTGCCCTTATCTATTTGGGAAACATTTCCAAATTAAGACAGACCATCAAAGCCTCAAGTGTTTTCTGGAACAATGCATTTTCTCCCCAGAACAACCAAAATGGGTGACCAATCTCTTTGGATATGATTATGAGATCATTTACAAGAAAGTCAAAGACAATGTGGTGGTGGATACACTTTACTAAAAATATGAAGATGAAGGATTTGTTTTTTCTCTTTCCTTCATTTTACCAGATTGGCTCCAAGCCATTCGCCAAGAATGGCTACAAGATACCAAAAGTTCGCATCTGATCCAACAATTGCAATCCAATGCTCCAACTTCCCCAGGGAACTCTTAGCTCCATGATGAGCTTCAATACAAAGGCCATTTGTATTTAAGTAAACAATCAAAGATTAAATATACGGTACTTTTTGAGCTTCATGCTACACCCACAACAGGGCACTCCAGGCTCACCAAAACCTATGACAGGGTCAAACGTTCTTTTTTCTGGGATGGTATGAAACAGGACATTCATATTTTGTCGTTGAATGTGTAGTGTGTCAATGCAACAAGGGAGAAATAGTCAAATCTCCAGGAACACTACAAGAACTTCTGATTCCACTTGCTATTTGGAAGAATATCTCTATGGATTTTATTATATGCTTACCCAAATTGCGAAATAAATCACTCATCATGGTGGTTATTGATTTCCTTTCCAAGTATGATCATTTCTACGCTCTTCAACACCCATTTACAACATCCACGGTGGCTCAAATTTTAATGGATCAGGTCTTCAAGCTTCATGGCATGCCGCACTTTATTGGTTCTGATCGCGACCCAACTTTCAGAAGAAATTTTTGACAAGAACAGTTCAAGCTACAAGGAACCCAATTGCATCTCATCACAACTTATCATCCCCAGACTAATGGTCAAATGGAATTCGTCAACAAGTGTTTGGAAACATATTTGAGGTGTTTTGCGTCGGAAAAGAAAAATTAGTGGGCTCAATGGTTACCCCTGGCTAAATGGTGGTACAACACTTCATACCATTCATCTACCGCATAAATCCTTTTGAAGCAGTATATGGATAGAAGCCACCTTCAGTTTTCTCATACTTACCTAGTGCCTCGAAGGCCTAGGTAGTTCACCAAATAGTTACACTTCAAAAAGCTATTCTATGTACCATCAAAGAAAATTTGGTCATGGAACACAGCCGCTTGAAGAAAGAAGCATATCAAGATCACTCTGAACATCAATTTCCAGAAGGATATTAGGACAAGCAAACTTCCCTCGAGGACAAGCATTTTTAAGAAGCTAGAGGCCAAATTTCATGGTCCTTATACCATTCTGAAGTAGGTGGGACAAGTAGCCTATCAGTTATCTTTGCCCATTCATTCAAAGCTACATCCTATTTTTCATGCTTCAAGCTTAAAGAATGTGATTGGAACTAAGTGTCAAATTCAAGCCAACCTTTTTGAGTTAGCCGGAGAAGGATCCATTTGGCTACATCCACAAGTAGTTTTGGACAAGCATGAGTGTCACCTGTGTCAGAGAACCATCAAGGAAGTGTTAGTCTAGTGGAAAGATACAACTCCAGGAGATGCCACTTGGGAACCAAATACCATTCTACATCAATTTTCACTTCTCAAGCCTTGAGGACAAGGTTGTTTTTAAGGGGGATGACATGTTAGGGTCCTAACTCACATATAGGTAGAACATATATTCGGATGTAATAAAGGTCAATATTAATAAGGCCTTTCAATAAAATAGAATAAGTGGAATGTATGAAGACCTAATAGAATCTTTCGCTTCTAGAATGATCTTCCTCTAGATATTCTTTTGATTGACATATTTAGTATAAATAGGAGTCGAGGGTATGAGAACCCTAGCTTGGAGATTATTGTAATAGAGCTATGCTCGACTGGAGGTTTCCCCATCGAAGAGGCCCATGAACATTGCTCTCATAATCAAAGTGTTATTTCTGTTGTTATTCTTATATCATTTCAATGTTATTGTGGTGATTGTTCTGGTTATATTACTCTTATTCTATCATTTCTAGCATTTTATTTCCATTCTGAATACATATTACAAAGAGAGTTTGTTCATTTTTGTAAACATCATGGTATTAAAAAGAAAACGATATACTCCACAACAAAATGGAGTGGAAAAAAGAAAGAATCACACCATCATGAACATGACTAGGAGTTTACTTACAATAAGAAAAATTTCCAAAGATTACTGGGTTGAAGCAGTGGCATGTTCAATTTACATACTTAACAGATCACCAATTCAAGTGTACAAGGTAAATTACCTGAAGAAAAATGAAGTGGATCTAAGGTAAATATTTATCAATTCAAATTTTTTGGTTGTTTTTCTTTTGCTCATGTTCCTAAAGAGATAATAAAGAATCTTGATGATAATAGTGAGAAGTACATTTGTATTGGCTATAGTGGAGAGTGGAAAGCATACAGATTATACAATCATGTTACTAAGAAATTTCTAGTAAGTAGAGATGTTAAATTTATGGAACATAAATCATGGTATGAAATGGAAAAACATACTTCTCACAATACTTATCTTGAGTTAGATGAACATCAAGCACCTACAAAGTTAGATAAACATCAAGAATCAATAACACATCTTCCAAGATTGCAAGTTCAAAATGAAAGTAGTTCTTCATCTCATAATGATTCTTCATCTCATACTAATTCATATTATGACAATAATCATCAAAGAATGAGAAGTTTGTGCGATATATATGATCAAGATGATAATGTAGTACAATTTTCATTTTTCTCATCTAAACCTACTTGTTTTAATGAAGTTGCAAAGAAAAAAGAATGGGTAGATGTAATGAATAATGAAATAGAATCTATTGAAAGAAACAATACATGGGATAAAAATGTCATAAGTATAAAATGGGTTTATAAAACTAAATTGAATAAAAAAAGTGAGACTCAGAAGAAAAAAGCAAGGTTAGTTGCTAGAGGATTTTCACAACAACCTCGCATTGACTATGGTGAAACTTTCGCACCTATAGGAAGATTAGATATTGTTCGATTTGTTTAGGCCACTCGAACACAAAATGAGTGGCCTATTTCTCAAATGGATGTCAAGTCGGGCTTCTTGAATGGAGTGTTAAATGAAGAAGTGTATGTCCATCAACCACCTAGATTTGAAGTTAAAAGATACGAGCATCGAGTGTACAAATTAAGGAAAGACTTGTATGGTTTGAAGCAAGCTGCGCGAGCGTGGTATAGTAGAATTGATCATTATTTACTCAAAAAATGAGTCTACTTTGTATATCAAAGTAAATCAACGGAGCGAAAATGAGTCTACTTTGTATATCAAAGTAAATCAACAGGGTAATATTCTCATCCTATGTGTTTATGTTGACGACATGATCTACATAAGAAACATGGTGTTAGATGCTTTTAGATCAGCTATGAAAAATGTGTTTGGAATGACATATCTTGGATTAATGAAGGATTTCTTAGGCATTTAAGAAGAACAATCTGATCAATGGTATGTTTATTAGTCAACAGAAATATGTTGTTGAAGTTTTGAAAAAGTTTAAGATTGAAAAGTATAAGCATGCTGACACTCCTATTTCTCTTGGCAATAAATTAAGCAAAGGGATATTTGGGATCAGTAATAAGTTCTGCATTGTATAAAAAACTTGTTGGTAGTCTTTTATATTTTACTACTACAAGACCCTACATAACATGCCATGTAGTTTGGCTTAAAAGGATTTGATGGATTTTGGAAGGATTTTTATGGATTTTGGATTTACAACAAAAGAACCTATTTCGATTTTTTGTGACAATAACTCTACCATTTCCTTGTTCGGAGAATAATGTGTTTTATTAGAAAAACAAACATATTGATACTTGATTTCACTTCATTCATGAACTCATAAAAAATGGTGACATTTTCCTCAAATATTGTGGTTCTAAAGCTCAACTAGCTAATATCTTCACTAAACCTTTAAGAATAGATGTTTTTCAATTTCAATGTCAAAGTTTAGGCACTATTAGGAGTAATCTTCCTAATCCTCCAGATTAAGAGGTAAGAGGTAGTGTTAGGAGTAATAATTGTGTTAACACATTAGCTAGTTTGTTTACTTCTGTTAGTTTTTGTTTACTTCTGTTAGTTCCGTTCAGAAACAGTAAAACTGTCAACTTCATAGTATTTATATAATTAATATGAAATCAATTATGCTTCTTTATTTGTTGTTTTCTGGCTTGAGTGATGTCGTTATTATTAATGAGATTTCTGGGTTAAGTCTTACATAAGCTATTGTTGTTTGTTAGTTGATGAGATTGTTTAACCTCATTCGCGATTTCTTTTATCTCAAAATAGAAATCAGAGATCAGCAGCAGCTAGTGTTTTGTACCATAGAAACCCAATGCAGTAAAAAATTCCCGTAAATGAAAAAGATCCAAACTAATGGAATCTCACTATTACTTCTATGCGGGGAAGAAGAAATTTCAGGTTGGAGGGGCCATGGAGTTGGGCGAACTAAACCATGGCTCACGGGTTATTGAAATGTCCACTTGAGATATATTAGGTCATTGTGTTCGAAGTTCTAGATCATTGTGCTCAAAACTAAATATGATACCCATTTTCTGTTAACTTCTTAGAAATTTAGAATTTAAAAAATAACATGTTTAGGGTATTCCCTGTATATATCTCAATACAGTACCGCAGACAAGATAAAATAGGAATGATACAAATGGATAAAATGAAAATAATACCAACTTCAGACGGGATACAAATAATACAAAATATAAGTGCACAGGATTTCAATATGGATCAGTAATCCAGGAAAGTTCATTTTTCCGGAAATTGTTCATGTTTATGTTTGTTTTGCTCGATGACGTTTCCTTTGTTTACATCGAGGGCACTTGAATTTCCCAATAAACTTTGCGCTTTCCATATTGACACGTCTCCATGGAACCATCTTTCACAAACGTCACACATTATCCAAAATTCACCTTCTTTGAATATTCTTCTGCACAGACCTCAATGATATTCACTTCTTTTACCTTTAACAGATAGTTTTTCTTCTTGGTGCTTCTCACTTCTTTTTTGGGCATGCTACTTCTCAGGATAACATTCATCTCTCCTCCCTTTATGCGGCTGATCTCCATTATTTTTCTGCCAGATCAGTTTCTCACTTCCTTTTTGGACATGCCCCTACATTTATCGCTCCTTCTTCTATGTGGCGGATCTTCGTTATTATTCAGCGAGATCAATTTGTCACTTCCTTTTTCCACATGCTCCTTATCACGATCACATTTATCGCTCCTTCCTTTATGTGGCTGATCGCCATTATTTTTCTGCGAAGTCAATTTCCTACGAGGTCCCGATACGCTTATCAGACACTTTAGGATGAATAATAATTTCACACTGTCAGGTATATTATTTTTCAATAATAGCCCGTTATCTCCTTCAAAATAGTGTTCAAGCTGCATATCTTCTCATATGGTATGCCTCTGCCAAAAAAAACATCAAAAAACAGAAATAACATTAGAGGATTCATTAGAAATGTTGTTTTAAGATATACATTTAGCTGTTCTGACATCAGAAAATGAGGTGTATTTCTAATTGCATTTTTATTTTAAATTTTATACCAAACTAATAGAATATATAACCAGTATACAACTTAGATTCATTTTAACTCTAAAACATTTAAGTATAAAAAATTAATGAATTATTTTCAGATTCATTTTGACTCTGAAACTTTTAAATATAAAAATTGAATCTATACTACTTTTAATTCCTCTCCATGCTTATAAGAAAACTCGAAAAACATCTTTTACTCTATAATTTTTTTTTTCAAATTGTCATTATCAATCTCTAAGGCTAATCTCATTGTTTACCTCTAGGGTTTTACCCTGTACTTATAGAAAATTAATTCAAATTGTCAATATCAATCTCTAAGACTAATATCATTGTTTCCCTATCCAGATGGACAATCTTTATCTCCAGTGCAGATTTTGTCCATCTAACGAGTATAGTGTTTAACCATGTGCTTATAGAAAACTAATGCAAATTGTCATTATCAATTTGTAAGACTAATATCATTGTTTCCCTATTTAGATGGGCAATATTTATTCTAGATTGCAGATTCTGTCCATCTAACGGATATGGAAGTAGTCAACCCATGACTGTGCTCTATACCCTGTCCATCTAACGGATATGGAATCCGCAATCAATTTAAATTCAAATTTTAGGGTCGTGACCTTATAAACAATGAAATTAGAACACACTAGATTCATATTAGCAAGTGGATTTTCTAAAATCTTTGAGCACAAGAAATGATAGATTGACGGTACTCTTTAAACATTCAAAATTACTTTTGAAATAGAATACGATAAGACTTACCTTTGTCGACCATGGAAACAATGATGTCCAATGATAACAGATATACTCACCAAGAAAGCCAAACCATTAATCCAGGGGGATCTAAAGGACAATAAGATAACCACCATGTGTTACTTTTTTTAGTACTTCCTTAGTAATATGGTTAATGGGGGAAAATGAAACAATTCATTACCTTAGCAAAGTGGATGCAAGATGACTAATAGATGTGCCAATTAAAAACTTTAGTGAAAAGACTAACATTGGAGGACACATTAATTCCCATAAATTTGTTCACGGACTCATGTGATCCTCCCTTCTATTGGCAGCCAATAATTCTTGTCAAATTTTATCATGGTAAAATGTAGTTGCCAAGGGATAAATTTTCTAAAGCTGCCTCCTCCTTACAAACTTTTCTATCCTTTTGGTTTTGAGAAGGTTCACTCGCCTAGTTGTGTGTAAGAATTCATCATTTTAATCTATAGTGTTTTTTGTTTAATTTTATGACAAAAAGAAGGAAATTATAAAAAAATTTGGATTGAGTAATCATCATATAGTTTTTGATTTCTTTTGTTAATGGGATTTAAACTAAAAAAACATCTATATTATTTTTATACAACTAAAAGTTTGTAAGGTAATCTCTTTTATTTTGTTGATCCATTACTATAACACTTGATTTATCCACTTTGGGAGATATGATTTAGTCATTTTTATGGTTGGTTATATGGTTTTTCACATTTGGTATATGCTTGACTAAGCTGACCCTTTGGTTGAATTCGTAATATGAATCCTACTGTTACGAGTCTTATCATGATCTTACAACCCTCGTATGGCACACTCACATTCCACATCACCCTTTGTCCTGCATAACTCATACTTGCATTCATTATTGTAAGAGGTAAGCGGTGGTGTTTTGAGTTTAGTATTCATTTCATAGAATGGTTTACTATCTTGCGCATCCTCTCGTTATTTCCCAATCAAAAATCCAAATTTTTGTTATGGTAGCCTCCCAAACCCTTATGCATCGGTTTCAAATAGATTATGCACACCTCTTCCTGTTGTTTGTGTGTTGGATAAAACAACCTACCTCTCATTGCTCTTGTTGTTTCTATGTGATAGAATCCATGGAACCCGTGGTAAGAATAGAACCCAATGGTTTGCAAGCCCTCCTCTCTCATGATGATGCCCTGAATGACTGACTTTGTAGCATATGGTTGGTATAGTTTCATCAGATAGTTTGAGGGTTATAACCTAGAAGTGGCACAGGCTTTAGCTCAGTTGTTTGATGGCTCCAAGTCTAATATTGAGGATCTACAACTCGAAGTGACCGAGGATTCCATAACACAAGCTACATGTTTATCCCAAGAGGGCGATGGATGGTTTCATAACATCAAAATCAAAGGTGTCCCCTGGTGTTTTCTCATGGCCTCCAAGAAATCACAGTGTTTGCCAAAAGGTACATTGATTACTCTCTTCAAACCCCGATGTCTTGTCTTGCTCCTAATTCTTAAGAAATTCATAACTTGCAAAGGTAGATATGGATTGGTTTTCTTGTATCACGTCCGCCTGCTGATGGTTTCTCTAGGTTTCAATTTAGATATTCCTTTTTATCTCTTAAGGAGTCTGCAAAAAATGTCTAAGTTCTATCAGAGAAAGAGTTTAAATCCACGGACAAGCCTTTTCCACCATGTTCTTATTGGAATCCTTGTGTTTTCACATCTATCTAAGACTCGGGATAGTTTGGAAAGTTTCTTATTGAGAAATAATTTTACGCTAGCCAACAATATAACTGAATTACCTCTCCATCTCAATGAAAAACCCAATCCCTACATATCTAAACCTACTGTCGAAAATCTATGTGTTAATTCAGAAGAATGCCATGTGTCCATGGAACAAACCTCTTTTGTTATCTAGAAGCCATCGGGCAAGAATCCATGGTGTGATTATGTGCCCATAAAGTCTTTGGAAGAAGTTATGGATGATCTAAAGGATAGGGTTTCTTTTGTTCCTACTCATGAGCCTACTTGGGTTGTCCCAAATGAATCAGTTGTCAAGAGAAATCATAGGCATAAGGAATAGAGTAATTCAGACATAAATTTTACAAACAAGAGACCAGGCAGGCTCATATCTAGATGTTTGAGAAATCGCTAGTTAGATCATATGATCTCGATCTGAGCGATCGAGGTCAATGATCATTTTTCTGAGGATCAAATCGATAAATTTATTGCACAAGAGGATGTAGATGACCAATTCTTAGGAAAGGAAATTGGTATTAAAGCTATACAGTACGATTTTGTTTCTAATCTCCCACCATTCCTAAAAAACCAAGAGGGTTTCTCTGGTACAAGACATGATCTGAAGAAAATTACATGATAGACCAAAGAGCCATGTACAAAACACACTCAACCTCTACCTACCATAGAACTAGTTCACTGTGAAAACTGTCTTGATTGGGTTGAAACATAGTATAGGGATATCCCCTATCTCCAAGCACAGTTAAACCAAATGGTAGCAAAAAACTCCTTTCTCGAGAGGGAATATGAAGAATTAAAAGCATGTGTTCTATCCAACACTCACATGGAAAATAAGAGGATTAAACGGTCTGATAATGTGATTATCAAGAACTCAACGAATTTCAACACTATCATAAATTTAGACTTATTAGATGCTTCTTTGTCTAATCTTTGAAATGGTAAAACGTTGTTTTGATTTTTTTGATTTAATTATGTTGGAAAAATAAAATATATAGATTTTTATTTTTATTTTTTTTTAAATTTAAGACTAGCTACAAAATAGTGAGATTCTGTAGCGAGTCTATTTGAAAGTATTAGTTTGTATTGTTATCTAAAATTCGATTTTGTTCTATCATTTTCAGGAAAACAACAATTATGATTCTATTTTCAAGGAGAAGTAATCATGCATTAAGCACTCAATAGATTAGTAATTTCTCATTTTGGAAGAAACAATATCATTTATGTAATTATTTTTTGACGTAAAGACACCTACATGGGTATTCCTGTTGTTATTCTATTTTTGGAAAACAAATTTTTTTATATGGATCACCCTCTATCTTGTATGATATGAGGTAATTGATCCGAGTCCTTTTTAAATAGTTGTTGTTTCTTAGTGTCTTGGACAACTTTTTCTCGATTACAATATGAGCATATAATTTTTGGAAGTGATATGGGGAAGAAGTTCGTTGTTGGCTTTAGACCTATGTGAACTGTGAAACATTTGTTTTATTGTATTTTCATGTTATGAGATGTCATTTATGTTGATTTAGCTTTAACCTTGTCTTCATATGATATTTCATAAAATTTATTAATTGAATGTTGTACATGAGTTGTTGGTTGAGTTTGCACTTGTGATCAATCAATCATTTATTTATTTTTTAGTTTACTTATGATATTAAATGATTGATAATATCAATGCCCGAGGTTGAGATTTCCTCCGTCTTCATCTATTGGTTATCTTGAGATCACAAGATGTTTAATTAGTTATCTTTCTCCTGTTATAAATTCAATCCAAGCATCAAATACTTCCTTGAATTAGTTCAGGAAGAACTATTGTTTTTTTTTGTCATAGGTTTCCCTTAAATACAGGATCAGCAAGAGCTCATATAATGCAGAGAAAAGAACTTAATTTATTTCTCATGAGTTAAATGTTAGTAAATATGTTGTTTTATTTTATTTAAAATTGTTTACATACGAATTAACGATGACTGCATTAATTAGCTTTGTCTATTTTTATATCATTGTTACAATCACATTCATTCTATGTTTAGTAGTTTGATTTATCTTTAAACATTAGAAAGAGTTTTGTTCTTATTAAATCTTCTTTAGAAACACTATTACAAACATTTACTTTCGCAAGATTTTATGCAAACCTTGTAAAGTGTATGTAAATTGTTTATAATCATTTGTATATTCATATTCTTGTATAAAATTTTGTAATTATTGTGTCAATTGTTAGAATATTTTCTTGAGATAGCTTTTTTTCTTTTATCTAGTTTTAAGACCCTAGTTGGCTAACGGAGCCATTAAACCCAACATCTTAGGTCATACCAAATGACTTGGGTTAATTAGACAGCCCTGGACCGGATCTAACCTTCCATTTGACGGCGTGTCATAAACGCATGTCAACACCCTCCAAATCAAAAAATATATCTGTTCGTGATGAAACATCAACATCAAACATTTACCTTGCATCATCCCCACCCATTTCAAAGAGAAACTAGCAGCTGAAACCATCCTTTTACATGATGGAATTCAAGGCACACTTTTCGCAACCCTTCTTTTCATGTGGGTTTTTCATTCCATCCAACGTCATCATGGAGAAATCACCCCCACAAGTCAATTAAGTTGTCCTATAGGATCAGAATGATCAAACTCTCTCATCATTTCAAGAACTTGTCATGGATAATGCACTAGGTATCGAACATGACAAACTTATGGAGTTTTATTTATTTCAATTTCTACGAGTGGAAGTCATTAGTTTGATCAATCGACCTCCCCCTCTTCAACATTCACAACACCCACGCAGTAGCTCTAAGATATACAATTGGTATAGAATGTGGCATAAAATCCAACAAGTGTGTGACTGCAACAATGATGAATTGGAGGCCCTCAAAACTAGAATGAAGTTCCAGCAATGGGAAATTGCATCTATAAGAGAATCTCACTCATAGTTCAAGAAATCCATGTAGGATCAAGAGGAAGGACGTGACAGGAAATTGACAATAGTGATTAGAAAATTCAACCGACATATAGACAAAACTTGTCTTCTAGGAAGAGAAAAGAAGGACCCATGAGCAACAATCTAGTGTCAGAATGAAGTTATTCCTTTAGAAGGATCTCATGCATCATGCGAAGCATAGAAACCCCATGAAAAAACACATATAGCTAGAAATGAGGATGAATGTCAATCTCTTGTTGACATGGAATTAAAGCTTCATTAGCCGTGTTCAAGAAATGCATACTTGATCTGATCATAAGCTAGAATACAATTTAGGCAGGGAGACTCTCTTTATGTAAAATTTTGAAAGACTTTAGTTCATTGAGGAAGGACATTCCCTATTTTTTTGTTGAACTGTAGTAAACTCAAGAAAGTTGTAATTCTTGACTGGTCTTAGCATTGCTACAAAAATCATTTTATAGAATATACATAACCCGCTATTGTTAAAAATATATATATTAATATATTAAAAATATATATTGGTTTGAATTTGTTTTGTTTGGATTTTTCCTAGATTCAATTAATAGATCTAAAAAACAATGTAATGGTTACATAGGTCATAATATATGGAGGTAGTAATGTGAGTATGAGGCTAGTGAGTTGGGACGTAGATAGGGCAGTGCACCTATCCATGTAATTATACTCAGTTATTAATATTATATTTCATCATTGTGTGTAGACAAATGCAAATGAAAAGATATTGGGGGCCAACTCCACCATAAAAGGGAAAAGGGGGTGAGATGTAAGTCTTGGGAGATATTTTATAATATTTATGGGAAAAGTGTAATGTTAGATAATTATTTTATCCTAAGTTCCCTAGGGTAGGGAATGGGTCACCAAGTGGCTTAAAGTTGTGTTTGAAGGTGACAAGTGTAAAGAGGAATGCATGCAATATATATTGTTGGCCTTAGTGTATTTTGGGGGAGATTATCCATTATTTGAAGAGAAAGGATGTAGTAGACTCTCGTGAGAAAAAGGGGACCAGACTCTACAAAAAATTCAATTATTACCTTATCTACATAGAGAAGCTTGTAAGGAGTTGGGGACTGTAACCAAAATTCTATTGTTGAGGAGTCAGGTTGAGAGAGTGTGAAATAATGTCCCTCATCTGAAACCCTTTGTAATTATGCATATAGGTTTATGAGTTGATTGGTACCAAGTGTAAATGTAATGTACATTTAGGTTGGTGAGCCATTGGCATTTGGTTTTTCATGTTACGTGCATTTGAGTAGTGCATGGAGAAGTGTTATCAAAGAGAGGGTGAGGAAATTTTATGTCTTGCACCCACCTCAGTAAGTGTGCACATTCCGTTGTGTTGCACACACTTGGGTAAGTATGTGGGAATCACTAGAAGTGTGCGCATAACTGAGTTATATATATATATATATATATATATATATATATATATATATATATATATATA
>JZKD02S2014381.1:391441-427170 GCA_000966675.3 Picea glauca
CAATAATAAATTTAATGGAGAAATTAGAAGTGGGTTAACCCTGAAATAAGGAAAGTGGGGCCAAGTGACCTAGAAGATGTTTTTAAGGAAGCTACTTGGAGAGTATAAATAAGAGTCGAGGATATCTAATTTTAAACACACTTGAGCATATTGAATATATATAGGTGTTTGAGGTAACCAAGGATATCGAATACAAAATTATTAGGGAAGGTGAAGAAAAGAAAGCCGAAATGAAAGGAAGGATAAAATCTATTGATGGTGCTTTCTAAGGTATGTTATTTGCAGGTCATCTCACCATTTTCGCTATAAATTTTTTTCTATAATGATTCATATCGTGAAATTTCTATTCCATTGAGAAAACATATCCAAGTATATTTTCTAAGAAATTCAACTTGTGGGTCATTGTATTTTTGGAGTTACACTCCGTGGAAAATAGGGTTTGTGGCTAGTCCTAAAACTAGTCAAAAATAGGCGTTTCGGGTAAAAACATCATACCTTATTCACAACAGATCCCAATTCAGTGAAACCAAATGTGTTGGTTAGGGTGAATTCTATAGTATGTTGTGTAAGGGTTTCATATCAATTCAACATATATTTAGTGCAGGGCACGCTCTAGAATAATCCAGAATTCAGCAAGGTATGCCATTTGTGCTATAACTCCTTTTCTGAGAGGTTCCAAGTAGTGACACCTAGAGGAATTACATAAAAAACACCGAATAAAATTGTGTATTAGTTTCATATCTTTATACATTACAGGTACAAATTTATTATTACTTCAAGTTAGGGTTGTTCACTAATCCAAAACTAGGCATGTGAGGCTAAAGAAAAGTTTGATGAAAATGCTAGTCTCTTGTTGTTGAAGTTAAGGAAGGTTTGTAGGAATGTGATCATATACACCAGGTCTATTACAGAACTACAAATCAGATTTGGATGATGAAATTGATGAGGAATTTTGGTTGAGGTACATGTTGAGTACATAGTTCAGACAAGTAGTTGATGAGTTAGCACATACATGAGGTGTATAGCTGATGATGTTGGTACATATTGATGATTCATAGCTGATGAGTAGTTGACACATGATTGGTACATACTTGGTACATGGTTGTATGCACTTTTTTATGGTACAAGATGATTACAGGTTATTTGGTACAAGTTGGTGCATGGTTGATGCACTTGTTTATGGTATAGGTTGATTGCAGGATGAGGTACAACTTGATGCATGGTTAATGCATGGTTTAGATTTCTTAGTATAGGTTTACAACGATATATCTCACAGTAACAGGTTGACAATGGTTCCATCATTCTACTTCTACTTCAATGTGGAAGGACGGGGCAATGACAGGTGGTTGTAGCCATCTTCTGGTTGTAGCTGAAGAACATATGGGGTTGTAGCCTCCTTCTGGTTGTAGCTAGAGAATTGAGAAGTTGGAGCTTCCCTCAGGTTGTAGCCTGAGAAACTAGGGGTCAGATACTCCTTCGAGTTGCAGCTGGAAAACAATGGAAGTTGGTGGTTCTAATGAATGTAATTCTTCAAGACATATAAGAAAAAACATTCCATAGTTTTTCTCCCAATTTGGGTTTCCACGTAAAACAATGGTGTACTATTTATGTGTATGTTTATTCATTTATTCATTGCTAATTTACTTTGCAGTTATTGGATGATAATGCTTCATTGGTATAACACTTAAATTATATGGTTAAAAATGATTAAATTGCTCTATTACTGATTCACCAACCCTCTTAGTAATCCAACAAGGGAATGGGTCACCAAGTGGCTTAAAGCTACTTTTGAAGGTGCAAGTGTCAAGAGGAAGGCATGCAATATGTATTGTTGGAATTAGTGTATTTTGGGAGAGATTATCCATTATTTGAAGAGAATGGAAGTAGCAAATTCTCATGAGAAGAAAGGCATCAGATTATATGGAAAATCCAATTATTACCTTATCTATAGAGATAATATTGTAAGGAGTTGAGGGTTTGTAACGAGAATTGTACTGTAGAGGAGTTGAGTTGACAGATCGAGCAGTCTCTCTCGGTGAGAGATTGGTTTTTGTGAAGTGGTTCTCAGACCCGTGAGAATATTCACCAACTAAGAGTTTTGCTGAGAGATTTTCCCTCATGCATTGAGCATTAGTAGAATGGCTCAGAGACTTCATGTCTGACCTATTGTCGGTAACCCTAGGAAGGGTAATGGGGAAGCCGAAGGACTGTTGAGTAAAGAAGGGGCACACTTCCTTGGGTGTGAGAAGTGTGTGGGGATTGAGGGACTGTGGGATATTTGCAATAGAGAGCACCTTCGACTAAGAAATTATGTTGAATTTCAGACAATAACTTGTTGTTAGGAACCCTTTTTACCTTGTGGAGTTAAGCCTCACATTGGGGGTGACCTGTTGTTGGAATTTTATAAGCAACAAAGTCTATGGATGGAAGGAACATCCGATTTATGTGCACAGTCGGTGACTTTCATAAAGATAAGTGTTCTTATGTGATTGTATTGTTTACTATGTGTAGATTTGTCTATTATTGATATGGATTAATTCTTGTATGTAGTCACATATAAGTAATTGTGGTTATTATGTTTAATGTTGCTTGTACATGTAAATATGTTACTTATAGCCTATATTTGTAGTTGTGCATGAGTATGTTAGTTGATGGTAGCTTTGTTTGCTAAGTTAAACTTCTATTTTTGGTTATGAGTCTTCAAGAGGAGGATTTGGTTGTTTGGTGTAGAGGAAAGTAACCTGTGTGCACATGAGACTGAATTTTCATGTGTGCCTTCAAGGAAGTGGTTGTGCACACGATTGTGTTGTGGGATCAATACTATGGTGTGTAGTTGTTTGAGTTACTTACACTACTTAATGTGGTTTAAAAGGATAATGTTTCTTCTGCTATTATATTTTGTGTGGAACTACTCAAGTTTGGGATGAGTGTGTTACTTCAAGTAATAATCCATGGACTTTTGTGTAGAGTAGAATCTACATAGATTGATCAGTAGTATGTTGGGGATGTTATAGTTTGGTTGTCTCAGGGATAAGAGGTTGAGGTTGGGTGACCTAGGGTGGTTGGGGGACATTACAAATTGGTATCAGAGTAATGTCAGAACATATTATGGATTAGCATGGCCCAACCTGGGTGGATGGGGATGTTACAAATTGGTATTAGAGCTATTGGTTCAACACCAAACTTGTATGGGCCAAAGGTCAACAAGACATTGCAAAGCTCCTCTTTCAACACTGAGCCTTTCATGAGTTGATTTACACTTAAGACTAAATTAGAATTGCAAATTGGCCGAATTTGGAATTTCGTCGTGACCATCCTGTGCATTAAGTAAGAATGTGTAGATGTGCATGCTAAATTTATTATATTGTGGAATGCGACACTGAAACTGTGTAGTAAACAATAGTCAGTGGGTGTGCTTAGAAGGACAACGTTGTGATGCATGTGCATTTTAAATATAATAAATTCACCATATGTATAATCTGTGTACATTGTGGGTATATATATATATGTCTCGCACATGTAACATGTACTATGCCCTTCTTTGGACAACTCCACATCAATGCTTTGTGGTTGGGAATCAATTTATTAAACTCCATCTCGTGTTTCACTATGTGTGAGCTCATGAAGTGGTTGGGAATCAATTGACTAAAACCTATTTAGTGTTTCATTGTGTGTGACCTCATGGAAACAATATGGAAACATTTTTTTATGAATATTTTAAATGCTAGCTAGGGTTATTAACTCAGTGCAACTCAACATCTTGAAAGACATTGAATGTTTCACTTCTTCATTCTCTTGTACTATTGAATTTTTTACTTGTTCATGCTCTTGTACTACTCTGTGTGCACACATAAATCCCATCAATCTTTAATAGGAAAAACTCATGTCAGCTAGTTAAAGAGTGATATGATATTTACAGGTTACTCCTTATATTTGTGACATTCAGTTTCGTGGTATAGTTGATCAAAGATACAACATTCTAAGTCGAACTTGGCCTATTTCCCCTTTGGAGATATAATGGAGAAACTTTGATGTAATTTATAAACTTGCTTAGGTATTCATTTTCTTATTTTCTTATGCTTTTTCGTATCATCACGAGATGTCTTTATATACAAAGAAGATTTTATTTAAAATAATCTTGATTATGGTCTTGTATGGTTTATCTAGGGATGCTTTTTCGTATCATCACGAGATGTCTTTATATACAAAGAAGATTTTATTTCAAATAATCTTGATTATAGTCTTGTATGGTTATTTAGGGAACGTGCCTTTAGGAATGTTGTATTTGTTTTAATATGTGGTCATGTATTTTATTGCAAATTATTTTATCTGACTCTCTGCACTTTTGGTCTCTTTTCTGCACTCCGATTGGACTTCCATATTCTTGATATGTAATAGGATAGTTTGCTTCTCTTTTATAGGCACACTAGAAAATTCTCTACTTATGTCTAAAGCTGTTCAACGTGGTTGTGAGAATTTTACTCATGTTCAAAGCTGTCCAAAGTGGTTGTGAGAATTTTAGAATCTATTTTATGGTTTAATTATTTGGAAAGTCATTTTTAATTTATTTAAAAATTATTTAGCATAATTATATTATAAAATAAAAAGTAGTTGATATAAATAGATAGATATGATAAGTTTTTAGAAAAAAATAAATTGAAAATAAAATGGGATGTAGCTCAAAGATAGAGCTTTGGCCTTGCATGAAGAGGTAGGATTTTTTTTATTAAGAAATTTTAATTCTGACCTAGTGAATAGAAAAAAAAAAACAATTGGAGATTTTTTTGGGACAAGTGAATAGAAAGAAAATACAATTGGAGATTTGTTTATTTTCAAGGAATGAATACAGTTTTTTTTTTTTACTTTCATTGAGTGTACATAAACGAAATGAGCTGACTGAACATAAAGAAAATGCAACTCGTCAAGTTGAGGTTTTTTAAATTATTAGAGACTAAAAAAAATGCACGGGAGATTTTTTTTTATTATGAGGGATTGAGCAAAAAGTAAAAGCATGAAAGTTATAAACTAAATTAAATAAAAACAAAATGTACGAGTAAATTATATAGAAATAAAATGCAAAATTAAAGAGAAAGTAAATGGATGATAGTTGTAAATTAGATGAAAGGAATTGTATGCCAAAAACGTTATAAATTAGAGGAAAATAATTGTATGCCAAAAATGAAATGCATGATAGATCAAATATATTAACCATACATTTAAAATAAGTTAACTATATATCTATAAACCATGCATTTAAAAATGAAATGAATTGCAGGAGAGCATTAAATTAAGATGAATTCATTCAACTTATAATGTGAATCAGTGCTTACGAAACACCTGCAACAATCTAGGGTTCAACATTGTGTAGGAGGAAGTCTGCAATGATCAAGGGTTTAGCAACGATGATCTAGGGTTTAGCAACGATCCACGATCTAGAGTGCAGCGATTCAGCAGTGATCCACGGATAGCACAATCCAGAATGCTGTGATTCAGTAGTGATCCACAGATAGCACAATCCAAAGGGCAGCGCAACTATCCATAGATACGGTTCGAAATGGGTCTAGTGATGCACCACAGAGCGATTATAAAATTTGATATACAGAGACATATATTATAGACATCATTGCAAATAATTTGTGTGAACTAAATTTTTTTTTTTTTTAATTATATTTTTAATTTGTACGAATTACTTTATCTAATTTGTATAGCCGCTAATTCGCGATTGGTGAAAGTCGAAAGGAGACCCGTGTTTTACGGTTTAAAAAATTATTAGAACAAATTTTTAAAAATAATATCAATGGATTCCAATATGATATTAAATGTCTATAAAACTATAAACTACTTGCGAATGCCTCCCCACCCAGAACGAATTGAAACCTTGGTTCCCCTCTATCCATCTTCGCCCATGCATGAAGAAACCGACAACTTACTAGCCCATCACACAAACAGTGGCTAAATCCCTAACAGAAAACAAACCCTCCACTTCTCAGCCACCTAACCTGCACTGACAAAGGGATGAAGAATAATACTTTCGGTAGCTCTAGGGTTTGAACCGAAATTGAAACCGGTGCTCACGAAAACAAAGACATTTATGTATGGCTTAATGTATCAGATCTTGGGAAATGAAATGCGTGGACAACTGAGGTAGTGAAACTGACGGACAGTTAAGGAAATCTATCTTGGGAAATGAAATGCGTGGACAACTGAGGTAATGAAACTAGACAATTGAGGTAGTGAAACTGACGGACAGTTAAGGAAATCTCAGGTAAAGGAAATTAGCGGACAGTTGATTAAATTTGTGATAGCATGGAAACATGGCTTGCCTATGTGATATGTGTAATTTCTGATAATGAAGTTGAAGGAGTGCCTGTTAAATGTGGTAATCTTAAAGGTTAATTATTTAAACCTGGCAATCATATAATGTTACAGTAATTTCTTAATATGATTAGGTAAATGTTAAAAAGTAAACAGGTTAACTGAATAAATGCAAGGAAGTTATCAACAATAAATCTGACTCATTGATTTTGGAGGACGACTAAGAATATACAGACATCTTCAATGTATAGCCACAAGATTATAATTTAAGATTAAAAGATCATTAATTGTGTCCATCTCCAATAGATATACACATTTAGGAGTAATTATTATAATTTGTATGAATTATTTTATCTTTTCTTCTAATTATAGACAACATTGCAAATAATTTGTATAAAATATTTTATTTTATTTTCTAGTTTGTATGAATTATTTTATCTTTTCTTTTAATTATATATATATAGATATATTTATATTTATAGTGTGTTTTTTTTTTCATTTTATATAGTGTTTTTTTCTTTTTCTTAATTCTTAAGATGCAACTTTAAAAAAATATGATAAGTATTTTAATACAATTATATTTCTAATTTATATGAACTATTTTATTTTTTTTCTAATTAGATGTTTATGTTTATAATGTGTTTTCTTTTTTTTTTTAAATATTGTTTTCATCGTAACCTTAATCTTTAATTCTTGGGATGCAAGTAATTAAAAATTTAAAAAAAATATAGCAGCTATTGCTATTCTATTCATATGGAATATGTATTTGCTTGTGTGTACTTATCAATGTGACTTTTGTTTGAAAACTAGTCTGGACTCTCTTTTTTTTTTTTTTTTCTTCTTTTAAAAAGTTTTATTATTTGTAATATCAATCACTCTGATGAAAAGACTAGTTTTCTTTTTCGCAATTTCCATTCTATGAGTAACGAATCTGTTACTTTGTTTTTTCAGAATTTCCATTCCCCGAGGCGAGTGCACTATAAATGAATAGAAGAAATATTTATTTATTAACTTTATATACATAATCTCCTTTGTCTTTGTTATTTGATGCAACAGAAATGAATTGAATTTTAAGAGATTTGATTTATACTTGAGATTTTGATGGCGGTGCTGATTTGTTTCTTTAAGATAGAAATGGGGAATCTACATACTTTATACAACTCAAAAAAAAATAATAGATTAACGTTAGTGATCTTGGAGTTTTATTAATATTGAATACTATTATTATATAATAGTTTAAATTTTAGTATGATAATAACTTAGGTGTAATTAATTTTTTTTTACAAAGTTTTAAAAAAATATTTCTGATTTAATCTTTTTTCCTTATTCTTCAAAAATAATCTAGGACTAAAAAAAAATTCATATACTTTTCAAACATTGTTTTTTTTCATTTTCACACATTGTTGAACAATCATTTTCAAACATTGTTTTTTTATCATTTTGAAGTTGTCTTGTTTGAAAGTAATTTTATCATTTTGAAGTTGTCTTGTTTGAAAGTAATTTTCTTTGACCATCTTTCATCCATCAAGAAAGCCTAATCCTAGAAATTTTCCTAATCCTCACAACCCTCCTACTATCTCAAGACCTCTCACTTGCCCTCAACACCCAAAATTCACAAACCTTTCCTACTTTAGACTAAACCACTTGTGATGTCCTTAAAAGTCATGAAGCTTCCCAAGCACTATTGGGCCACCACAGAGGTAACCCATAGGTATTTCTATTGTAAAACGCCCTCACGAGTCGAGCTGAGAAGGGAACTTCCTAATAAAGAATTATAATGGTTTTTCTGTTAGGCAATTAGCTAAATAGAAAGTGAAACATCACTTGTGAGTCAGAAATAAAGTAGCAAGTCTCTTGTTGTTGGTGTAAACACAATTCTCCCAATCTGATAAAAATGGTGTATTCTTCTTGAAAGAAAATAAATGCCCATTTATTTCTCACTTCTAGTTTTCTTCTTTTATTCTCTACATACTTGTATTTGTGTGATGTTTTATATTCTTGTTTACTAGTCTTGTTGTTGTTGCACTTTTAGTTTTTACAGATAAAATTGTGGATCAATTAGTATAAGAGCCTACATCCAAGCCAATCAGCCACATAATTAAGAAGAGAGGCCATTCAACAATTTTTTTTTCTCAAAGATAGAAGTCCTTCTAAGGACTTCTAGTATGCCCTCCTAAGGGTACCAGGTGCCTTCTCAATTTTCTCAACAGTTCAATCATTCTCAAAGCAACATCCAATGACATATAGACATCCGTAGTGAATGAAAAAGAGCAGTACACAGAGGATTCTACATCCACGACCACAACTCCAACTCAGAATTTAACAATGGATCTCCAAGAGATATTTATTCTGTAGTAACATAGAATTCCAACATGTGATGTCTCCCCTCTAGATTGTGCAGACTTATTACTCGGCCTCCCTAACCAATAAGCCTGACACACTGTATACCGTGCCAAATCCCACCAATATCATTTGGAAATAGATGGACACACCTATGTTCTCTCATCATCTGCTCCTAAAACCATTCTATCAGTTTCTGGAAAATAAATAATTATAAATTCATCTCCTTGTGTTAGTATTCCCTATTAAACACAATAATTTTTCCACTCCTGCATCTTCGAACATGCTCCCATTGGTCGATGAATTTTTTTATGTTTTAATACAACCCAAAGGATTTCCCACGTCTCACTTTATTGAGCATTCCATTGACCTTATACTAGTCACATCCTTACCCAACACCCCTTCCTATCACCTCACACCTGAAGAAGCTTCTGAAATTGAACACCAAATTGGCCAGCTTCTGGAATCTGAAAACATAAAGCCTTTATCATTACCCTATGCATCCCCTTCCTTTATCATCCCAAATAAAGACACTTATGAGTGGCGCCTAGTAACTCACTATCGTGCCCTCCATAAATCCACTTTCAAAAACTAATATTCCCTTCATCGGATTGAGGATCTGTTGGACCACCTACAAGGGGCTTGCTTCTTCACTAAGATGGACTTGACAACCGGGTATCATCAAGTGCACATGAAAAAAAATGACACATGGAAGACAATGTTCTCGACCAAATTTTGGATTTTTGAGTGGATGGGAATGTCATTTAGGTTGACAAATGCACCAACCACATTCATGAGCCTCATTAATGACATATTGAGACCACACCTGTGTAACTTTGTCATTATTTATTCGGATGACATTTTGATCTTCAGTAACTCTTGGAAAGACCATTGGAAACATGGGTGAAGAGTGCTTGAATTGTTGCATGAGCAAAAGTTGTAGGAAAAATAAAAGAAGTCTTTATTTGGATAGACTTGTCTATTACTTGGGATTCATAGTGGATACCCAAAGTGTGTGTTCAAATCCCTCAACGGTGAAGACTTTGGAGAAATGGAAAGTACCCTCCAACATGCATGATCTCAAAAGTTTCATTTTGGGAATCAATTTCTATAGAAAATTTCTCTCCTACTTCTCACAACAGCTCGCTCGACCTATGCATCATTTGTCACATCAAGAAAAATTTTTATGGACTTCGGAGGGTGAGACTAATTTTATGAAATTGAATATAACATTGTGTTCAGCCCTTTTTCTAAGATTTCCATATATGAATCATCCCTTTGAGATTGAGACAGATGCCTCTAAATTCGCCATTGGGGTTGTACCTAAACAGGGAGGCCATTTGGTAGCATATCACTCTAAGACTTTTATAGAAGCCAAAGTCAACTACAAAACATATGACAAGGAATTTTATATCTTTTTACAAGCACTCAAGAAATGGAACCACTACATTCTAGGTAAAGATACCATCCTCCATACCAACCACCATCCATTGATATTCATCAATTCCCAAAGTATGATGCAGGAACAACACCTTTTAAAGTGGGAAAAGTATCTTCAACAATTTCACATGGTTATTAAATATAATAAGGGGACCTCCAATAAGATGGAATACTTGTTAAGTCATCCCCCAATGAAGGTTATGCATATTTTAGAAATGCGATGTGATACATATGATGCACAAAAGGACGTGTATGATATAGATCCATGTTTCAGAGAAGTCTAGCATGCTTTGCACAAACTACATTCATCAACCATACTCCATTTCTTGACTACACCATCTATGTAGGGTGGCTTTACAAACTCAAACAATTATGCATGTCGCAGGATGAAGACTGTCTCATTCTAATCCATGAAGAACATGCATTTTCTTGCAGCGCACATTTTAGCATAGCCAAAAGCATCCTCAATCTCCAATGCCATTTCTACTAGCCAACATTATCCAAACAGGTGGAAATATTCATTTGTACTTCTCCCTCTATTCACAAAAATAATCCATCTAATCGTTTCCATGGTCTCTACCAACCTATACCAATTCCTTCTCGTCCATGGGAATCCATTTCCATGGAATTTATGAGTGGTCTCCCTAACACATTTCGCAAGTATTATGCTATTTGGATCGTAGTTTGTCGATTTTCAAAGATGGCTTTGTTCCTTCCCTATCAAAAACCTACAACTATAGCGCAAATTACCAACCTCTTTTTCCATCATGTGTGGACCCATTTCAACTTACCTTGTAGTATCATTTCAGATCATGACTCATGCTTTCTTAGTACCTTCTCACATACTCTATGGTCTTCACTCGGATGACAACTATGTTCCTCCATCACATTTCACCCCCAAATTGATGGACAAACACAGGTTGTCAACTCCACTAGCATCCACTCTCTTTGCATCTACTTTTCCAAAAACAAGTATTTGGACTCTTATCTACATGTCATTCAACAAAGTTATAATAGGGCCACCCACTCCTCCATAGGCTTCTCACCCTTCGAGGTTTTTTTGGGATTTCAGCCAGATGCTCCCTTAGAGTTACCACTCACTCTTACATCCCCGGGGTATGCACAACAACAAAAAGATAAACAATCACTGAAATTTTTTATCCAAAACATTTCACAACAACATTCCCAAGTAGTAGAGGCATTGCAAGCAACACAAGAGAATGCCAAGTAGAGGAACCAAAAACGATGTAGCCAATTTGTTTTTTAGCCTCACGATTGAGTATGGATATCACTCAACAAGCATCACTTATGAGGAAAATATCATAAGCTCTACCCTTTTCACTATGGTCCATACATCATGATCGAAATAATTGGTAAGATTGAATGTCTACTAGAATTTCCACCATAGGATGGCATCTAAAAAGTTCTCAATGTCAATAATATCGAGTTGTTTGAGCCACCATTCCTTGAGGAAACTGTTAAAGGGTACATGATCCAATGGATAATATACTAGATTTTCATCCTCCTCTACTCATAGATAAGATTCTAGACTCTCATACTTGAAACACTCACTAACAACACTATGCTTCCTAACTTGTGGGCCACAAGGTCCAAACACCTACCCAGCCTATGCGGATGTCTCCAACAACATTAGATCGTCCTTTCTCTCACTTTTTGGCGTAAGCACGGACACTTATGAATCTAAACAAGGAGTAAGTGGGACACCAAAGAGGGTGCCCATAGTTTTTTCTATTGTAAACTACCCTCACTAGTCCATCTGAGCAACAAAGTTCCTAATAAAGAATTAGAATGATTTTTCTGTTAGGCAATTAACTAAATAGAAAGCGAAACAACACTTGTCAATCAGAAATAAAGTAGCAATTCTCTTATTGTTTTTGTTGTAAAACAAATTCACCCAATCTAATAAAACGTTTGTCTTCTTGCTAAAATACAATGAATGGTCATTTACTTCTCACTTCCAATGTTCTTTTTTCATTATTTACATATTTTTATTTGTGTATCATTTTATATTCTTATGTACCATTCTTGTTATTGCTGCATTTTTAGTTTTTACAAATAAAAATGTGGATCAACTATTTATTGATCAATCTTACTCTAAATATAAGGAACCACTAACAGTTCCTTGTTTTCTATTAGATAAAAAACAAATTTCCTTACCAAATCCTATCAAAAGTAACCCATCTCTCCTTCTCCTAATGTAGGATAATACAATGTATTCTCACAACTTCATTTTCACTTATAATTTTTGAATTAATGATTAGCTAGCCACTATATTGTTCAACAATGGGAGTCAATAAAACAACATATCTTCTGATTTTTTGTAGTGCCTATAACTTTCCATAACTCCACATACCTCTCCATATCATCCCTCTCCATATCATCTCTACTAGGTATACCAACATGGTCCTCATCTACTAATAAATAAATAATGGCCTTCATTTTGCATATTTTCAAAGGAATGAAAAAAGAGGTTTGGGATGTCCCCCAGGTGTAGGAAAGTCGATGACACAGTGTGTTGTTAAGGTACTCTGTGAGGTTAAAGTCACAGGTTCGGAACATGTAAAGAGAAAAAATCTAGCCATGCTAAGCGTTGGTATGGCTTAGGCCGAGTGTGATCCCCGAGTGATTTTGATGGCTTAGATGTGCCTCAGTTGCAGTTTCTCAACCACAGGCTAGTCCCGCAGGTCATAGACAAACTAGTAAACAAAAAAAAAGGTTTGGGAAACTTTGATCAATTTCTATAGAATATGGTGAATTTTTTTCCAAAACCAATTGTAGATATGAGATCCTCTTGGTAAAAAAACTGATTGCAATGAAATAATTGTCTCAATCAAGATTTAGGAGGTCAATATATAACTAATTTGAAATCAATTATTTCAAGGTTTTTTTTATTAGGGACGGTATACTATAAATAAAATATATTTTCACTCGTTTCTAATATGTTCATCAAACCATCCTTATTTGATAGAATATTTTCATAGGTTTTATTTGGTATATTATATGGTGTGCTTTCGATCATTATCTTTTTCATTATAGCCACTCAGAATTCATGTTCTCAAACCCTAATGGATCTACAAAATGGAAATGTCCTAATGATTATGAAAGAAACCTTCCAATATTATTAGGACCATATGTTGTTCCATCAATGAAGAGAATAATGAAGAAATATATGGATTGTGAGTGTGATGATTGGTATATGGGAAGATGTCAAATTTCAGATAAGAATTATTTTTTTCTTTTGTTTGATGACTCTACTCCACCTTATGAAGAGAACCTCATGGAGGGAAGACAAGATATGGTTTTGACCACTGATCTTTAGAATGCATTTGCAACACTATTTTCAATTAGTTATTGAGTTCATGTATATTCAAAGGGGAGTCAAAATGATCACTTGGACATGGGAGCTTGTTTTAAAGTGGAGCTTATGGGACTACTTGACTACTTCAGCATGGTGGCTAGTACTTGTACATGGAACCTTGCTTATTTTGGTTACTTCAACATTGTGATCAAAACTTATCCATGGTACCCTAGTATATGGTTGTGATTCCTGTCAACAAGGATTGAGGACAACACTTTTCTAAGGGAAGTGGAATGTAATGTACCTAGGGGTGTATTGGACTTCTCTTTCATTTGGAGGTTAAAGGTCCAAGGTTCATTAAGATTTTACAAAAAAAACCCCATAGGCATTGACATATTCAATATTATGTTGAAGAACAAATATGATCTCACCAGAAATGCCATGAGAATCATAGAGATCATTAGGCTTGTGCAGGGTGTGAAAGGATAACACATACATGAAACTTTCAAAAATGACCATTCACTCATGAATTCATAACTTATTGAAAAATTACTATAAACAAGAACATAAATAGACACATATCGAAACCATAAAACATCAAATAGAAAGAGAAAGACATTTAGATTCCATTCATGCATTTCAACATAATTCAGGTCCAATTATATGCATAGAGGATGAAGTCTACTCAAAATGCATCAAAAGTCTCCTTAATAAAAATTCTCAACCCTTTACATATCCTCATACATCCCCCTATATCTTTTGTGGGATGTGGAAATCATAACTAGCTCACTAGCTCTTGAATAACATCGAACAAATCAATTTGGTTGTTACAAAATCAATTACAATGATTCTCAAAATATATGCTCAAATTTAGACTGCATGCACTCTCTTTTATGTTCTTGCAAGCAATACAAAAATGGGTTTGGTCATAGAGAAAACTAGGGTTTCCGCGTGTAATAAAAATGGGTTTGGTGTGTAGTGAATCCTTAGCTAGTGCAAAACCTGATACATTGATCCTTTCCATGCATATGTTTTAGCGTGCACGCATTACTAACTTGTGGCATGCACGATATTCAAACCTGAGGTGCCAGCACGTCCACAATAGTATTAGGTGTCTCTTCCTTGAGATAACGAAGTTATTCATGTCACAACATAGGAGGTTGACACGGATGTTGTTGTGAATTCCTAAAGTGACTGTCAACATCATAAAAAGCTTCTTCCAACCGATGCATCAATGTGCATACATCCTTGACATCATTCTATGAGGGTGTTGGTTTGTGAAGGTTGATTTGTTCCATATTTGTGGTCATTAGGGATACCATTTCTTGTAACACTACCAATTGGTTCTGTAATGTTCTTAACCTGGAATTCTTTGTAGACTTGTGATTTGATTGGTATCAAAGGTAAATGTATGAACATTTAGGTCAGTGAGTCATTAACATTAATTTTTGGTGTACGTGTGCACATTGCATTATGTTGCACACACTAGGATTAATGCATGGGATGAATGGATATGTATGGAGGTGAGAGAGCTTGTGTTATTATGAAGCTAGTGAGCCTCAATGTAGATCAGGGAGTGTGTCTATCTATGTAAATATAATCATGATTACTAATATAATATATCATCGTTGCGTACTAAAAGAAAAAAAGATGGGGGGGCTACTCCACCAAAAAATGGAAAAGGGGGGGATTTTATAATAATATTTCTGAAACGTGTAATGTTATGGATATGTTTTTATCCTAAGTTTACAGGGGTAGGGAAAGAGATACCAGGTGGCTTAAAAGTACTTCTAAAGGTGAAAAGTGTCGAGTGGAAGGAATGAAATATATATTGTTGGCCTTAGTGTATTTTGAAGGGGGATTGAATTATTATTCGTGTGGTAGGATATCGTGTGAAGTGGTTGGTCATAATCTATGGAATTTTTTTTGTTATTACCATATGTGTCGAGAGAATCTTGCACGGATTTGTTGGGTTATAACCAAAATTCTACTGTCGAGGAATCCAGTTGGAAGACTATGAGAATATCTCTGCATGAGAGATTGGTTGTTGTAGAGTGATTTCTAGACCCATGATAATATTCTCTAGGTGAGAGTTGTTGAGAGTCATTCCCTGGTGCACTAAGAATTAATCATAGGGTATTGAGGCTTCCTTTTCGTCGTGATGTTAGTAACCGTGGAAGGGAAGTGGGGCAATCAAAGGACTATTGAGCAGAGAAGGGGTAAACTTCCTTGGGTGTGATAGGTGCATGGGGAATGAGGGAGTGTGGGCTAGTTGTATCAACACACACCTAGGATTGGAAAATTCTGTTGAGTTTGACACCTTATTGTGGCACTAAAAGCATGCTTTGCCCCAACGAAGTTGAGCCCAACTCGAGGGTGAAATGTTGTCCAAACCTTATGAGAAACAACGTCTAAGGCTGTGAAGAAATTTTGAGTGGAGGCCGAAGTTGGTGACTTTCATAAAAGATAATTGTTCTTAATGTACTTGTATGGTTTACTGTGTGTTTGTTTGTCTATGCTTGACATGGGTTAATTCTTATATTTCGTTGCATATACAAATTTGTTGTTATTATGTTTAATGTTACTTGTACATGCAAATATAGTGTTTATATCCTATATTTATAGTTGTGCATAAGTATGTAACTTTTTGGTAGGGTAGCTTCGCTTGTTAAGTTAAACTTGTGATTTTGGTAATGAGTCATCATGGAAGAGGATTGAGTGGTTGGTGCATAGGATTGTAGGCTTTGTGCACCAAGAGGATGGAATTCATGTGTATGTTTGAGGAATAGACCCTACACACAGTGAAATCAAAAGTGGTGCGTGACACCTAGATGGTTGTGTGCACAGTATGTTGAGTGATCATTATGTTGGTGTGCACAGTTAGTAAGTTCTTTCCACTGCTTGAAGGTTGTATGGAAAAGGGAAGATTAGAGTAGAATCTGCACAATGAAAGTTTAGAGTAGCATAGTTGGGGATGTTATAGTTTGGTTGACTTTAGAGAAGTTTAAAGTAACATAATTGGGAATGTTATAGTTTGGTTGTCTTTAGAGCCGCATAAGTTGAAGTGGTATAATATCTTTGTTAGAGTATGTTATGGAGTAACCTAGGGTAGTATAATATCTTTGTGAGAGTATGCTATGGAGTAGCATGGCCTATACTGAATGATTGGGGATGTTACAAAGTGGTATCATAGATTTTGTAGAGTATGTTATGGAGTAGGATGGCTAGGATGGCCCTACATACAACAACTATCAATTGGATCTAGTATGATTCTTAATCCCATTTGTTGTTCGGTGCGGGATGAACTAATATATCAAGGCTTGCTGGCAATAAATGCCATTACTTCTTTTAATTCAACCAAGGTTAGGGAGGACAACTACTGTTGCTTCTATGTGGTATGGGCTTCACTTGCTCATATTTTATCATCAATAGTGTCTGTGGAGGTGTGTCTAGAGCTTGAAACTAGAATTGACCACCCTTGAAAAGTTTGTGTTCAACTCTTTCCCCCATTTTAATTCCTCTTTCTCCATCTCTATTTTATATTGCAATTCTTGACTCTTTATTGAAGGTTGTTGGGGCTCAAGCTTTTGCATTTCCAGATACTTGACTCTCTCCTTAACCTTGCCAAGTTTTTTGGGGGCGGGTGTTCTAACTTTATATTTTTGTATGAGCGACTTGTTCAAAAAATATTTCAACTGTGGTAGTCAATGAGGAGTGCGGAGTGACTATCAATGTATGAGATTCCTTGATCTCTTTATGTGCAGCTTTAATCTCCTTGTAGACCATTATTTCTTGGTGAAGTTGGTCGTGGGTGTCTCGATGCAAGATGATTTTTTGTACGTGTTGTCGTAGTTCTTCATAATATAGACTGAGGTCCCGATGCCTATCCCCCATTTCGGTTATAAATGCAGCCATATAAGTGTGTAGGTCTTTTGAAGATACTTGCGCCAATTCTAGGTCAGTGTTGGAGGAGTCAAAAGTCATTATGGCCAATGAAATGAACTGAAACACTCATCTCTTGATACTTTTGCTTGGTTATTTCGAGCTAGAGGTGTTGACTATCATTTACTATCTTGGCATTGGGGTCTTGTCTCATGAAATACTCATCAATTTTCCAAACAATGTGTAGAATTTGTTCATTACCTCTTTTTGCATGATCTTCTATATGACCATTTTCCCTTTGATCTCATTGAAAAGTCTTCGGATGGGTGCAGAAATATGCCCCTCTACCTTTGTTGGCATGCTGGTATCTGACCCTTTACTGCTACCTTAATCGAGTTCCACTGTGTGCTTGACGGACGTCGAGGGTTGCTCCTCCTCGATGGGTGTAGGGTGAACCTATAGCAGGGGTGTTTGAGTGTGGGTTTGGTCATTAGGATTCGGCCTTGAACCTAGGTTGATTTGTGTGATGAATATATTCAGAGGTGGAGTCTGCACTGATCTTGTTTGTGTCTTCTTCCATTTACGCCCCTTATCTTCATCATCTTCCCGGTATGCATCAACATGAGCAAGAAGGGTTGTTTTAAATTTCCTCGAGGTGTCTCCTCTTCTTGTTGTTCAACGATCGATTCATTGTCCTTCCGTTGAGTTTTTTCTACGCTTTTGTTTCCTATCACCCTTTCGTACGCTTTTTCTCTCCTATCACCTTTTGGTTCACGTCTCGTGCTGCTGAAGCCCTTCATCAAGTGTAGGCTTAATGTCGTTGGGTCATTCTTCTACGTCCTATTAGATATCGTCTTCCGTGATGAATAATGGAAACATTGTTTGTTTTTTTCTTTTTCCTGTGCTTTGATTAAATAAAAAAATTATGAAAATTACATTCAAAGTTGACGTACTCTTCATACTTCTTGTTATTTGTTGTGTTCTATTAGCCGCTTGAATGAGATGGGTGTACGATTTATGATATTCATTGTTAGTCATTGCCCGAAGTTGCTTGTGCTTCATGTTCTGCAGTGTGAGGAACTTGGGTGCCGAAAAGGATTGTGAATCGACTGCATCATCCTCATGGCCTGGTGAGGGCTTCCATGGAAATATTGCAAGAAACAATATGAAAAAGCTATAATGAACAAACTATAATGAAATTATTTACCTAACTCATGTGCCTCAAGACAATCTTCAACATTTTTTTTTGATTAAGTATGTCTCCCAGGACATCCGGACGCCTCTGACGCATTGTTCTTCCACAACAACTATGTTGATTGGACACTCTTCCTTGTGTCACTCACATTGTAACTTGCATGCAAGTAGCTATGTAGTGAAGTGAACATTGTAAATCAGCACCCTACAGGATCCCCTATGCATAGCATACTTGGTGTCAATCTCCGTCCTTGGCTTTTAGTGTTTTTTTGTGTACTCTCCCTCCATCAAAAAGACAGAACTTGGTGCATGGCATTTTTGTCAACTGGGTATTTCCTGTAAAGCCAAAGGAATCCACCATGCGTTTTACTGAGTAAGAATACACACACTGATGGTAAATCAACTAGTGTGAGTACACTTGATTGCTTGAGGGGCTTGGCCCATTGTTGGGTGACCAGTAATTGTTTTTTATCTACCCCTTTGATTATATATGCATAACTTCCAAATTGCAACTCGATGACTTACACTTGTTCTCGAACATTATAGTATGCATACCCATCATCCTCACTACCCCTATCCTCTTCCTAGATCCATAAGACACTCACATAGTTTTAAAACCTTCCTACATCTTAAGATTCCCATATAAACTAGATCTTATGTTCAGTCCCCGAGGAATTATCTTCAATCTCTTTTATGCATCCCTATCTAGCCATTTCATTCCCTCACCCCATAGCTCTCAACATGCACCAAAAAAAATTACACAACAAATTCTCCAACACATATATAGTGCACTCTAAGTTGTAATGTGCACTCTCATTCTCAGCAACAATACTCTCTTAAAGCATCAAGGCATTGAAAAGGACACATCTCTAGCGATTATAACATCGACGAGGCCCTAAATATATAGGACTCCCTCTCTATTATTCATTATATACATGCACACTTTAGGGATGACACCTAGATCCCCTGTCAACCACATAGGGTAGTATCCACCATCCTTTTCGAAGCCTCAATTGAACTATCACAAAGATTTCTAACCTCATGAAAACACTAGGGTGATTATGACAATATAAACACCATTCATCCATATGCATAGACTCCACATTATAGAACCTTCATTATTTATTGATAAACATTATATATAAACAACTCACACTCTATAGAGGATTATCACACTTGTAGCATGAGACTCTTCATTTTTTTCTTGCATCATGCATAAATCTTTTACATCTTACATTCGGCACCAAAAATTCACTCACCCTTCAAGGGTATCTTTTAAGTGATCTTCACCTAACCCTAGTTTTATATTGGTTATTGTTTGCATGAACATAACTCAACCAATATTGTAGTGGGGTGTAATTGGGGGTGGAAGGGCCCATAGTAGAGTAATAATAGTGGAGATCATTCAATCTAATCTAGACTAGGTCTACTATATTATTAAATAAGGTCCAGTATAGTAGTTCAACTTATTGAACAAATTTAATGGGACCTCATTAAAAAAGTTCTAGTACTTAGTTAGGAGGTAGATAGTATTATATGAATAAGTAATAAAGAAGTATAAAAAAAGTAATGAGTATGATGAATACTACTCTAATTGGGTCTTATCTCATTAGGAGGTAGCCCCTTCAAAAATTCAATTGAATGGGGCCTCATTAAAAAAAAGTTCTAGTACTTAGTTAGAAAGTAGATAATATTATATAAATAAGTAATAAATAAGTATAAAAAAAAGTAATGAGTATGGTGAATATTATTGTAATTGGGTATTATCTCATTAGGAGGTAGCCCCTTCAAAAATTCAATGAATGGAGCCTCATTAAAAAAGTTCTAGTACTTAGTTAGGAGGTAGATAGTATTATATAAATAAGTATAAGAAAAGTAATGGATATGGTGAATATTATTGTAATTGGGTCTTATCTCATTAGGAGGTAGCCCCTTCAAATATTAACTCAAGAAGAGTGGTTTCCTTCCATAAAATTATTGTGAAGTGTTTTTCTAGAATAATGATTTGATATTCATAAAATATGGATCAATATTATATTTTTCTTGGATAAATTATATAATATTTTATATTCATATTTGAGGCACCATACAAGTGGTATCATAACTCCTTCATTTTTCTTTCCAAGGAATGAAAAAAAAAGGGCCGAGACACTTTGATCAATTTCTATAGAATTTGGTGATTTTTTTTCGAAAAACATTTGTAGATATGAGATCCCGGTAAAAAAAAATTCATGCACAAGTACACTGCACAACAAATATATTTTGACTATGATGTTTTCATCAAGCCATCCCCATTGGATATAATATTTTTAGAGGTTAGGTTTGATTTAGTATATTATATGTTTTGTTTTTTATCATTATATTTTTCATTATAGCCATTTGAAATTTTTGTTTTCAAACCCTAATGGATTTGGAAATTTGCAATATGCTAATGTTTATGAAAGAATCTTTCCAAGATTATTCTTATATTATGTTTTTATTCTTCATGAATAAAGAGTATAAAAAGGAAATATATGGATAGTATCATTTAGAGGATGAGTGTGATGATTGGTGTATGGGAAGGTGTCAATTTTGGGATGATAATTATTTTTGTTTTCTATTTGATGACTCTAATATACCTTACGAAAAGAATCACAAAGAGGGAAGTCAAGATCTTGTTATGACTATTGGTTTTTAGTATGCATTTGGAGCACCATTTTCAATTCGTTATTGATTTCATGTATATTCAAATGGTAGTAAAAATGAGAACCTAGAAATGGGACCCAATTTTAAAGTGGATCTTATGGGACTCGCCAGTACTTGTACATGGAACCTTGGTTCTTTGTCTTAGTTCAACATTGTGGTAAACGATTATCCATAGGACCCTAGTATATGGTTGTACTGGGAAGTGGAATGTAATGTAGCTAGGGGGTGATGGCCTTATCTCTAGTTGAGCGGTTAAAAACCAATGTTCATTGAGCTTTTACCAACAAAACCCCAAAGGTACCAACATATTAAAACTTCATTCGAAGATGGGAAAAGGTCTCACCAAATATTCTATGAGATCATAGAGATCATTATTCTTGTGTAGGGTATGAAGAGACAACACATACAACAAAACTTGATAATTAACCATTGATTAATTCATTCATTCATAGTTGATTGATAGATTGCTATAAACAAGAATATAAATGACACACATCCGAAAAAAGATAACACATGAAATGAAAAGAGAAAGGAATTTAGATTCCATTCATGCATTTCAACAACATTCACGTCTAGTTACATGCAAAAAGACAAAGTCTACTAAGAATGCATCAACTGTCAATCAATTATCTTTAAACAATAGACTTATGACTATTACAAAACTAAAGTTGAAACTTTTACTCTATTCCTTCTTAGTGTCTCTCTTAAAATATCGAACTCTCTCCATACTAATAAATTCTCAACCCTTTACATATCCACATACATCCCCATATCTTTCACAGGGCATGGAAACCATAAATAACTTGTCCATAGCCTTTTGACCAAATTAGTAGGTTTGTTACAAAGCTAGTTACAATGATTCTCAAAATATACACAGAAATATGGTCTACATGCAATCTATTTTATGTTCTCACATGAAGTAAAAAAATGGGTTTGCTCATAGTGCAAAATGGGGTTGGAAATTTTAATACGAAATAGTTTTAGTGGGCGTAGTTACTACTTGGCTGGCATAAAATAAGACACATGGCTCCACTCCATGCATATTTTTCAGGGTGGGTGCATTACTACCTTATGGCACACATGATATTCAAACCTTAGGTTGTAACAGGTCCCCAACACTATTAGTTGGCTCGTCCTTGAGTCAATGAACTTGTTCATGGAATGATATAGGAGATTGACAAGAATGTTATCATGAGTTCCTAAACAAATTCGTTGAAGTGACTGTCAACATCATTAAAATTTTCTTCGAGCTCATGTTTCAACTTGTAGACATCCTTGACATCACTAGGTGTGGTCTTTGGTGTGTGAAGGTTGATCTATTCCATATTTTTTTCCATCAGCGATATCATTGCTTGCACTACCTCTAATTGGTGATAATACAATTCAGCATTATCATTTGCATATAGTACGATGCCTAAGATCACTTTTTATTCAGTGTGGGATGTTGTAATCTCTTGAAGCCTGGTGGAAATAAATTTCATCTCCTCTTTTCATTCAACTAGGGGTAGGGAGTGTTAAATATATTTGTAACCTCAACAATATGTGACTGTACAATGTGAATGTACACTACCTTTGTCCTAACCATCTATATGATTGTTTCTTGATTTTCTTGATTTGTTGAAGCTTATTTAGCTCAACTCTTTCCTTTAATGAATTGTGCTTTTCTCATTCATGTTTTCCAATTTTGTCTTCTTTGTATTATCTTCTTTGCTTCTCATTTTGTCATGGTATCAGAGCTTAGGAAGTAATTCTCTTCACAGTTCCCGGAGAGCATCCCAATCATAAGAAGAAGAGCGCAAAGCTTACATTGTCTCACAAATGTAACCACGAGATGCAAGATTCTTCACAAAGCTTGGAGAACAGTTTGAAGTCTGAAGTTCACTCAAAAGATTGTTGGAAATAGAAAGTGCGAGGATGTATAGATGCAGAAGAGAGAAACACTTAAATATCCACGAGCATTTAAAATAATTCGTGAAATTTTGTCTTAAGGAGAAAGTTTGAAGAAGTAGCAAACGAGAAGCTACTTTAGTCGTAAGATCGGACGTGGGAACATATCTGATCCTTTAATCAAGCTTAGAAATGACGAGCCCACAAGTAAGGAGAATTTTATTTTTGAGCTGTAAGATCTGAGCGAGACCAAGATCAGATGTCAGATCAAGTAAATATCAAGTTAGGACCAGATCTAATTGGAGATAGATCGACGGTGGGGAGGTATTGTGGGGATCGAAAATGAAATTAAAGTTTCAGCAAGTTGTTAGACCACAATCACTCAAGATCGTTGATATTGTCATATCAACAAATCAACAACGAATATCGATCCTACTATGAACGACCATCTTTGCATTGCAGGGATTGGGAAAAAGATTAAAGCATGAGCAAGTTGTGAGCCCGCAATCATTCAATATCATTGATCTTGTCCCATCAATAGATAAATGATGGATATTGATCCCACAATGGATGAGCATCTACTCTTTGCAGAGATTGGCAAGGAAATTAAAGAGTGAGCGAGTTGAGTCTCCATAATCACTCATCGTCGTTGATATTAAATAAAGTGACACACGAAAGGCGATCTCAGTATGAAGCAAGAAGAAGATGAGGATTAAAGGACTCCTGAAGATCTGAAGAGACGAAGCATATCCAAACCGTTGATCGAAGTGGACACGTGGCAGGAGATCCTGCACTTCAGCAATAATCACTTCAAAAGAAAGAAGGATACAAGAAGCTAGAAATCCCGAAGGCATGAAGCTTAGAGTTCATCTTTACCATCCATCAATAAGGACACATGTTGCCAGATCCCTAACTTCAGAGAGTAATCACTATAGAAGGTTTGGTGGAGAAAGATCTACCCAAAGTCCCGAAGTAAATCTGATCCTTTGAATGTTGTGGTCATGTGTCCAAAGATATGTCACTTTGGAAGGTTAACACTTCAGAGGTTTGTGGTGTTGTTCACCTTGGTACACCTAATCCCAAAGTTCTGAAGTAAATATCAGTCATCCAAAACAAGAGGACACATGGAGGCAGATCTCTAACTTCGCTGGATTGCATGAACAAGTGGAAGTAAACTCTTGAAGTAAATCTCCACTATCCAAATCAAGAGGCTACATGGAAGAAAATCTCATACTTCGGAGAGTCGACACTGTAGAGGATTGGGCGTATTAGTAAATGGAAAATCCAAAACATCAGAGTTTTGAAGAAGATCCTTGTCATAGATATTGACTGGAAATTGAGACCGTCGATCTCTTCCCTTGTTGGCAGGTTCATGAGTTCGGAGGTTTGTGAGAAGTAGGTAAGAAAGGAACATCACCCAAATTCTCGAAGTAATTGAGGAACATTGATATCAATTCAATGAGGGCACTCAATCTTTGAAATAAGACCATTATTTCTCCATTCGGCTATTCGGAGGAATTGTGACCTTTAGCATCAAAATGCCTGAAGCCCAAAGACCCGGGGTGCCTTGTTTTTAGCCCCCGGTCACATGAGAAGCTTAAATTCAAATTTTTTTTCTCTCTTGAGTAAACTCAGAAAGCCCAATTCCACCATTATAGGGGCTACACTTTCCAAACAAGTTGTCTACCCTGTGTTTTTTCAACCCAAAGTTACACAACGGATTTTGCGAACCTAGTTTTTCGCATAGGAAACAAGTAAGCATGCAAATCTCAGGCAATTTTTTTCTCTGTTAAATTCTTTTTTACAAGATGGCCACCTCTAGAAATTTAGGACCAACACAAGGATAGAGTCTACTTGGAAATAACTATGAGTTTTGGTCTCTTAGAATGATATCATTTTTACAAGCACAAGAGTGTTGGGATATAGTAGATCATGGATACGTGGAACCAGTTCCAACATACCTTGTAGCCATGACCAATCAACATGGAACTACTCAAGAAACATAGAGGAACAAAGAGAGTAAATCCAGATTCTGGATTCAAAATTCAGTGGATGACTCAATTTTCTCAAAAATTACAGGTGATGTTACTTCAAAACAGGCCTGGGACATCCTAAAATCATCTTACCAAGAAAATGAAAAGGCCAAAACAATCAAACTGCAGACCTTTAGGACACACTTTGAGACTTTAAAAATGATGGAATCTGAAAACGTTGATCACTTTATGACCAAATTCATGGGAATTGTAAACCAGATAAGATTGATTGGTGAAGCTATCCTTGATCAAATTATTGTTGAGAAAGTCCTCAGAAGCCTACCAAAGAAATTTTAAATGGTTGTTACATCCATCCTTGAATCCAAGGATCTATCAAATTTTTCAATAGATGAATTACTGGGCTCTCTATTGATACATGAGACCAGACCCATCTAGAAGATGAGTCAATAGATAATGCCTTCAAGACTCAGTTCTCCTTCAACACTAGGAGAGGTAGAGTCAGAGGCAAAGGTCACCAAGGAAGAGGGAGAATTCCAAGTAAACATCACTCAAGTGAAGGTCAGATACAACAAAATCATAATCATAATTTCAAAGGTCACAAACAACAGAACAAAAATCTGAATTTCCAGGCTCAAAGAGGCAGAGGGAGAAGTTCAAATAACAAATCCAACATACAATTCTATTACTGCAAAAAGTATGGGAACTATGAGTCTAAATGCTGAAAGAAGAAAGCAGATTGTCTCTCTCGAAGAGAACATGTCTCACATCATGAAGGAGAAACCTCAGAAAGTATGTTTCTCTCATGCGACAAGACTGAAGAACAACATAAATATCTATGGTTGTTGGACAGTGGATGTAGCAATCACATGAAAGGTAACAAATATTTACTCTCATGAATTGATTCTTTAATTTCATCTGATATTACACCTGGAAATGATTTCTTAGTCAAAGTTCAAGGACACAATACTCTACCTATTCTTACTAAACAAAATGTAAAGAAAGACATAAACAATGTCTATCATGTTCCATATCTTAAACATAATATGTTAAGTGTAGAAAAGCTAATTGAAAATGGCTATAAGGTACTTTTTGAACAAGCTTCATGTAGGATATATGATAAAACCCCCAGCAGAAAACTGATTTCTGAAATCCACATGACCAGGAATAAGATGTTTCCCCTCACCCTCAGAACTACAAATCTGATCCAATCATATGAACAAAGTGCATCCACCCCCAATGAAACTATGGTTTGGCATGCAAGATTTGGAGATCTTCCCTTTCAGATTCTAATTCTTCTACAAAATCACTCCATGGTGAAAGGTCTACCAAACTTCAAAGAGAAAAATACCCCATGTGAGTCTTGCATCCTTGGAAAACATAAGAGAACTAGTTTTCCACAGTCCTCCATTAAATCCAAACAACACTTAGATCCAGTTCACACTAACCTATGTGTACCAATGCAACAAAAAATCAATATGTGGTAGCATTTATTTTCTAACGTTTATTGATGAATTTAGAAAGAAAAGTTGGATCTATTTTCTCAAATACAAGACTGAAACCTTTTCAAAATTCAGAGAATTCAAAGTTGAAGCTGAAAAACATAGTGGAAAATATGTAAAAGCTCTCAGGTCAGATGGAGGAGAATACAACTCCAAATAATTTACAATTTTTTGCAAATCACAAGGCATCATAATGCAAACTATAGCCAGGTATACTCCACAACAAAATGGAGTGGTTGAAAGGAAAAATAAGACAATAATGAACATGGAAAGAAGCCTTCTCAAAGAGAAATGTCTATCAAATCTATTTTGGGTTGAAGCAGTAGCATGCTCAATTTATCTCCTGAATAGATCTCGAACCACCAGTATCAAGATGAAGGTCCCTCAAGAAGCATGGAGAAAGCTAAATGTTGCTCATCTCAGGATTTTTGGATGCATAACATTCACTCACATACCTTCTAAACTAAGGAAGAAACTTGATGATAGAAGTGGGAAATGCATTTTTATTGGCTACAGTGAGACATCCAAATCCTACAGACTCTACAATCTGATTTCAAAGAAACTAATTCTCAGCAGAGATGTGAATTTTTTTTAAAATCATTTTTGGAATGAGTCTGAAAATCAACCTATGGATCATTAAAATCCAATGCTACCAGTTCTTGAAAACATAGAAAATTTAGGACAACAAATACCTCCACCTACCCTTCCAATATTGCAAGTACAAGGACAGAGTGAAAGATCTCAGGATAGCTCAACTTCGGGAAGAAATTCATCCTCTGAACTTCAAAATCAAAGAAATTGAATTTTGAGTGAAATCCATCAGCAGTTGGATGACATTGATCAACACAACCTTTTTGCATTAATGTCATGTCAACCTACATATTTTGAGGAATCTAAAGAGCCACATTGGGTTCAATCCATGAACCAAGAGATTGAATCCATTGAGAAGAACAAGACATGGGATCTTGTTGATATTCTGAGACACAAGAAAATTATTGGTGTCAAGTGGGTTTACAAAACTAAACTCAATGAAAACAGATAGATTGAAAAACATAAGGCAAGACTTGTTGCCAAAGGATTTTCACAACAACGAGGTATTGATTATGGTGAAAGTTTTTCTCTAGTAGCAAGGTTGGACACTCTAAGGACTCTCTTAGCCATAGCAACTCAACACAAATTTCAAGTTTACCATATGGATTTCAAGTCATCTTTCATGAATGGTGTCTTAGAAGAAGAGGTTTATGTGGATCAACCACCTAAATTTGAAGTCAAAAAGAAGCCAGCCAAAGTGTATCGGTTGAAGAAATCCTTGTATGGCTTAAATACAGATTCAAGAGCATGGCACAATAGAATTGATACTTACCTCATGAAGAGTAGTTTCAGCATAAGACAAAATGAGCCAACTCTTTACACCAAAACTAATCACCACGATAAAATTCTGATTTTATGTTTATATGTTGATAACATGATATATAATGGAAATCTTGAGTTAACTAGTTTTAAACATGCCATGCAATCTGAGTTTGATATGGCAGATCTTGGCATAATGAAATATTTTTTGGGGATTGAGGTTGACAAATCAACCAAAGGAATTTTTTTCTGTCATCAAAAGTATGCAAAAGACATCATGAAAAGATTTTGCATGGAAGACTGCAATCCAACATAAACTCCTATACCACTAGGCACAAAATTGATCAAGAAATATGAAGGCCCTACAACAGATTCTACTCTGTACAAAATTTTATTAGGCATTTGGTTGTATCTTACAACAACTCGGCCTGCCATTATGTATGCAACCAGCTTTGTTTCCAAGTTCATGGAATACCCCAAAGATTCTCACTGGAAGATGGTGAAAAGAATTATGAGATATGTTGTAGGCACAATCAATTTTGGCTTATGGTACACTCAGCCTAATGATAATGATCTCCCTTGTTACATAGACAGTGATTTTGCAGGAAGCCTAGATGACAGAAAAAACATCTCATGACATGCTTTTCACGTGGGTATGAACTTGATTTCATGGGCATCAAAGAAGAAACCCATTGTATCAATATCTTTTGCAGAGGAAGAGTATGTCGTTTCTACCTTAGCGTCCTGTCAAGCTATGTGGATGAGAAAAATATTGAATGATATGTCACATACAGAAAAGGAGCGAACTCCTATATTCTGTGACAACACCTCAACAATTTCTCTATCCAAAAATCATGTATTTCACAAGAAAATAAAACATATTGACACTCATTTTCAATTCATACATGAGATAGTCAATAATGGTGACATAACACTTCAATTTTGTGGCTCTCGAGATCAACTCGCAAATATTTTTACAAATGCACTAAGAAAATTAGTTTTTTTATTTTCAGAGACAACACTTGGGAGTTATCAGTGTTGATGTTTGTAACTGTTTAGTTTAAGAGGGAGTGTTAAATATATCTGTAACCTCAACAGTATGTGATTGTACACTGTGACTGTACACTTCCAGTTGTCCTGGCCAGCTGTACGATTGTTTCCTGATTTTCTTGATTTGTTGAAGCTTATTAAGCTCATCTATTTCCTTTAATGAATTGTGTTTTCCTCATTATTGTTTTCCAATTTAGTCTTCTCTGTATTATCTTCTTTTCTTCTCATTTTTCCATGGAGGAAATGACTTACTGTTTCTGTGTGATATGGGCTTTAGTTGCTCAAATTTGATCATCAATAATGTGGACTTTAGGGGATTTTGATGTTGTGTCTAGTCTATTCTGAAGGTATATTCGAGCACCTTTGCAAAGTTTTTGTTCCACTCTTTCCCTCATTTTAAATTCTCTTTTTCAATTTTTTTTTTCTCCTCCAATTCTTAACTCTATATCAGAGGTTAATGGATATTTTTCTACAAAACAAAGTTCTTCGCTTCCAAATATTGGACTCTGTCCTTAGCCTTGCCAATTTTTTGTGGGGGCGGGGAGGTTTGAAGTATCTTTTGTTGTATGAGGGACCTATTTAATTTTTTTTTAGAGTTTTCTAATAAATTACGAGTGTGTAGTGATTTATGATATATGAACTTCTTTGATTTCTTTATGTGCGACTTTAATCTCCTTTCATAACACTATTTATTGGTGGAGCTGGTCCCGGGTATCTCAATGCACAATGATTTCTTGTACGTGTTTTTGTTGTATTCTTTCATAATATAGACTTAGAGCCAGATGGAGATCCCCCATTTCGGCCATATAAGGTTGTAGGTATTCTAAATTTACCTGCACCAACTCTAGCTTGATATCTGAAGAGTCAAAATTCATTTCATCCAATAGAATGAAATGAAACACTTATCTCTGAATATTGTTGCTTGGTGATGTACGAATAGGAATTCTAACTATTGTATATTATGTTGTTGGTGGAGCCTTGGTTGATGGAATACTCATCAGTTCTCAACATAATGTGTCAAATTTGTTCATGGCCTCTTTTTCCATGATCTTATACTTGCCCATTTTCCCTTTCATCTCATAGAAAATTCTTGGGATGAGTTGGAAAATATTTCGTACTACCTATGTTGGGGTGTTGGCATCCATCCCTTTACTTCTACCTTGATAAAGAACCATTGTGTGCTTTATGGACTTTGAGGGTCTCTCCTCCTCAATGGGTGTAGGGTGAATATCTAGTAGGGGAGTTAGTGTGCATGTTTGGTCATCAATATTTGGTCTTGAACCTAGGTTGATTTATGTGGCCAGTATTTTTAGAGGTGGAATCTGCACTGGTCCTATTTGTGTCTTCTTTCGTTTGGTCCCCTTATCTTCATCAACTTTATTGTATGCATCAACACACGTCCTTGGGCCTATGGATCATTTTCACTTTCATCGAGATGTCTCCCTTTGTTGTTATTTGGAGATCAATTCCTTATCCTTCTGTTGAACTTCTTCTACACGTTTTGTGTCATGTTGCCTTTTGGTTCATGTATCAAATTGCTCAAGATCTTCATGAGGTGTATATTTTGTTGGTAATTGACGCAGTCTTGTCAATCATCTGACATGATGCAATCTATTTTCAGTTTTATTTTATGTCAGTTAGTGCTTAGAAATAGATTGTATCACTAAATAATGCATGCAAAATGCATGAGTAGTTTTCTAAAATAAATTGTTTTCTATGAGGTTATGTATTATATTAAAGATCAAGGTTGATCATAGTTGAACGTAGCCTTTCTGTGCAACTACCTGAATAATAATTTCTTATTTCTTTATGCATGGATTGTAAACTTGATTCTATGATATTGTGATTTAATCATTTGCTATATTGTTATGCTATTCTAATTGAATGATTATATAGTCCATGGATAGTCCTACATAGATACTTCATTTGGTATCAAAGCTAGTTGTTGTTTTAGGGTAATCATGTTAAACTCTAATTCCTTTCCCATTCCAAAATTTAATGGAAGTTATTATGATTATTGGTGCATCAAGATGATGAATGTTTTGATAGGGAAAGATCTATGGAAGATTTTATAAACGGGTTATGCAGAGCCAGAAGATTGGACCACTCTTATTGCAAATGATATAGTAGATAAGAAGAATGCTCAATCTTTATTTCATATTCAAATTTCTCTTGATAAAAGTATGTTTCCCAAAATTGCAGGTGCAAAGAAAGAAGTGGATGCTTGGAAGACTCTACAAGAATATTACCAAGGGAGTGATCAATTCAAAGTTTTCAAGCTACATACATTGAAATTAGAATTTGAGAATTTTAATATGGAAGAAGCTGAAAATGTAAGTGATTATTGTGTGAGTAAAATATGTAGTCAATAAAATGGCTACTCTTGGAGAAATTGTGGACAAGGAGGTTGTGACTAAAAAGGTGTTGAGGTCTCTAACACCAAGGTGGAACCATGTTGCCATAATTATTGAAGAAAGTAAGGATTTGTCTACTCTTCAGTTTGATGACCTAGTTGGATATATTATGTCTCATGAAGAAAGATTGATAGATCCATTTGGAGAAAGTGGCGAGAAAGTGTTTTCTTCAAAATTGCAAATTAAAAAGAGTGAATATGCTAGCACTAGCAGAAAAAGAAACCAAATCAAAGGTAGATGTCAAAATCAAAATTATCGAAGAGGAAGAGGTAGTTCAAGAGGAAGAGGTAGAGGCAGAGGAAGATTTGATAAAAGATATATCCAGTGTTATTATTGTAAAAGGTATGGTCACTTTGAAAAGAATTGTAGATTAAAAGAAGGTAATAATAACAAAGGTGTTAATTAATATCAAGAAGCTTATAAATCCTCTCCAAACAATTTTTTTTTATCTTATGACAAAGATGAAAATGGCACTAAAGATATTTGGTATTTAGATTCAGGAAATAAGGATCTCTATTCTACAATGGATGAGAGTTTCAAATCCAATATCAAGTTGGGTGATGAAAAAGCATTGGAGGTTTCTGCAAAAGGATCTATGGAAGTCCATACTAAAGAAGGTGTGAAAATTGTTAGACATTTATTACACTCCACAATTAAAGCATAATTTATTGAGTGTTGGAAAATTGTGTGAGAAAAATTATAAGATGGTGTTTGAAAATCAACAATGTACGATTTATGATAAGAATAGAGGCAATAGGGTGGTTATAGTTGTGCCTATGTCAAAGAATATGATGTTTCCATTTATGTTTGGAGAACATAACAACCATCTTGTCAATATGGCATATGAAGAAAAAAGTTGGTTGTGGCATCTCAGGTATGGACATTTGAATTTTCATAGTTTGAAGCTTCTAACATAAAAAGAATTAGTTTATGGTTTTCCTCAGGTTCAAGAACAAAAGGATATTTGTGAAGGATGTGCTAAATGAAAACATGCAATAGATAAATTTTCAAAAGGAAATGCATGGATGACCCATTATCCACTTTAGTTAGTTCACTCAGACATTTGTGGTCCTATGCAGACAAAGAGTTTGGGTAAGTCATCATATTTTATTACTTTTATTGATGATTACTCACAAAAGTGTCAGGTTTATTTTTTGAAGACTAAGGATGAAGCCTTTGATACATTCAATAGGTTTAAAGCCCTTGTGGAAAATGAAAGAGGTTGAAAAATCAAGTGCTTAAGGACTGATCGTGGAAGAGAATTTTGTTCAAAATATTTTCAGAATTATTTTTATATGAAGGAAGTCAAAAGAAAACTCACCACTTCTTACACACCTCAACAATATGGAGTAGAAAAGAGGAAAAATAGTATAGTGGTGGAAATGGCAAGAAGTATGTTACAAACCAATGGATTAATCAATTATTTTTGGTGTGATGGAGTTGCAACATTTGTATATATTATCAATCAATGTACCACAAGTGAACTTGATATGATGGCTCCATATGAAGCCTGGTATAACAAAAATCCTAATGTTAATCATTTCAGATTCTTTGGTTGTGTAGCCTATGTCCATGTAGTTGATCAAAAGAGACAAAAGTTAGATCCAAAAAGTGAGTCATGCATTTTTGTTGGATATAGTGAACAAAGTAAGGCTTATAGGTTGTATAATCCCCTCACTAATATCATTTTTGTGTCAAGATATGTGATTTTTGATGAAGGGGGAGTTTATGGTCATAAAAAATTCCACGATCATATGTCTAAATCTGTTTTGGATAGGGATATTATTGATGATATTGATAATGAGCAACCAACTAATATTTCATTTCCAAGTAACCCCTCATCTAATTCTTCAGTTCAAAGTGCAATAACAACATCAAACTCAATTTCTCCAAGGAAGGTAAGAATATCAAGTGACATTTATCAAAGGAGTAAAATTCCAGCACATGAAGAAAATCCAATAGGTGAGCCAATAAATTTTTCTTTACTTTCTAAGGCTAATTTTGAACCATCATTTTTTGAAGATGCGTGTACTAATGAGTTTTGGGTGCAAGAAATGCAATAAGAGATAGATTGTATTCACAGGAATGATACTTGGCAGCTTACAAAACTTTCACATGACAAGAAAAAGATTGGTACTAAATGGGTCTACAAGACTAAGTACAGTAGTGATAGGAGTGTTGAAAGACACAATGAAAGATTAGTTGCTAAATGCTTCACACAGAGGTATATAATTGATTATAAATAAATATTTGCACGAGTATAAAGACAAGAGATTTTTATAATGATGATTTCATTAGCAGCTCAAAAGAAATGGAGCATTCATCACATGGATGTGAAAAATGCCTTCTTGAATGGGTACTTAGAAGAAGAAGTCTTTGTGGAACAACCAAAAGGTTTCAAAGTGAAAGGAAAAGAACACCAAGAATACAAGTTGAAGAAGGATTTGTATGGCCTCAAGCAAGCACCAAGAACATGGTATGCTAAGATTGATGGATATTTTTAGGAGAGTGGCTTCAATAGAAGTAAAAGTGAAACAACACTTTACTACAAACAAGAAGGTAATGACATTCTTATTGTAAGTATATATGTTGATGACTTATTATATATGGGTAGTATTTCTAAGATGAATGATGACTTCAAAATTCCTATGATGAATGAATTTGAGATGAAATATTTGAGTCTCATGCAATATTTTTTGGGTATGTAGGTTTATCAAAATGAGGATGAAATTTCAATTTGTTAAACAAAGTATGCAAAAGATATGTTGAAGAAATTTGATATGGTAGATTGTAAACCATCCTCCACTCCAAATGCTCATGGAATTGTGTTGTGTAGAGATGATGGTGTTGAAATAGTTGATCAAGAAACATACATAAGTATTGTTGGAAGTTTGATGTTTCTAAACCACACAAGTCCTGATATTTCTTATTCAATTTCTTTTGTTTCAAGGTACATGACAGATCCATCTGAAATACATATGACGAAATACAAGAGGATTTTGAGGTATGTGAGATGAACTCTAATTTTTGGTATTGATTACTACACTTCTAAAAGGTTTAATCTTGTTGGATTTAGTGATTCTAATTAGGGAGGTAGTTTGGATGAACGAATGTCTACATATGGTAATTGTTTCTATTTTGGTTTGGGTTTGATTACTTGGAGCTCAAAGAAGCAAGGTATAGTTACACTTTCATCCATAGAAGCATAGTATGTTGTAGTCACCTTAGTAGGTACAAAAGCATTATGGCTTAGAAAAATTATAGAAGAAATTGGAGAAAAACAAATTCATCATACAATGATGTTTTGTGATAACACTAATGCCATCAAATTGGCCAAGAATCCAGTCCATCATAGCAGGAAAAAACATTTTGATCTAAAGTATCATTTCATTAGAGATTTGGTGCAAAAGAAGGAAGTAGAACTAAGGTAAATAAAGATTCAAGAACAACTTGTAGACATTTTAACTAAGGCATTTGTTAAAGTCTAGTTTTTAAAACTTCGAGATTAGATTGTGAGCCCTCTCAGCATCAAGGGGGGGTATGTTGGTAATTGATGCAGTCTTGTCAATCATATGAGATGATGCAATCTATTTGCAATTTTCTTTTATGTTAGTTAGTGTTTAGATATAGATTGTTTGACTAAATAATGCATGCAAAATGCATGAGTAGTTTTCTAAAATATTTTTTTGTAAGATTTCAATCAGGAAAAACTAACTGGTTTTTCTATGAGGCTATGCATGGTTATAAATATCAAGGTTTATCATAGTTGAACACAACATTTTTTGCAAATACCTAAATAATAATGTATTATTTCTTTATGCATGGACTATAAACCTGATTATATGATATTTTGATTTAATCGGTTCCTATATTGTTATGATATTCTAATTGAATGATTATCTAGTCCATAGATATGCATGCATATATCCTTCATATTTAATGTGGTTGGGCCATTCTTATATGCCCTACTAGATATTGTATTTAGTGATGGCTAGTGGAAACATTATTTTTCTTGCCTTTATGTCTCTCCTCTAGTAAATAAATATATTATGAAAATTGCATTCAAATTGGAGTTATTATTCATACATATCCATAATACTACTTGGTATTTTTTGTGTTGTATTAGCCGCTTGAATGAGATAGGTACATAGCATTTCTGAAATTCCTTATTACTGAGTTGATCCGGATTATTTTCGGCACGAAATGAGAGCGGAGATATAATAAAGAAATGGACAGAGATATCGTGTATATCCAGTAATATAACAGAAATATATCAGAGATGCAACCATAAACACAGAGATACAATAATAAACGATTTCTATTAATGAAAGAAATGTACAGAGACTGTAAAAATACAGAG